>CM071840.1:80431846-80756982 GCA_036507285.1 Trichosanthes cucumerina | reverse complement strand
ATGTGACATGTTCTTAGTCCGAAAGTGTGTTTTAGCATTGATTTAGACATTTTTGCACCAATTTACAGGTGTGTGTGCTATTGCTCTCTGCAAACTATATATCAGGTTTTGGGGTGTTTTGGGCGTTGTTTGGCTCAGTACGAGTTGTTTCCACTTATTGGGTAAGCTTCCTTTCGTTTGCATGGGAGACTTGAAAATTATCGGAATCAATTTTGTATAATTTAAGTGTTGAAGTCGGAGTTTTTGGTACCTTGTTTTTATACTAAAAAGGTTGGAAGTATGGTTGTGAATCTTGGTTGATAGTCAACTTTGGTTTGACTTGAATTTGTTTGATGCATGTGTGATTGTGGATCACAAATGTTGAGGTAGTCTGTATTGTTCACATGATTGTTATTATGTAACTTTTTTGAGTATGACCTTGGTACCAAGTCGAGAGGGTGCACCTTAGGACCCATTGGGTTAGTAACCTACTTTATCCTTTGCTCGATGTTGATTAAAGTCTATCGATGATAGAAGTCGATCATGCATTTGATATACTTTTATTTGTGTTGTTTATCTCTTATCAAAGTCTCTTATTGATAAAAAGTCAATCATTATCCTTAGATAGACTTTGATATGTGTTGTTTATCTGTTTGATGGGGAATCTATTAGTGATAGAAAGTCTTATCACTATCACTTAGATTGAATTCTATTTGTGTTATTTATCTCTTCTTATTGGAGTCTGTCGGTGATCCTTCTTTAGTATTGTTTATACATGTGTCTATTGTTCTTATTGAAAGTCTATCAATGATCGCTTCTTTGGTATTGTTTATCTATTTTGATTGGAGTTTATGAGTGATAGAAAAGCTATCATTATCCACGATAGGCTTTTGTTTTTGGTATTGTTTATCGGTGATGAAGTCTTATTCTTATCAGCTATCATTTGATGAAACATCTGCTTTTAATTATTTATCACGTTACGATTGAAGTCATCATTATCAATGATAGATCTCTTGTTTGGGATCGTTTATCTATTACAATTGAAGTCTATCGGTGATGAAGTTAATTCTACCATTGATAGACTTTTTGAAGGTTAAATTGCTTATTTGTTTTATTTTAAGTCTATTTGTGATCACTAATAGACTTAACTACTTTGGCCTTGTTTTGTTTATTAGTGTTAATTGAAGTGCATCGGTGATAGAAGACTATTGTTATCAGCGATGAAACTTCTTTATGCAGTGTTGTTTATCGGTGATGATTGAAATCTATCTCTTGAAATCTATCAAATTGATGATAAGTCTCATCACTAGACACGATGGAAGACCGCTTGCTTGGTGTTGTTTTCAATATTAATTGTAGTCTATCGGTGATGAGAAATCTCATCGGTGATAGACTTCTTGTTTGAAATTGTTTATCAAGTGATAATTGAAGTCTATCGATGATAGGCGTTTATCACTAGCATGAATAATAATTTGCTTGCTTGGTGTTGTTTATCAATGTTGATTAAAGTTTGCGGTGATTGAAGTCTATCACTATTATCGATAAATTCTTACTTGATGTTGTATTATCGGTGTTAAAGAAATCTACTCGGTGATCGGCGTCTTTCCACTATTACTTATAGACTTCTTGCTTGAGTGTTGTTTATTACTTTTGATTGAAGTTTATCGGTGATAGAAAGTTATCATTATCACCGAGATAGACTTAACTTGTTTTGATTTTTTATCTGTTTTGATTGAAGCTATCATTATCAACGCTATTTTTTTAGATTTTTATTTGTTACGATTGAAATCTGTCATTATCAACTGATACATATTATTTTAATTATTTATTTGTTCTTGTGGAAAGTCTATCAATGATAGATCTCTTGTTTGGGATCGTATATATCTATTCTAAAATCTATCGGTGATGAAGTCATTCTTATGATTAATAGACTTTGCGTTGAATTGCTTATTTGTTTTGTTTGAAGTTTATCGACGTCGATGATAGACTTTTATCGATTTTTGTTTGGGATTTGCTTATATGTTACGATTGTAGATACATCAATTATAGAAGTCGATCACTTATCATTGATAAACTTTTTTGATTTGCGTTGTTATATATTAGATTGAAGTTACATTAGTGATAAAAAGTCATCACCTTATGTAATGAACTTCTTCTTGTTTTTATTTGTATTGATTGAAGTCTATCGGTGATGATAAAAACTATTGATAAAAGGTTATCATTGATAGACTTCTTGTATGGTGTTGTTTATCAATGATGATTGATATCTATCAATGATAGAAATCATCACTATCAGCGATAGATTTTATATTTGAGATTGTTGATCTATGATAATTGGAAGTCTATCGGTGATAGAAGTCTATTTGTATTGTTTATCTCTTCTAATTGAAGTATATAGGTGTGATCTATCACTTATCATTGATAGAATTACATATATGTCGTTTTTTCATTACGATTAGAATCTATTGGTGATATAAGTTTATCACTTATCGTCGATAGACTTCTAATTGTGTTGTTTATCCACTTCTATATATGTTGTTTATTTGTTCTAATAAGAGTCTATCAATTGATATAAGTTTATCTATTGGATAGACATCTATTTGTTTTGTTTATCTCTTTTGGTTGAAATCTATCAATGATGAAGTCTATCATTATCATTTGATAAACTTCTTTTATTGTTATTTATCTCTTCTTATTGAAGTCTACTTTTAATTGTCTTGTGATAGACATAGTGAGAAGTCTATCAACGTTTGATGTCTATCATTATCTATATGATCATTAGAATCATAGGTAGATCACTAGAGTCTATGTGTTTATTGAAGTTTATCAATGATGGATGATTATCGGATCAACGATAGACTTCTTACTTGGTATATGTTTATCGAGTGTTGATTGAAATCTATCATTTATCACTTAATAGACTTTTTCTTGGTGTGTTTATCGATTGTGGTTTGAAGTTTATATGTGATAAAAGTGTATCACTGTTGATTATTTCTTTATTTGTTGATGAGAATATTTGATATTATCTAGTATCTTTTATATTATTTGAATTAGATAATAGATATTATCTAGTATCTTTTATATTATTTGAATTAGATATACTGGAAGATTATTTCCTTTTCTGTAAATAAGGGTTCTCTCTATATAAGAAACCCTTCTTTCTCATAGTAAATATCTGAAATAATACATTTTACTCTTGGTATTCTACATGGTATCAGAGCAGAAACCCTAAATTGTGTCAAAACCCTAATTTCTTTTCTTTCTAAACACCAAAAGAAAAACCCTAGCCGCCACAAAAAAAAAAAACCCTAGCCTCCTCTGTTGACACCACATCACTGCGACATTGTCGGCCAGGCCAGTGCTTTGAACCCTAGGATCCTTCTTTGAGATAACCAACCCTTGCGGGAGATAATAGGCGCTGCCTGTCAGAGCACATGCAAACTCGTGAGCGTCTGCGACCGCGTCCGTGACCGCGTCCTGCGAACTTGCGACCTGACCCACGTGGTGTGAGCACATTCGTAGTGTTATCGCCACGCGGTTCCTTTCTCGCCGCCGTCTCCCTTGTCCGGTTGCCTCCTCGCCGTCGTCGCGAAGCATCACCTCTGCCAGGTGATTTCCTCTGTTTTTTCTAAAATACGATTACCTTTATGTCCAGGATTCTTGGATCTCCTTTTGTTGGCCCGCACTTATTTGTTTTCTTTTGGTGATTTTTATTTCTACTTCTCTATCCTTGATTGATCTTGAGGAAAGATGTCGGAAAAAATAAATCTTTGTCAAGATTATTACAGAGCTCGGATGGTGGATCCATTCCAACAACCCTCTTTCCAAATTACTACAATTCGACTCAATGGCGATAATTTCCTTCGTTGATCGCGGAGCGTTGAATGTATATCAGAGACAAGGAAGATTGGCTACCTTCTTCTTGGGGATAAGCTCATGCACGCCAAAGATGATCCTTCATTTCTTTGGGTGGAATCTTTGAGAACTCCATGGTGATGACACAGTTAATAAATTTCATGGTAGAAGAGATTAGTTGCAATTATATGTGTTATTCTACCATGCAGGAATTATGGGATAATGTGGCTCGGATGTATTGGAAAAGCTTGAGAATCGATCCACAAGTATATGAGCTCAATCTCAAAGTGAGTGACATTAGGCAGGAAATAATTCGGTTACACAATATTTTCATTTGTTGAAGGCGAATTTGGCAAGATCTTGATCTATTCGATTCTTATGAATGGTAGTCAGCGATGACCAAAAACACTACGAGAAAAGTTGTGGAAGACAAACGAATTTATAAATTTCTCATTGGCCTCAATGTGGAATTTGATGAGGTTAGAGGAGAATACTTGGTAAGACTACGATTCCTACTATTAATGATGTGTTTTTGAAGTTCGCGAGGGAAGAGAGTCGTCGAAATGTTATGATAGGTAAGAAAGTGTATAAATTACATTTGAAAGTTATGCGTTAATAGTTGAAGCTTCACTCTCAAGGCATCACCGACCACACACCCAGACAAATGATAAACCTAGAGTGCGGTGTGACTCTTGCAACAAACCTCGACATACTAAGTGAAACTTGTTGGAAAATTCATGGAAAGCACACTAATTGGAAGAGTGGTAAGCAAGGTGAAAAGGGTATGAATCAACACTCATCTCCTGCTAATATTGTTGACTCTAATCCATTTAGCAAGGAGCAAGTTGATCAAATCCACAGCTGTTGAAGACCACTTCATCACTGGTAAATCTAGTGTTTCCTTGGCACAAGCAGTAATTACCCTCGAGCCCTCTCTTGCCTTAACTCACCCCATGGATCATAGATTCTAGGGCCTCTGATCATATGACCGGTTCCTCCAAAATATTTGAATCATACTCCCAGATGTCTTGTAATGAGAAAATTCGAATTGCGAGCGGTAGTTTTAACTTCAATTGCGAGGAAAGGAACTATTAAATTGTCCTCAAAAATTGCTCTACACTTTGTTCGGCATGTTCCTAAACTAGCACTGTAATTTGTTATCTGTTAGTAAAATCTCCCAAAGATGCTAATTGTCGTGTTATCTTTTGTGACTCCAATTGTATTTTTAGGATCGAGAATCGGGGAGATGATTGGGCGTGCTAAGATGCTTGAAGGTCTTACTATTTTGAGAATCTCCAACTAGTCATAAAAAAGCTCAGGGCTTGAGTGGTGTTAGTTCTTTCCCTGTTCAAGAAACTATATTGCTCTGGCATCGTAGATTAGGACATCCTAGTTTCTTCCATTTAAAGTATTTATTTCCAAAATTATTTAAAGGAATTGATTGTTCTGCTCTTCATTGTGAAAAGCTTTGTATTTTTACGAAAAAATCATCGATTCACTTATTTGCCCCAAACCTTACAGTGCTTTAGCTCCTTTTACTTGATTCATAATGATGTTTGGAGTTTGTCTAAAGTTTTAACTCATAGTGGAAAACGATGGTTTGTTACCTTCATTGATGACCATACCCGTTTAACTTGGATTTATTTACTGAAAAAAAGTCGGATGTGAAGGAAATCTTTATTCAGTTTTACAACATGATTGAAAATCAATTTCAAACAAAAAATAACATTTTGCACTATGATAATGGAACAGAGTATTTCAACAAATACTTAAATGAGTTTTTAAAGTTTAAAGGGATTTGTCATCAATCTATATGTCGGGACACTCCACAACAAAATGGCATTGTTGAAAGAAAAAATAGACACTTGCTTGATGTTGCTCGTGCCCTTATGTTTTCTATGCACGTTCTGACCTATTTGTGGGGAGAGGCTATCCTTACGGCAACATATCTTATTAATCGAATGCCCACAAAAGTGTTGGATTTTAAAACGCCCCTGGATTTACTTAAAACCTTTTTTCCCTCACTCCGATTGTTTTCTGACTTACCACTCAAAGTGTTTGGGTGTACTGCTTATGTTCATCTTTCGAGTCATTCTCAGTCTAAACTTGATCCTAGAGTTGTTAAGTGTGTTTTCTTAGGATATGCATCCAACAAGAAAGCCTATAAAAGTTTTGACCCAATAACCAAAAAATACTTTGAAAGCATGGACATCTCCTTTTTGGAAAATCAACCTTTTTTTTCAAATTCTCTTCAGGGGGAGATAACACCTAACTTAGAAGATAATTTCTGGGACACGTCTCCTCTTCCCACACTTATTAATCCACGAGGTTCACGAATTCTAGTTCTCCAATGCCACGTATGGAAACCTCTTCTTCGGGGAGAAACACTACAAGATAAACCTGAGCTTCAGGTTTATACTAGGAGGACATTGAATCAAAAGAATCGGGACCAGATAGTAGACTTGTCACAAAACCAATCTGATACTCCGATGAATGATTCTGAAGATCCAGGTAACACATCTTCTATTCCCAATTTTTCTTCTAGTATGAATCATTTACAGAGCTTGATATTCCGATAGCCCATAGGAAAGGTACTTTCGTAATTGCACCAAATACCCTATTTCAAATTATCTCTCTTACCCTATTCCGATAGCCCATAAAAAAGTGCAGGAGGCCTGAATGATTTGAATTGGAAATCAAGATTATGGAGGAGATGAATGCTCTTAAATAGAATGACACATGGAACATAGCGAGAATTACAAAAAGGTAAGAAAGACAGATGAGATGTAAATGGGTGTTTAACATAAAATGTAAAGTGATGGCGATATTGAAAGATACAAGGCTAGACTTGTTGCTAAAGGCTTCACTCGGACCTATGGGATTGATTATCAAGAAACATTTGCTCTTGTTGCTAAAATTAACTCTATTAGAGTTTTGTTATCAATTCTTTGTCAATGCAGTTGGCCTCTCTATCAACTTGATATCAAGAATGCATGTCTCAATGGGGAGCTTGAAGAAGAGGTATTTATGGATTTACTACCTTGGATTTGAAGAAGAAGCTGGGACTTAACAAAGTGTGCGAGGTTGAAGAAATCTCTATCGACCTTAAACAATCGCCTAGAGCATGGTTTGAGCGGTTTGGAAAAGTAGTCATGAATTATGGATTACTGTCAAAGTCAAGCGAGATCATACTATCTTCTATAGACATCTGAGATAATAACAAAATTGTTGTGTTAATAGTATATGTCGATGACATTGTTCTTACGAGAAATGACGAGGCGGGATTGACAACTTTGAAAAAACACGGCTAATGAATTCCAAATCAAAGACTTGGGTACCTTGAAGTACTTTCTAGGAATGGAATTTGCTAGGTCAAAGGAGGGCATTCTTGTAAATCAAAGGAAGTATATCATTGATTTACTTGAAGAGACAGCCTACTTGGTTGCGAGAACAAATGAAACTCCTATCGAACCAAACTTGAGATTACAAGTTGCAGCGGGAAAAGAGGTTAAGGACAAAGAAAAATACCGAGAGACTTGTGGGAAGACTCATTTATTTATCTCACACATGTCACGACATTGCATTCATGATGGCGTAGTAAGCCAATTTATGCATGCCGGGATCTTCTCATTTTGAAGTAGTCTCTGAGGATCTAAGATACTTAAAAGGAACACCTAGAAAAGGTATACTATTTAAGAAGCATGATAACTTACATGTTGAAGTTTACACCGATCTTGGTGGGCGAAGTCACGACGGATAGGCGATCTACTTACGGATATTGCTCGTTTGTTGGAGGTAACCTAGTTACCTAGCGTAGCAAACAACAAAATGTGGTGGCGAGTAGTCTTTGAAAAGTTCGAGAGCCTTAGCTCATGGAATTTGTGAAGGTATATGGATAAAAGATTATTAGAAGAGTTAAAGTTTCCTCGAAAACAACCAATGCGTATTTATTGTGACAATAAGGCGGCAATTTTCACTTGCCCACAATCCAATCCTTCATGATAGGACAAAACATATTGAGGTTGATAAACATTTCATAAAGGAGAAGATTGATGCGAGAGTCATATGCATTCCCTATCTCCCTACGACGGAACAAATAGGTGATGTCTTGACAAAGGACTTCTAAAATACAATTTGACAAGATGATCATCAAGCTTGCAATGGAAGATATCTTCAAATCGACTTGAGAGGAGTGTTGATTATTTCCTTATTTGTTGATGAGAATATTTGATATTATCTAGTATCTTTTATATTATTTGAATTAGATATTATCTAGTATCTTTAATATTATTTGAATTAGATATCTTTGGAAGATTATTTCCTTTTACAGAAATAAGGGTTCTCTCTATATAAGAAACCCTTCCTTTTAAATGTAGTAAATATACAAAAATAATACATTTTACTCTTGGTATTCTACAATCACTATCATTGATAAGCTTCTTGTTTGTTGTTGTTTATCAGTGTTTATTGATGTTTATAAATGATAGGGGTTTATCCGTTCAAAATGTTCATGCATTCCTTCAACCTATTCTTCATAGCATTCTTTTAAAAGAAATTTTTGCAAGAGAATTGGTAAAGCATATTCGCCTCTAGAAGTGCACATGCCCTAGGAATTGCATGAGCATAAGCATAAACATTAGCATTATGAACAAGCGCATTAAGGTGTTTCGACAATCTATCAATTTTTAAGAAGTTCAAAGAAGTTCTATCGACAAACACACATTAGCATTCATAGCGAGACCAACAAAATACGTAGAAGTGAATTAAACCAACAACAAAGCAACATCAAAGTAGGATCAAAGTCAGAGAAAGACATAAATAAGCCAATCAACAAAGCCAACCTTACCAACAACATACTCCCAACATCCTCACACTAAGACAAGACAAACCAAAGATCTTCACTCACACGCAACAACAAAGCAAGGAAAGAAGCAAAGTGAGGGAACTGAAGCCACCACATCAATCTGCATCTTCAATCCAATAAATCATTGTCATCGCCCACCTCCTCCTTGTCTTCCTCGCTTCCCATGGTTGAAGGATTTAGGAAGGGAACTCAGGAAGCTTGGAAAGGGTGTAGAGAAGTTTGCATTCTGACTTCTTCTATGGAAAAGTCTCGGTGTTGGGCATAGTCCCAATATGAGCGATGATAAGATTCGAGCGTGCTCAACATGTCCATCATCTTCTCATTTTGCTCAAGAAGGTGATCAATGCCAACGACCAATCCCATACCTTGCTGCGCGAGACCAATATGAGTAGGAGGATTCATGGTCACATCAAGGGGTTCTTTTGCAACCAAATTTTCTTCTCAAGAAAAATAGGGAACTCCCGAGTTGATGCAAAGAGTGGTGATGAGATTTAGGAAGTATAGCTTACCAACATTCTTTCTTATGGCTTCTCGGATTTAGAGGGAAATAATGCTACCAACATCAATTCGCATTTGGTCATGATTTCGTAGAGTAACAAGACACGATCTATAGACACCATAGTGTCATGGGTCGTGAGGCATGATGCTTGTTTTCACGAAAGAGAGAGCCATATGTGAGCTTGGGACTTTAGATAGGATGCTAGCAAAGTTCTTGCTCCTGTTTTGCTTACTCTCCATTGGGCATTGTCAATCCTCATACATCTAAGAGCATTATTAAGATGAGGCTTGGAGGGAGCTCTAATAATCTCGTTGATTGTGTCATAAATCAAGAGAGGTTATTTCCACAAAATTATGCATAAATAAGCTTCAAACTTGACCTTGCTATACATGAGAGATTTTCTCTTCTTTTTTTATTTTCAATCCAGGATTCTTTTACTTTCAACAACCACCCTTTTTTATTGACTTAAAGCATGGAAGATTCTTTGCATCAATAGCCATCAAAAGCCTCCATCAATCTTAAGCACAACTTCAAATGTAATGGACCTTCAACCAAATTGCTTCTCAAGTAACTAAGTTACTTTTCTCTCTCTTACCCAACTAACTAAACTAACTAACTTTCTTAAGCAAACCAACCTCCTAACTAAAGTTCACGTGGGACTTAGTAAGGATGGGTCAACCAACAAAAAGTCAACTTATTTACTCAAGCAAAAATTTCACATATTTGCCACAAGCCAATTAAATTTGCATTAAAGCTTTGGCTTCTAAATTTCCATATTTCTTTTCTAGATTTCTCTAAGGTGAAAAGAATTAGTGTCTTTTTGGACTTCACTAGGCCAAGTGTTTCAATCTATGACCATTCACAGTGAATTAGGATCCATCTTTCTCATTTTGGATCTTGATTGAACCAAACGGAAAAAATTTAGTGACAATGAAAAGTCCTAACCATTTGGATCTAAGCTTTCCTTGAAATAACTTAAGTCTAGATACAAGAGAACTTGGTGACCAACTTCAAATTGTTTGGGCACTAGCTTCCTATCATGCCAAGCTTTAGTTTTCTCCTTATACAACTTTGCATTCTCGTAGGAAAGTCTCTAAAATTCATCCATGCCATTTAATTGAAGTAGTACGAGATTTTCTGCAGACTTTTAAATCCAAATTTAGTTCTTTCAAAGCCCAAAATGCCTTGTATTCCAACTCTAAGGGTAAAGTGGCATTCTTATAAGGGTTTTAAAAGCGGTTTTGTGAGCCCATAAAACTTCATCAATCTGAAAGACCGAGTCTTTCCTATTAGGCTTTACAACTTTTTCTATGATTGCCTTCATTTCCTTTTTAGAAATTTCAGCTTGACCATTGGCTTGAGGATGATATGATTTAGAGATTCTATGCACGATATTATATCTCGCCATGTGAGGAATTCATTGCCTTATTGACGAGTGAGATCCTCAACGATTTGTAATAGAAATCCAACCTCCATACCCTTTAAACACCCTTTGGTGACTATGCTTACTTTTTGACCACTTCTCAATAAGCAAATGGAACTTATCAAAGTCCTTCCACTTCCCATCACCAAATAAAGCGTGAAGATCAATATCTTATGAAAACTTGATCAAAGCCTTATCATCAAGCAATGAGTTAATCGAAACCTTGGAACTAAAATGAGATTCTAGAACGTGTGCAATTTTCAGTCCAATCATAGTGAGCAAAAAGTCGTGTAACTACCTAGATTTCCTCAAAATTCGTCTTTAGAACCTCATGTTTCTGAAAAACTTTGTTGAGACCCGGGATTTAACCCTTTATCCGCAATCAAAATAGATGACCTACCCATTTCGTTCTGTCCCCTTGAAACCAGCATGCTCGAGACTAAAATTTAAGCCTATTCATAGTTTTTAGAAACACTCTCCCCTGTAGCTCTACTTGTTGGCAACTCTTTCAATGGCGCTCATCTTCCAAAAATCTTGATAGGCCAGAGATATGTTACCATAAAGCCAAACACCCTTCCTCGTGTTCATTTGATCGATGCGTGAATGAAATCC
This sequence comes from Trichosanthes cucumerina, assembly GCA_036507285.1. Taxonomy (NCBI): domain Eukaryota; kingdom Viridiplantae; phylum Streptophyta; class Magnoliopsida; order Cucurbitales; family Cucurbitaceae; genus Trichosanthes; species Trichosanthes cucumerina. Next base: position 80,745,750 of record CM071840.1, on the reverse strand, counting down.
TTTCCTCCACACCTTTGCTATACTTCATCTAAGGAACCAACCAAAAGGGCTTCGAAGCTTACCAAGATGGATTGCGCCTGACTCATTCTTGATTTGTTTGAAAAAAAAAACGTGATCGACAACTGAAGAACCTCGACCAAAGCGTGCTCTAGCCATCACACATGAGAGGAGAGGCGGAAGAGCGACATACTTGCCAATCGTCTTCAAGCCGGAAGCCCTTTTGTCATGCCAAAGACAATAAAAAGCATTCAAAGAAAATTAATTGTGAAACCTTAGCAAGTCACTCCTTTGAAAACACCCAAAATTCACACCAAGTAAACCAAAATGGATAATGAAGACCAAAAATCAATAGCCAAGCGCTCAACAAAGAAAGAGGCGAAGATCACAACACCTACTAGAGGAAATAAATGAAGAGAGAGCGGAAAGGAACTAACGGGAAGCAAGAAGCGAGAGAGAGAGAGAGAGGGAGAGCATTTCGGTAGTCCTCGTTTTACTCCTAACCATAGAAAACTAGTTTTGAACCCTACATGCAGTTCATTTGGCATTAAATGCTCAACCATTAATTCTTGTATATACGACTGTAAATCCAACCCACTTACTTTTGTAATTGCATTTAAAAACTCTCATGCACCTTCTCAAATGTTAAATTACCAATCAACCGAAAAACTTAAGCTGATAGGTTATGATAATTTAATTATATCAACACTCCAACACTCTCCCTTAATTATGGACTTGGAAATTTGCAGAAAGATCCAACAAGTGAAATCAATTAATTGGGGAGGAATTCGCATTGCATGACTTAGTTTGTGGGATTGGTTGGTCGGGGTGGACCGATCGAGCTGAGGGTTGGACAGGTGAGACGGTGGATAAGACTCTTAGGTCAAGCACTAAACAAGGCAACTAGAAGGGCCTAGGGGAGGCTCGGGAGTCGTGTGAGAGCCCAATTCGCTAGCTTAGCATCCCCGAACCTTTGAGTCACCCTAGGCGAGTCCAGACCTTTGGGTTGGCGGTTCTATGTGGTATTTGGGTCGAGTACTCATTTGCAGAATTGGCATTTGAGTCGAGCACTCATTTGTAGGATTAACATTTGAGTCGGCCACCCGTTTGTAGGATTGGCATTTGGGTTAGGCACTCATTTGCGGGTTGTGTGGCATTAGGGTCGTGCGCCCTCTTGCGAGTCGTGTGGGCATTAGAGCCTCGCTCTTTCGCATTGGGGTGCACCCCTGTTATAGCTGCCTATGTTCCTGGATCGCCGGTAGTACTCGAGTGTGGTATACGTGGTGTGGTGCACAGTCGTGGAGCGAATCCTAAGTTCTGATGTTTGTCCTTTTGGTCTATTGGGTTACAAAAGAGTACGTTGGGCGTGAGTGGGTTACTCACTGAATAATTTTATACTCACCCGTTTGTTTCCTTGTTTTTGGTTGCAGGTAAGGGTAAACAGTGAGTTGGAGGGCGGCGATGGCGACGTGGCGAGACTATGGGACCCCGGTTGGACTAAAGGATCTATGCTGACCTAGGACCTTAGTTTTTTTGAGTTGTTCTCTTGTTATTTGAGTTTGTGTACATGTTGGATTTTGTTGTTGCTCTAGCATGACGTATGCATGTTTCCCCTCCTTTGGTTCATGGTTAACGTGCATAAAATTGGTTTGTTTAAATCTGAGAATGCTTCATATGTTGTTTATGGTTTTTGTATACATTTTACGTGATTACATTTGGGCTCAACCTATTGAATCATAATAGTTTGGAGAAATTTGGGTACTTTTGGAATCCTTTGAAGTGTTTGTGTATGGAATCGGAGTTCTGAAAACTTTTAGTTTAGTCAAGGAGTAACGTTGTTATCTGCCGAAATTTTGGCGTAGAGGGTGGTGTCTAGAGACATCCGTGGTCTAAGATAGTCTGAAAACTAGGGGCGTTACAGTTGGTATCAGAGCATTAGGTTTTTAGGTTTTGTATACTCGCCCATCGAAGGTAACAGTCCTTATAGCCTCTCGCGGGAAGTCGCCTCGTCACCTCTAGGTTTGCTTTTGTTTTTGTCGGGTTTAGTAAGTTGCTTGTTTTTGGATGCTTGGAGTTTTATGCCTTGCTTGAGATCTCTCGTTTTGTTGTTAAAGTTTTTAAGTGGCTTAACTAAGATTATTGTTGGGTTTTATCTCATAAACTCGTGGTTTGTAAACTGAATGTATATTCTATTTTGCAATAAAGTTGTTAGTGAGGTATATTCAGTAAAATGTTTTTGAATAAAGTGTGTTCACACGAGATTTCAACCAACGAATGGGAATGAGACACGTGTAAATGAATTCTGTATTTGTATTGATTTCAGGTAATTGTGAGTATAATCTCTAGTATTTAATCCTCTGATTCTCTCTCCTACGTATATGCTTGGATCGAGGTTGAAAGCAAACTTGTTCTTGAGTGTAGATTTGTCTTGAGGGCTTTTGGCTTGTTTTCAAGTGTAAACTTGTCTTGAGGATTTTGCGGCTTGTTGAAGGTCTTCGCTCGTAGCTTGTTGAAGGCCTTGACTTGCGATTTATTGAAGGTATTACGACATAGCTTGTTGAAGGCCTTGACTTGCGACTTTGTAGCTTTTGAAGATTTTAGGCTTGTAAGCGTGTTGAAGTTCTTTGGCTTGTAGCTTTTCTCGAGGCTAAAACAACTTGTTCTAGAGACTTCACGACTTTGTTTAATTCTCTTTGAGCTTCTTCAGTTCTGAACCTTCATATGTTTTACTTGAGGGTTGCAAAGCTTGTTCTCGAGATTGAAGTTGCAATGGGTTCTTCAGATTCGAAGAGATGTTTCTCAAATTTGAAGAATGTTCTTGATCTTCGAAGCAGTGTTCTTCGTTCAGAAAATGTTTGATATTTAAGAATACAAAGAGTCTTCTAGTTTGTGAATTCTCTCTGGAGTCTCAAATTTCTGAACCCTTCTCAATTTTCTGCATGAGAGTCTTCATTCTGAACCACGAAAATGAAGGAGGGAGATCTCTATTTATAGAGTTCCTCACGGGCCTCCAGGATGGGTTTGGGCAGTTAGACTTGGTCTGCTCTTTGTTGAGCCAGGTTAGCTTTGGGTCAACCATTTTGGGTTGGACCAACCTTTTTGGGCTTGGCTGTGTTGGGATTTTTGTCCTAATCTCGTGTTTGTAATATATTGTTTGAAATTAATAAGAGTTATTTATTTCATCACTTTTGTGTCTCATAATATTTATAAACTTTTCCAATAAACTAAGCTTCGGTCATTGAATTTATGAGAGAACTAGAACTTGAGCGGTGTGTAGTGGACACACAGGGAAGGATCACGTTCGAGTTAATGATCCGAACGGTCTCTGATATATGGATAGGGTTGGAGACCTAATCACGGATATCTTTGTGGATGCGACCCGCTTTGTATTAGATGCAAGCGAGGTGATCGACTTCGTTCATGTGGTTGACATGCAAGTGGGGCATCGCATGCAATGAGATTGTACAAGGCCGGACCGTGAATTATTAGACCTCACGATGTAACACCGCTGTGATGATGGGACTAATAACCGTAGATGACCATTAGTGACTCGACACGAATCTGGCGCGTGTTACGGACTCCACATGCTGCGAAGTGCATCCTTTGACTAATGCGGGTGAGGGTGGTCACGATTCTCACACCCAATATGCCTATCTTCTCGGGGCGGGACCAAGTAGGGAGGCGGGAACTTAACTACGCAAGATGGAATTCACTCGTTCCATGCTTTAGGGAAACTAGAGGGTTGTTCCCTTAAGTCTTTGTCTCGGGGCTTGGACAGCGGCGCCCACCTTCTCACTTGGCGAGAGATGGTGTTGTGTATGGTTGGACCATCACAATATGTTGTTCATTAGAGGAGCGGTGGGGACTTAAGGAACAAGAAGTAGACACGAGGGTAAAAGCGGTAATTTGACCCAGCCGTGTCTCTGAACAACTGTGAAGGAATCGACTCATGGGCATTGGTTATATCGGTGGACACGTAATATTCATGCCGACGGGAGTGCAGCTACGGGCTATAGTGGAGTGTTACCGTAGCTAATGAATGTTGATTAACCGGGTCAAAGAGTTTGACAGGTTAATCTCGGATCATTGGAGCCCGTCACTGTAGGTCCATTAGGTCCCTCGGTTGGCTCAATCTGGGTTAAAAGAAGGGTTAATGTTTTGGTATGAAATTGAAGTGTTCAATTTCACATAAAGGGCATTTATGTCATTTATATGAGATATGGATGATATAATATATAGTTTAATGTGAATGAGATTCATAATAAACTATAGGTTAGCCTAATTGTTGAAATAGGGCTAATTGAAGAAATTAATTGAGAGAAATTAAATTGGATGTGATTCAATTTAATTAATCCACAATTATTGCAAATGAGATTTGCAGATGTTGTTATGCAAATGAGATTTGCATAACCTATGGTTGTGGTAAAGTGGTAATAATGTGGAGATATTAACTCCATCATTTCCTTATTTAATCCTTCTTGCAGAAGGAATTCAAGCTTTCACTCTCATTTTTTGGATTTCACCCAAAAAGAAGAGTTTTCTCTCAACTTTTTTCTCTCAATTCTCCTCCGTTTCCAAAACAAAAAGTCCCACCACTTTCCTTCTTCCTAAGGAAGAACAACCGAGAAGGTCATTGGTGGTGTTCGTTTTTTACAAGAGAAGCGATCGTTGAGAACCACGAAATGTTCGTGACCGAGGAAGAAACCTTGAAGTTTTAGTCTACAACAAGTAAGTAAACTTCTCCTTACTGTTTTTCTTCCTCTTTTGCATGTTTAGCCTAGATCTAAGAGTTAGATCATTTTAACAAGATCAAGTAGCATAATGATACCTTGATGATTTGATCGTCTTCATTGCGCGCGATTTTCATTCCCTTGCTGATTTGGGCCTTCTGTCCGAGACCAGACCTGATTGATTTTAGGCCTACGTCTCTGCATCGAGCTTGGACTTTTGCTAATTGGGTCTTTAATTTAGACTTTTATCTATCAAATTTTAAGGAACTCAATTGTATAGCCACCAATTTAATTTAGGGATGCCTGCAGATTTAATTAGTCCCTAATTAAATAATTTTGCCATCAATGTCGGGTGATGACGTGGCAATTTTGGATTCGCCGAAATTTCTATTCCAACAAAGTGAATTGTGTATTTTACAACTCTAATCTAATAAGTGTCCTTGGTTATAGGATATGTACTTGAACTTTATGTATGACATAAAAGTGGATCAAGTTCAAGTTATAGCTAGAATGGTCTATAGTATAGGGATAAAGTTAGGTACCTTATTCTATGCGAGTGTGGGGGCATCCTATGCAATGAGTTTTCATAAAATTTGGGCCAGAGATAGTCATTTAGACTTTATAACTCCGTTCTTCGCTTAATCGACTATATTCATGCGATGACCTAGGTAACTCGATCTTAATTACCGAGGCGTGCTATGAACTCTTGTTTATTTGGGATTATCCTTAGATTTTCATGGGTGAGAGTGGCTCAGAGATCGCCACCCAATAAGCCTCTCATTTTGGGATAAGACCAGAGTAGATAGGCGGGAACATAGTCCTGCAAGATGGAATTCACACGTACCCAACAAGTGAAAGCAATTAATTGGGGAGGAATTGGCATTCCTGGCTTGAAAAGACTCTGTTCATCAAGGCTTGGAAAGTAACGAGGCATTGATCAAGTCGAAAGGCATTACGAAGAATTCGTAATGTCCTCGTGAGTCTTAAATATTGTTCCACCTGAAACCATTGGTCATTGTTTTCTTGAAACTTCATCATATTCTTTAGTGTTACTTTGGTCGCAGTCAAACTTGGTTTGCCTTTTGAAACAAGTGAAAGCAATTAATTGGGGAGGAATTGGCATTACTGGCTTGAAAAGACTCTGTTCATCAAGGCTTGGAAAGTAACGAGGCATTGATCAAGTCGAAAGTCATTCTGAAGAATTAAGTAATGTCCTCGTGAGTCTTAAATATTGTTCCACATGAAACCATTGGTCATTGTTTTCTTGAAACTTCATCATATTCTTTAGCGCTACTTTGGTCGCAATCAAACTTGGTTTGCCTTTTGAAACAATCTGATCCTCCCCTGTTCGAATTATGATTGTTAAGGATTTCCAACGAACGCTTGTTTCGCCCAAAGTGTACAACCATTGCATTCCTAATATAACATTCACCCCTCCTAATTGGAGAGGTAAGAAACTTTCCATGTGAATCCTGCCACCAAGTTTAAGGATAAATGGGTGCCATCCCCCTTTTCTTCCCTCATTATATCTTCTGTTACTAAGGGGTTATTATCATTGTTGATGATTTCCAACTCTTCACCATTTTCTTGAACAACTATAGCCCGCAATTCCTTTGCTTTACATTTGTTCCCTTTTGTATACTTTTCCTTGCACCTGAAACATAACTTCTTCTTGTGCAGTTTAAACTCAGCATCAGTTAATTGCTTTATCGTTCCTTCTTGACGTGGGGCAGTTGGTTGCCTGCTCTGCAACGTGAATGTATGTGTGGCCTTTAGATAAATGCGCTCTCCGTGTTCTTCTCTTTTCCTCCACTCGACTTAGCTTTTGGGCTCGGTAAGAGTCCATGTTCCACTTACATATTGGGTTTTATTTCTCGTACGAGCTTGTTCACGATCCTCTATCAACTGAGTCGTTTCCACCAACTGGTTTCCACCACTGGACCTCAACCTTGCTGATTGGATCTAATCCATTCAAGAATGCTTTTCTCAATCACCTTGTCTATTAGATGAGGTAACGACGCCATTGATAATTTTTAACAAATTTATTAAGGGTGGGGTCGGACCCGCCCCGTCCCCGATTGGGGACCCAAATAGGATTCCCGATTTTACTCCCATGCCCGGTCAAAATCTTTTTCTCCCAATTATTGATTTTCACTCGTTGGGCCTTTGTTCAAATTTATAAGCCCACAAGTGTGGGGGAGTTTGATTTTAAGCTTGTTTGGGTCTTTGTTCACATTTCTAAGCCCACAAGTGAGGCGATGTTAGTGTTGATTTAATTAAATTTACCATAACCTATCGTCGACTTAAGCTTTTGGGTTAATTGGTGATTTACAGGAGCTCGGTGCGTATCTTGCATGCTTCTAATTTATGGATAACGGCTTGGTAGTACGACATTTATACATCTTTGAATTTTCGGACTTGTTTGAGAATGTTAAGAATGTTGTGTATGTATGTTATACATGTGCATGGACCTCCTGGTTTTGCATGGTTGAGTTAGTGAGGTTGTGGGATTGTTGGGTTGCCTTGGGATTTGGTAGGCAGGTGGCGAAGCTCAGTGAGGTAGTTTGAGACACGTGTCGACTTCCCCAGAGTTGCATGACTTGGTTTGTGGGATTGGTTGGTCGGGGTGGACCGACCGAACTCAGAGTTAAACAGGTGAGACGGTGGATAGGATTCTTAGGTCAAGCACTAAACGGGGGTAACTAGAAGGGCACAGGGGAGGCTCGGGAGTTGTGTGAGAGTCGAATTCACTAGCTTAGCATCCCGAACCTTTGAGTCACCCAGTGAGTCCGGACTTTTAGGTTGGCGGTTCTATGTGGTATTTGGGTCGAGTACTCATTTGCGGAAATTGGCATTTGAGTCGAGCACTCATTTGTAGGATTAACACTTGAGTCTAGTACTCATTTGCGGGATTAACATTTGAGTCGGGCACCGTTTGTAGGATTGACATTTGGGTCGGACACTCATTTGCGGGTTGTGTGGCATTAGGGTCGTGCGCCCTCTTACGAGTCGTGTGGGCATTAGAGCCTCGCTCTCTTTACGCATTGGGGTGCGTCCAGATTATAGCCGCCTATGTTCTGGATCGCCGTGAGTACTCGAGTGTGGCATATGAGGTGTGGTGCACAGTGCGTGGAGCGAATCCTAAGTCCCGATGTTTGTCTTTTTGGTCTATTGTGTTGCAAAAGAGTACGTTGGATGTGAGTGGGCTACTTGCTGAGTTATTTTATACTCACCCATCTATTTCCTTATTTTTGGTTGCAAGTAAGGGTAAATAGTGAGTCGGAGGCCGGCGATAGCGACGTGGCGAGACTATGGGACCTCGGTTGGACTGAAGGATCTGTGCTGACCTAGGACCTTAGTTTTCTTTTGAGCTGGTTCTCTTGTTATTTGAGTTTGTGTACTTCTTGGATTTTGTTGTTGCTCTAGCATGACTTATGCATGTTTCCCCCCCTTGGTTCATGGTTAACGTACATAAAATTGGTTTGTTTAAATATGAGAATGCTTCATATGTTGTTTATGGCTTTTAGCTTTTGTTTTTGTGTTTTGTTGGAGCTCAGCCTATTGAATCATAATAGTTTGGAGGCGGCTGGGTACTTTTGGAATCCTTTGAAGTGTTTGTGTGTGGAATCGAGTTACAAAAACTCTTGGTTTCGTCAGAAATAACGTCGTTATCTTTGCCAAAATTTCGGTCTGAGAGGGTGGTGCATAGAGACATCTGTGGTCTAAGATAGTTTGAAAACTAAGGGCGTTACAGTTGGTATCATAGCGTTAGGTTTTTAGGTTCTGTATACTCGCTCATCGAAGGTAACGGTCCTTATAGCCTCTCGCGAGAAGTCGCTTCGTCACCTCCAGGTTTGCTTTTGTTTTTGTCGGGTTTAGTAAGTTGCTTGTTTTTTGATGCTTTGAGTTTTATGCCTTGCTTGAGATCTCTCGTTTTGTTGTTAAAGTTTTTTAGTGGTTTAACTAAGATTATTGTTGGGTTTTATGTCCTAAAACTCGTGGTTTGTAAACTGAATCTATATTCTATTTTGCAATAAAGTTGTTATTGGGGTATATTCAACCACTCTAATCCAATAAGAGTCCTTGGTTATAGGATATGTACTTGATTTTGTATGACATAAAAGTGGATTGAGTTTAAGTTATAGCTAGAACGGTTTATAGTATAAGGATAGAGTTAGGTACCTTATCCTATGGACACTATGGGCGTGACCCACTTTGTATAGTACAAACGATGTGATCCTAAATCGTTCATGTGGAGACATGCGAGTGGGGGCATCCTATGCAATGAGTTTTCATAAGACTGGACCGAGAAATAGTCATTTAAACTTTATAACTCTGTTTACTGTCTTAACTGACTATATTCATACGATGACCTAGGTATCTCGATCTTAATCCTGACCGTGCTATGAACTCCTGTTTATTTGGGATTATCCTTAGATTTGCATGGGTGAGAGTGGCCCGAGATCGCCGACTCAATAAGCCTCTCATTTTGGGATAAGACCGGGTAGATGGTTGGGAACATAGTCCTGCAAGATGGAATTCACTCCTACCCACTTTAAAGATTAGTAGATCGATTGTTCCCTTAAGTGATGACTACGGGCCTTGAACAATGGGCCCACCCTCTCATTGGACCAGGAGGGATTCGGTTTGTTGGTTGGACCACAAACCAATGATTCATTAGAGGATCAATGGGACTTAAGGAACAAGAAGTAATTACAGGGGTAAAACGGTTCATTTGACCTCAATTACAAACAATATATGAATGATCGACTTACTAATCATGGTTATATTGAGTGAACATAAATATATCTACAATGAGGAGAGTGCAGCCACTGGGCTTTAGTGGATTGTCCCAGTGGTTAACGAATGTTGATTAGCTAAGCTTAAATAGTTTGGTCGGTTAATCTCGTATCTCATGATCGGTAGGTCCATTAGGTCCCCCCTTACTAGCTCGGACTAAGTCTTGTAACAATTTGAAAGAAACGAATTTGAATGGTTCAAATTTGATTTTGGGAGAGAATGTTAATTATAAGCGATATACTTAACATTTCATAACTTGATTATGAATTAAACTATGATAAAGAAGAGGTGGGTATATTTAAATATGATTTAAATATTGATTCGATTTGAAACATGAATAGGGATTGATGTTCAAAAAATCAATTTTGAGATCGGGATTCGTCAAATTGTTTAATTTAATATTTGATATTAAATTCAAAATTAATTAATTAATTAAATGGTTTAATTATCTAAATAATAAATTGATTTTAATTAAAAATTAATTTGATATTAATTTTTAATTAAAATTAATTGAAAATTCAAGAATTAATCTTGAATTTCATTTTTCACAAGTAGCCAACTTGCCCATCCTTGTAATTCTCAAAATTAACCCAAATTGATCACCTCCTTCTTAAATCATCCTCATCACTTATGTGTTGGCATCTTCACAAAGCTTGATAAATCTCTAATTGAAGAAGAATTGAGGAGATTTGAGAGAATTTTGCAGAAAATTCAAATGGTTCTCGTTTTTTACCTTCCATCCCTCTTCTTCCAAATTCTCTTAATCTAAAATCTCACAATTTGTTTCAATGCCTGAGGATAGTAGGGAAGACACTAGAGGTCGTCTACAACCTGTTTTAGTCCAAAGAAAGCCCTCGGATTGCTTCAATTTTGAGCTACAAAAGTAGTGTTCTTCCTTCTCTATTTTTTCAGCTTTGAGCATGCTTTTTATATTGTAAAATTGATCAAATTAGAGTGTTGAAGATCCAAAATTGTTTCTGCTTTCATAATATTAACTCATTCAATTATGGCATGTAGACGAGGGCGTGGTAGAGTTGTGGTTGGTGGACGTGGTGGCTGAAGAGGTCGGGGTCGAGGAGCCCGTGGCCAGGACTTGGTGGTTGACCCACCAATGGATGAGCACCTCGGGCAACACGAAGAGCCTAATTAGGATGCCCCAGCCGTCGATGAGTCGACGGGACACAACGATGAGAACCTCTCAAGCGAAGGAACAACCATGCCCCACTGCCAGCCACCGTAACTTTAGCAGACGACCTTTGCTAGTCAGACGACATTGCTCAATCAAGTCCTAGGAGCATTGTCGAACCAAAACCTAAGGGTTGTGCGAAATAAGAATCAGGGTATGGAGCCCGGTCAGAACAAAGGAATCGCGCCCACCCAGACTCAAGGGGTCACTACGGAGGAAGCGAGATACTTACGGGACTTCTAGAAGTACAAGCCACCTTTCTTTGACGGGCATGGTGTGGACCACATAGTCGTGGAAGCGTGGTTAGCAGCGGTCGAGGACATTTTCAAGCTTATGTGTTGCCCCAAGCATCAAAGGGTCCAGTGTGGCGGTCTACACGCTGAGAGAGCGAGCCTTTTGTAGTGGAAAGTCATCTCGCGGTCCATTGATGTCGGTGTGGGATTGGTGACCTGCTCTAGTTCTAGGAAGCAATTTACGATAAGTTTTACCCGTCATGATGAGAATCGAGAAGCAAATAGAGTTTATACAGCTGAAGCAGGGACCAAATCAATCGGTCGAGGAGTACGAGCATGAGTTCACCATATTGTCTTGATTCGCCGCTGATTTGGTGGATACGGACAAGAAAAAGGTAGAACGTTTCTTCACAGGCTTGCGTGGGAGCATAAGTCAGTCAGTAGCTGCCCACGAGCCTAGGACCTATGTCGCAACAGTTTGAGTGGCATCCTAAACAGTTGGTATCAGAGAGTTAGGTTTTTAGGTTATGTATACTCGCCTACATCATAGGTAACGATCCTTATAGTCTCTCGAGAGAAGTTGTCTCACAATCACCTTCTGGGTTTGCTTTTGTTTTATTAGTCATTTGGGTTTAGCCCCTTTAAGTTGCTATTTACTTGATTGTTGTGTGGAAATCTGTAGATGAAGAAATCATGTTTTGAGTTGTTGTTTATTGATCATGTGATGGATGGTGAGCTTGTCTTAGTGTTGTCAAGACTGAGAATGGTTTAAGTATATGATTAGTATGAGAATAGGGGTTTGCATAAGTGTGGGCTTTGTTGTGGTCGTCCATAATAACTTGGGTATTATCACAATGGGCTTAAGGTCGTTTGATCTTGTATTCAATCTTGTTAAAAAGATTTGAAGTCGTAATGGCTGGTAGAGTCACATGGTCAGTAAGTAGTACCTTGACGAAGTTCTGCTTGGGGTTTGTGTTGGTGGTTGCAAATGATGAGTAAACTTGGGTTAGTTATGAACCCAAGGCTTGTGTATGACTTCCGGAGTTTCTCCTTAAGCCTAAATGCTTGATTGGTTGAGCTAAACCGAATATGCTTAAACGTATAGGTTATCGAGAAGGTTTGGTTAACTATGGGATGCAATATACTTGAGTTATTAGAACAACTGGTTAAGTGAGGCCTACTTAAGGTGTTGGGATGGGATTTAGTTCTCTTGGCATGTTTTCCTAGGCAAGTTTGCACTGGTTGGAAAGAAGGGGTTGACTTGTTGGGTTCTTGACCCAAGGTAAGTAGTCAGATGGAACTAGCAAGCAAGCTCACAAGTGAGAAAGCTTGCTTGTGAAGTCTGTAGAATGGAATCTTGTTCTGTAGTGCATGTAAAATGGATTGGTTTCGCGCTGGAACACTTTCATGCATGTGATTGTTTGGATGTCCCTGTTGGCTTTGGGAATATATTTATGACTTGTTTAGCATGATTACCTCTTGTACTAGCTATTTGTGTGTTGATCGGAGTATGTTATCTTACTTTTGTGCATCTGTTGGGTTGTGTGCGTTGGTTTTGATACTCGAACCGTAATCTTCAAGGCGATGGTGTAAGTAGTCGATTGAATAAAGCACCGAGTCCATCAAATGAAAAGGGCTCGGTGTGTGTTGCTTGCTTGTTGTGATGCATCTCTTCATGTTGGATAGGGTTCTGGAATGGTTTGATAGACTTAAGGGTTGCTTGAATTCTGGATTTTGGGCATGCTTGTGAACGTTAAATATGTTGGGTGTGTGTTGTACAGGTATGGGGACGGTCATGGACTTGGTTGTCAAGGTGTGAGGTTTCGAGTGGTGGTATGAGACTTGTGTCCGACCTTACACCGAAGTCATTTGGCTTTGAGTCGTGTGGTTTAGTTGAGGGTTGGTTAGGTGGAGCCAGTGGTTAGGACTCTGGGACGAGGCACCAATAGGGCAACTAGAGGGGTTCGGGAGGAGCCTTGTGAATCGTGAGAGAGAGCCTAATTCGCTAGCTTAGCAACATCAAACCTTTGAGTCACCCCGGGCGAGTCCAAACCTTTAGGTTGGCGATTTTATGTGGCATTTGGGTCGAGCACTCATCTGCAAGACTGACATTTGGGTCGAGCACCCTTTTACGGGTTGTATGGCATTAGGGTTGTGCGCCCTCCTACATTCTGTGTGGGCATTAGAGTCTCGCTCTTTTGCGTTGGGGTACGCCCCTGTTATAGCCACCAAGGTTCCTGGATCGCCAATAGGACTCGGGAAGAGGTATGCGTAGTGAGGTGCCTAGTTGTGTGAAGAGTCATAGGTTTTGATGATTGTTTTGCTTGTTATGGTTGCAAAGTAGTAGCTTGGATGTGAGTGAGCTACTTACTGAGTATTCTTCCACTCACCTGCCTACTTTAATGTTTTTGTTGTAGGTAAGGGCAAACACTGAGCTGGAGGGCAATGTGGCGAGGCTATTGGACTTTTTTTTTTTTTTAAGTTTGGAGGACTTTCCTTTTGTGCCTAGGACTTTTGTTTTAATGTTGGGCCTTCTTATAATGTCTTAGTTTTGTACATTTGTTGGATGATTGGATTTATTGGAAATTTTGGTTGCATGTTTCCCTCCTATAAACTCCATTAGCTTGCCTATGATTTCAGTTAACCCTCGAATGCCTCCGTTGATTATTGCTTCTGAATGTTTCTGTTTTGCCTCTGTTGTATGTGTTCTGACAGAGTCTAGCATGTTGCTTGTTGTAATTTGGAGGAGGCTGGGGATTGGAGAATTCTTTTGAAGTGTTTATATGTTGTATTAGGTTAACAGAAGTTTTGGTTTTATGCAGGTAGCGTCGTTATGTGATAACTCGCCATAGAAGAGTTATTTTACTAGAATTTTAGTGTTTAATCTACTTGAATTGCATAGAATTCATTGAGCCTCATATTATTTTATCCCTAAATTGTGAATGTTAGATAGAAAATCTTGAATTTAAGCATTAGGTTCGAAAAGAATTAACTTTGATATTTTTATGCTTTAATATAAGAAATTTGGAAAAATAAGCTAACAAGTAATTAAAGACCGAAAGACGAAATTTTAACTCCAGAAAAATCCTCTCATATTTAGTTGCTCCATAATTTAATTGATCAATTTATTTGGGATTTTTCTGTGTGCAGGAGATGTTTAAAAATTACAGGAGTCTCCAAGGGTATTTTAGACATTTTTATTCGAAGGGTGGGAAGGTCTTTTTACCTCTAAGGGTATTTTGTAATCTGCAGAGTTAGGGCAACATCATTATATAAGGAGGCTAGGGTTCACAAGTGCTTAGTGGATTTGGAATTGTGACAAGAGGAAGAGACCGAGAGGGAGAGAAGAGAAACCATCGATTTGGCTACAACAATCAAGGGAAAAAATCGAGAGGATCAACTCAATTTTGTTGCAGCAATCGAGAGGGAAGAACAAAGGAGCTATCGTGGTTTGCTGCAGCATTGGAGTAAGGAGTTGTTGTGAAGAAGCGGCGACCGAAGCCTTTTCTTTGAAGCAATTAATGATCTGTGTTGGCGAAATCGAGAAGCCTTTTGCTGAAGCAATCAGCGTGCAGTTGAAGGAGAAGTCGTTGGCTTGCTTAAGCAAAGTCGTGTTGTCCACCTATTGCTGCTGCTTAGCAATTGTTGAAGCAATCCGTGAAGTTGTTGCAGTCGTGTTGCCCTTTTGCTGAAGCAAATCAGAAACCGAGGGGTTGTTGTTGTTGTTGTTTGCCTTTGCTGAAGCAATAGACAGACCTGTTGCTGAAGCCAACTGAAAGGCTTTGCTGAAGCAAAGGGGCCTGCTGCAGACCATCGACAGAGTGTTGCTGCTAGGCAATTGCTGAAGCAAAACAAGGCCACATGTTGTGTAACATGTTCCTTATCTCTAAGTGTTATTGCTTGTCGTCAACTGCCAATTTAATACTGAATTTTTTTGTTGTTTACACACTACTTTAGATTACTTTTGCTCACTATTTTAGGTCGAACTCGTGACTATTTTAGGCTAGAATTGTGGTTGATTTAGGCTAATTTAGTGAACGTTGTTGGTTGTTTGGCATGAACTCTTTGACCAATAAAAGCATGCTTAATTTAGAGATGTGTGACTCGATTTCCACCATGAACTAAATTGTCTTAGGTAAGGGTTAGATTGTTTCAATGTAATTTTGGATTGAATTATGATTGATGCCATTGTTGGATTTATGAAATTTTATTGATTTTAATGGTGCATGAGAATTAAAATTGACCACTTTAATTTCTTTAGAATTCATGAACTTAGAAAACGAATGAATTAGAAAACTAAAATTTCTTTCTAGGATTCTTGAGTTGATTAGGTAATTAATCCACCTAAAACTTAAAATCATGAGCATAATTTAGATCTCAATTGGAAAATTGTAGGTTTTAAAACTTAGTGATTTTGGAAAAATCATTTGAATACATGTGTAGGTATATTCAAGGCATCACTCAAAATTCATTCCAACTGAACATGAAAACTCCAACCTAACCCGATGTTATTTTTTCATTAAAATCTCATCTCTTGCATCTTTGCTTGTTTGCATTCTTCTCTCCCCTCATTTAAATTCAGTTATTTTCTTACACCTTGTCTTATCTTTTCTCACTTATCACATTAATTTATTTATTTTCAACAGTAAATTGCACACCCATGTATTGCACAAAAATAAGGAAACTTTGCTAGGACACTCATTCATCTAGGTCTACCTAGTCCTTTTGGGATTGATACTTTAACTTATCACTTGTTGCTCTCGACCGTGTATACTTGCACGTCATAGAAGTATCGAAGTCTCATTCTAATTTGCATTAGTTTAGGGCACTCGATATTTTCGCATCATTATGTTGTCAAAATTTCGGTGCAGAGGGTGTTGCCTAATAACGCCCCTAGTTGAAGTTTGGCTTGAAAACTAAGGGTGTACAAAACTAAGATGCTCTGGTATTTAAAGAGCTTAATCTAGAATGATTAGTGAAAACTCAGTTAACTCAGAATAAGTTGAAGAGCTTAACACATAATCTTTTCGCAAAACTGCAGGAGTCCATATTAAGAAAGCGGAAGCAATTTAGGATCTTGAACACTCTAGTTTGATCAATTTTGCAAAATAAAAACATGCTCAAAATTGAAAAAACAGAGAGTTAGAAAACTCAACTTTGAAGAAAAAATTCTCTTCACTCGGTGAACGATTTGCAACACGAACACTTTGTGGACCACCTTTAGTGCCTTCCCTACTATCCTTCTGCCTTGGAACGGATTGTGGGATTCTAGATTGAGACAATTTGAAAGAAGAGTGTGTAAAGGTCATAACCGAGAGCGATGTGAATTTTTTGTAAAATTCTTACAAATCACCTAAAATCTCCTTCCTATAAAGTTTCATTAAGCTTTGTGAAGGTGCCAACACATGAGTGACGAGGATGATTGAAGAAGAAGGTGGTCAATTTTTGCTAATTTTGAGATTGAATCATGTTGGGCAAGTTGGCAACTTGATTTCAAGATAAAACTTGAAATTTCCTTTTAATTTTAATTCAAAATGAATATAAAATTGATTTTAAATTAAAATCAATTTAATTAATTAAATATTTTAAATAAATAAATTATTTAATTATTTGATATTAAATTAAATAATTTGTCCAATCTCGATCTCAAAATCGATTTTTTGGAACATGAATCCCGATTGATGCTATAAACCAATCCAATATTTAAATCATATTTAAAAGATTTATTATAGCATTTTTCGTTAGTTATTATATCTGTTATTTCTTATAGTGTTAATTGATTGAAACTAATAATGCTCATATTTTACATGAAAGGAGGAAAATAGTTTATTTTTAATAATTTTGATGTTTTTATGCAGAAAAGTGAAAATTGTCAAAATTGTGACTCTAATTGCAACTACCATTTCGCTTAGAGACAAATTCGAAAAATAAGGAGAAAATCTGGAAGCTCGAGTTTATGTGGATATTTGAAGATATTCTTAACGAATTAAGCTCATAAAAAATGAAAGAACTAAAATAGATGACAAAGACTCGAAGTAAACTAAAAAGAAATAAGTTGTTTTCAAAGATGAAATAGTTAATATTAAGAAAGTTTAAGCAATTTAGGATCTTACGCACTACTTTGGTCAATTTGACCATACAAAAATGCATGCTTAAAAATGGAAAAATAGAGAATAAGAACACATACATTTGTTGCTCGAAATTCTCTTAATCTGTTGGCAATTTCTGATCACGAACACTTCGTGGACCACCCTTAGAGTCTTAAAATGCGCACTCTACTTTGGTCTATTTTGTTCTGTGGTGGGTGTTTTTTGAAATACAATTTTCAATTTTGTGTCTAATAGGTCCTTGACCTAGTTGACGTTTTTAAAATTCATGAACTTACTAGGTACAAAATTGAAAGCTTAAGGTTCTATTAGACAACAAATTTAATTTTATATCTAATAGAAATCAGTTAAATTTTAAAAATTGTGAATGTGTTAGAGACCTATTAGATACAAAATTGAAAATTCAAGGATTAATTAGGTATTTCTAAAGTTCAGGGACTTATTAGATACAAAATTGAAAGTTTAGGAACCAAATAGACAAAAACCTCAAAGTTCAAGCACTAAACTTATAATTTAACCTTTAATTAATTAAACAATTTAATTAATTAATTTTAAATAATTATTTAATTTAATATAAAAATCGAACCAATATTTAAAATCAAATTTAAATATGTTCATCTTTCTTTATCATAGTTTAATTCATAACTAAGTTATGACACCTTAAGTATATCGCATATAATTAATGTTTACTCCCACAAATCAAATTTGACCAATTCAAATTCTTTTCTCTCAAATTGCTACAAGGCTTAGTCCGAGCTAATAAGGAGGACCTAATGGACTTATAGATCATGAATTCCAGCGATACGAGATTAACCGACCAAACCCTTTAGCCTTGCTAGTCAACATTCGTTAACCATCGAGACACTCCACTAAAGCCCAGTGGTTGCATCTCCTCACGTATATATATATTTCTGACCACTCGATATAACCATGATTAGTAAGTCGATCCTTCACAAATTTAAACAATTTAATTAATTAATTTTAATTAATTATTTAATTTAATATCAAATTAAATAATTGGACCACTCGATTTCTTCAATCGATCGTTCGAACATGAATCCCTATTCATATTTTAAACAAAACTAATATTTAAATCAAATTTAAATATGTTCATCTTTTCTTTATCATAGTTTACTTCATAATTAAGTTATGACACGTTAAGTATATCGCATATAATTAATGCTTACTCCCAAAAATCGAATTTGAACAATTCAAATTCTTTTCTCTCAAATTGTTACAAGGCTTAGTCCGAAAGCGAACCTAAATGGACATACAGATCATAAGCTCCAACGATACAAGATTAACCGACCAAACTCTTTAGCCTAGTTAATCAACATTTGTTAACCATCGGGGCACTCTACTAAATACTAGTGGATGCACTCTCCTCACTCAGAGATATATTTACATCACCACTTGATATAAACATGAAGCCTAGTCGATCCATCACAGTCGTTCAAATTACAGATTTGGGACAAAGAAACTATTTTACCCATGTAATTACTTCTTATTCCTTAAGTCCCACTGACCTTAATGATCAATTGGTTTTGGTCCAACCAGCAAACCGAATCCCTTTCGAGCTAGTGAGAGGGTGGGCCCATTGTTCAAGACTTGGGGTTAACACTTTAAGGAACAACCTCTCTATTAAACCCTAAAGCGGGTAGGAGTGAATTTCATCTTGCAGGACTATGTTCCCAACTATCTACCCGGTCTTATCCCAAAATGGGAGGCTTATTGAGTCGGTGATCTGGGGCCACTCTCACCGATGCAAATCTAAGGATAATCCCGAATAAACAGGAGTTCATAGTGCACTCAGGATTAAGTTCGAGTTACTTAGGGCACCGTATGAATATAGTCAGTTAAGACATTAAACGGAGTTATAAAGTTTAAGTGACTATTTCGCGGTTCGGTCTTATGCAAACTCATTGCATATGACGCTCCTACTTGCACGTCCCCATATGAACGATTTAGGATCACATTGTTTGTACTTTACAAAGTGGGTCATGCCGATAATGTCCACAGGATTAGGTACCCAACCTTATCCCTATACTTTATATCATTTCTGACTATAATTTGAACTTCATCCACTTTTATTTCACACATAAAAGTACAAGTATACATCCTATAGCCAATGGTTCTTAGTTTATTGGATTTAGGTTATATAATACACAATTCACTTTATTCAATAACGACTTTACTAAATAACATATTTGTTGCAAAATATAATATACATTCAGTTTACTAAACCACAAATTTTAGGATATAAAATCTAACACAACCTTCATATCGAATCTCTCTAACGATGAAATTAGTTCATGATGGAGAAAATAAATAAGAAAACATTACAAGAAAGGAAACACATACTCACTTTAAAAGAAAGAAATACAGGGACTAGAAAAAATAAAGTGAAGTATGAACAAAATTTAGGGAGACTCGGCATGACGGCTGAAGAGAAAAGAGAAAACTGCAAAATTTTGATGAAGAAAGTAGAAATATGAGCTCAATTGAAAATGAAGATGGAGGGTTTAGGGTTTAAGGTTTAGGGGTTTAGGGTTTAATTGTCCATTTGTGTTAAAAAATAGTGAATGTGGGTCTTGTTAGGTTCTATGCCCTAAAACTCGTAGTTTTTATTTTTGTTCCAATTCATTCAATAAAATGTCATTAGCTTTATTTATTCAATTGTTGTTGAATTGTATGTAGTTTGCCTTAAATTAACCCTAAATCCAATAAACTTACATCCTAGATTGTATTGTGTGTCTTGAAATGTGTATCTCCATATGGGGATCAAGATTCAAGAAACAGTCTAAAGGATTTATAATGTAGGGATGAGGTTGGATGCCTTATCTTGGTGACACTATGGATACCACCCACTTTGTATTTGATACAAACGTGATGATTCTACGCGTTCGTATAGGTGGCATGCGAGTAGGGGTTATCCTGCTCAGGTTTAAGATCAAGTTGCCTAGGTCATCATATTGAAATAGAAACCTAACTAGTTAATGCAGTTACATCTACCGGTTACTATTTTGCTCAGGATTAAGATCAAGTTGCCTAGGTGATAGCACACAAAATATGCTATCCTTAGGCTTAAATTGTGTTAGTTTTATGATAATTTCAGGGCTTTAACGTATTTAATTTGTTGAAATTCAGGCTAAAGAGCAATATGAGAATGGATGGAGAATTATGGGTGAAAAAGGAGCCAAATTTGACATTAAATGGAAGAAGGAAGGCCAAATCAAGCCATCAAATCTGTGGATATGGCGTTGCAACGCTCTGTGTGCAGCTATTTAACCATAGAAATCCATGTCGATAGCGTTGCAACTACGCCTTGAAGATCCGTGGCGATGGCGTTGCAACGCTGCCGTGTAGCATTGCAACGCTACTTCGATAACTAAAGGCGCACGAGGGTAGCAGCGTTGCAACGCTGTCCTCAGCGTTGCAACGCTACTTCGATTAGCAAACGCGCGCGAGGGTAGCAGCGTTGCAACGCTTCTCTGCCTGATATTTTCCATTTATGAATTATTCGCTAGGGCACGGCGTTGCAACGCTGTGCTGTTGATATAAAAAGGAAAAGATGCATCTTGAAAAAAAAAGCCTTTTTGGAGAGATTTTGACACCATTGTTTAAACACTATTGTGAGAGATTGTAAGAGGATTTTTGGGAGATTTCAAGAAGAAGACTTTTTGGAGCTCGGGGTTCGTGAGAGGTGCCGGGATCGTTGTCATTCATGCCACGAGAGTTCTTTCTTCGTTCTTTTCACTTTTATTGTTGAACTATGGTTTTGTATTTGAGTTTAGATAGTGGACATGAGTAGCTAAACTTGTTATCTTAGGGATAGATATAGCCTTTTAATTATGTTATTTTGTTGAATTGACTGCCTTTGGTTTATTGTAATGCTTTTATTCATGCAATTGCATCCTTAATGCTTATAGACTCTTGATCACGGTTTATTTGTTCTTAGGTCTGAATTTATTCTTGAGAAAGATACTTTAGATCTGATCTCTTTTGCATGACTGATAGTTACTTTGACATGAGAATGATTGAAGTGCTATTAGAAACCCATAAGAATTGAACTTAGTGCCATGTTTGATTTTTAGGATGAACAGAGATGTTTAATTCTTTGTCTTGCATGAGATTCACTTGCCTCGAGAGAGGTTATTTGTTATCTTAGTTTCTTGCTTTATAAAAGCAGTGCAATAACCCATTAGCATGATCTCAATAAAATAGTTAATTAATTGGTGAAATCTAGTCCCTAAGATATACGTCTCTCTTGATTGTTCTCAACTTTCACTCTTTGATTTTGTGTTTTCATCTCACTTTAAATCTAATTTTCTAGATAAAATTGAGTGGTGTTATTGATAGGAATTGATTGAATTAAATACCCAATCCTGGGACTATACTCGTACTTATATTCACTATATTAAAACTTGACCCGTACACTTGCGGTATTGCAAAATTTACGCAACAAGTTTTTGGCGTCGTTGTCGGGGATTGGCGTTTATTTAATTCTTTTGATACTATTAAGAATTCACTTAGTCTTAATCTAGAGTTTGTGTTCCTTTTTGTGTTTGTTTTTGTTGTTTTTGTTTATTTTGATTTTGTGTTGATTTTTGTGTTTCTTTTAGTTTTGTGTTTTTTTTTTTGTTAGTTTTAAATTTTCTGTTTTTCTGTGTTGTGTGTTGCATGCGAAGTAACTCAGAGACTGATCTAGTTCCTTTTGATCCTGAAGTTGACAGAACTTTCAGAAGGAAGGTTAAGGAGACTAAGGACAAGGTCAGAATCATGGAGGAGCAACAGGGAGAGTATAAGTCCATTAGGGAGCATTTCCATTGCTTTTTTTGCTGAAACCAATCTTGAATTATTTATGCTTCAATTCAGGCTAATAATTTTGAGATAAAGACGAGTATCATCCAGATGGTTCGAGAAAATGCCTTCAGAGGACATGCCACTGAGGATCCCAATCTGCATCCGGGATCCTTTGTCAAAAAATCGTGGCACCCAGAAAATTAATGGTGTATCTCCTGATGCTATTCGCTTACGATTGTTTCCTTTTTCTCTGCAGGATAAGGCAAAATTCTGGTTGGAGTCATTGCCCACAGGTAGCTCAGGCATTCTTGGCTAAATACTTCTCACCTGCCAAGACTACGAGGCTGCGCACTGAGATTGGCACTTTCAGACAGCAGGATGGAGAATAGATGTTTGAGGCTTGGGAAACATACAAAGATTTACTTAGAAAATGTCCACAACATGGTTATCCTGACTGGTTGCAAATTCAATTATTTTATAATGGATTATCTGTAATAATAAATCTCTTACGGATGCAAACACGAGGGTCAATATTTTCCAAATCTGCAGAGGATGCTCGTACTTTGCTTGAGGAGATGGCTGCCACAAGTTATAATTGGCATTCTGAAAGATCAACTGCCAAACCTGTGGCAGGGATGTACGAGATAGATGAGGTAAGTTCCAGCAAGTTCCATATGGCTTCCCTAACTAGTGCGTTGAATAAACTTGCAGTGCAGTAATGATGAATCCATAGTCGCAATAGCAAACTAAACAAACTTGCGGTGTTGAAGATCTGGAACTGAAGCGGGCTCAATATGTGAACAACAGAGGTTATGGGTACCGTGGAAATCAGAATCAAAATCAGTTGCCCACTCATTATCATCCAGGTCTGCGCAATTATGAAAATTTTTCTTATGCTAATCAGAAGAATATTTTGCAGCCTCCTCCAAGTTATGCATCTACATCTACAACTGAGGGCAAACTATCTCTGGAGGACATGATGAGTTCATTCATCACTGAATCCAGGAATCGAACCAACAAGTTGGAAAATGTAGTGCTAAGTTTGAGCAACACAGTGAACTCACATGGAGCAGCCATTAAGAACACAGAGGTACAGATTAGTCAGATGGCAACCACCCTAAACACGCTGCAGAAAGGTAAATTTCCTAGTGACACTAAGGTGAATCCTAGGGAACAGTGCAACGTTGTGGCCCTAAGAAGTGGTAAGGAGTTTGCTGAAACTGAAAAGGTAAATTCTGAAGAGCAACTCAATTCTGATGCCAAAAAGGATACAGAGGAAGTGGTTGAGGAAGCAAGCACATCGAAACAAACAGAGAAGCTTTTTTATTTCTCTATTCCTATTGTTCCTAATTCTATTCCCTATCCTCAGCGTTTTCAAAAGAAAAAGACTGATTCTGACTTTGCTAAATTTCTTGATATGTTTAAAAAACTGCATATTAATATTCCTTTTGCAGATGCCTTGAACAAATGCCCAAATATGCAAAGTTCATGAAGGAAGTCCTGTCCAGAAAGAAGAAGTTTGACAAATATGAGACAGTCAATCTCACTGAAGAATGCAGTGTTGTACTCCAGAGGAAACTATCACAAAAATTGAAAGATCCAGGGAGTTTTACTATTCCTTGCAATATTGGTATTATTTTTGTTGATAGAGCTTTATGTGATCTAGGGGCTAGTATTAATTTGATGTCTTTATCTGTTTACAGGAAACTAGGTCTTGGGGAGGTTCAACCTACAACCATCTCACTACAGTTGGTTGACCGTTCTATCAAATATCCCCGAGATATTGTAGAAGATGTGTTGGTAAAAGTTGAACAATTTATTTTTCCTGCAGATTTTGTGGTCCTGAACATGAAGGAAGATTCTGAGGTCCTAATTATTTTGGGACGACCTTTCCTAGCCACTGGAAGAGCATTGATAGATGTGCAAGATGGTAAGTTAACTCTAAGGGTCGGTGAAGATAAGGTTGTATTTGACATATTTCGATCCTTGAAGTACCCTAATGACGTAAGTACCTGTCACATGATCAATATTTTGGATGTTGCTGATGATTCATTTAAGGAGTTAGTTTTATCTATTGATCCCTTAGAAACTTGCATGACAAATTCAATGTTAGATCAGTTAGGGACATTGGACCATGAAATTACTTACTATAATAAATCACTGAATCAATTGTCTACACTCCAATATGAACAATTCTCACAATTGCATGTCAATAATGTGGAAGAAATAAAACCTCATGTTCTAGAATTGAAACAATTACCTGCACACCTTCGTTATGCTTTCTTAGGAGATTCATCTACTTATCCTGTGATTATTTCTGTTGATCTGAATAAAGAAGAGGAAGAAAAGTTGTTGAGAATCCTGAGAAGTCATAAGTCTGCTTTAGGATGGTCAATTAGTAATATTAAGGGTATCACCCATCCAGTAGTCATGCATAAAATCTTAATGGAAGATACCTTTAATCCATCGATTTGAACACCAAAGGAGGCTTAACCCAGCAATGAAGGAGGTAGTTAAAGTTGAGGTACTCAAACTGTTAAATGCAGGAATTATTTATGCTATAATTGATAGTTCTTGGGTGAGCCCTGTGCAGGTGGTTCCAAAGAAAGGGGGGATGACTGTCATAAAAATGACAAGAATGAGTTCATATCTACCAGATATCCATCGGATGGCGTGTGCAGATCGATTCTGAGAAGTTGAATAAGGCTACATGAAAAGATCACTTTCCCCTTCCTTTTATTGATCAGATGCTTGATAGACTTGCTGGTTATCCTTACTATTGTTTTCTTGATGGTTATTCAGGTTATAACCAGATTGTTATTACTCCTAAGGACCAAGAGAAGACTATTTTTACATACCCTTATGGAACATATGCTTTGGGAGAAATTCCATTTGGATTGTGTTGATGCACCCGCCACTTTCCAAATGTTGCATGATGGCAATATTCCATGACATGATTGAGGAGATAATGGAGGTTTTTATGGATGATTTTTCATCTTTGGTTGTTCATTTGATATCTGTTTGCATAATCTCGCTCAGTGTTTCTGAGGTGCCGTGAAACTAACCTTGTTTTGAATTGAGAAAAATGTCATTTTATGGTCAAGGAAGGTATAGTCCTAGGGCACAAAGTCTCTGAAAAGGGACTAGAGGTGGATAAAGCTAAGATTTCAGCCATTGAACAACTACCACTTCCAATTAATGTTAAGGGAATGCGCAGTTTCTTAGGACATGCAGGGTTTTATAGACGTTTCATACAAGATTTTTCAAAAATTGTGAAACCCCTGTGTAACTTGCTAGAAAAAGATTCTCCTTTTGTATTTAGTGATGACTGTTTAGTTGTCTTTGATCTTTTGAAGAAAAAGCTAACTTCTGCTCCCATTATTGTTGTGCCAGATTGGAGTCAACCCTTTGAGATCATGTGTGATGCTAGTGACTACGTTGTAGGCGCAGTGTTGGGCCAACGTCCGGAAAAGCTTTTCAGGGCCATTTATAGCAAAACTTTAGATAGTGCACAACAAAATTACACTACCACTGAAAAAGAGATGTTTGCTGTTGTGTTTTCTTTTGATAAATTTAGGCCTTATCTGTTAGGGACTAGAGTAATTGTACACACTGATCATGCTGCACTTAGATATTTATTTGATAAGAAAGATGCTAAACCTCGCCTGATTAGATGGATTCTTTTGTTGCAGGAGTTTGACTTTAATATCAAAGATAGAAAAGGATGTGAAAATGTGGTAGCTGCCCACCTATCCAGGATAGAAAATGAGGACAATTCACCTTCTCTCCCTATCACAAAAGATTACCCTGATGAAAGATTTTATCAGGTACAGGATAATTTACCATGGTTTTCTGATTATGTGAATTATCTTACAGGAGGAGTAATGTCGCCAGATCTGACTTCTCAGCAAAAGAAGAAATTCTTACATGATGTGAAGTCCTATCTATGGGATGATCCACTACTCTCCAAGGTTGGTGCAGATCAACTTATCAGAAGGTGTGTGCATCGAGATGAAGTGGGCAAAATCATACATAACTGTCATGTCTCCCCTTATGGAGGACATTTTGGGCCCACTCGAGCAATTTTGCTAAAAGTATTACAATCGGAGTTTTATTGGCCTACTCTTTTTAAAGATTGTTATACTTTTGTGCGAACTTGTGATCGATGCCAACGCATTGCGGAATAATATTTCACGTCAGCATGAACTTCCTCTTACCCCTATTCTTGAAGTTGAATTATTTGATGTCTGAGGAAGAGATTTTATGGGGCCTTTTCCATCTTCACATGGTTATCTGTATATCCTGGTTGCAGTAGATTATGTTTCTAAGTGGGTAGAGGCCATTGCCGCTAATAAAAACGATGCTCGTGTTGTCATTAAGTTTTTACACAAAAATATTTTCACGAGATTTGGCACCCCTCGAGCTATTATAAGTGATGAGGGCACTCACTTTTGCAATAAACTGTTTGATTCTATGTTAGACAGGTATGGAGTTAGGCATAAGGTCTCATTAGCATATCATCCTCAGACAAATGGCCAAGTTGAGATCTCAAATAGGGAGATTAAACTCATTCTGGAGAAAACAGTCAAGACCAACAGGAAGGATTGGGCCCACAAATTGGATGAGGCGCTATGGGCATATCGCACGGCCTTGAAAACACCGATAGGTGCATCACCGTACCGATTGGTGTTTGGCAAGGCGTGCCATTTACCCGTGGAGTGGAACATAAAAGCCTCTTCGGGCCATCGTAACTCTTAACTTTGACCTTGAGTATAAGGCGTGCGAGCAAAGATTGTTGCAAATCAATGAGATGGGGGAGTTCAGAAATCAAGCCTATGAGAACGCCAAGTTATATAAAGAGAGAACAACTCGTTAGCATGATCAACAGATCAAAAATAGAACATTTTCTCCTGGTCAGCAAGTTCTCCTTTAACTCACGTTTACGTTTGTTTCCAGGTAAATTGAAATCAAGGTGGTCGGGTCCATTCACTGTGAAGGAAGTATTTCCTCGTGGGGCAATTGAGTTGCAAGGCAAGGATGGAGCATTGTTCAAAGTCAATGGGCAGCGTGTGAAACATTATTGCGGTGACGAGGAGCGACATTTGGAGAACATTGTCCTCATTGATGGAAATGCCACGTGACCCAGCTGTAGGTGGTCTAGCTGAAAGACGTTAAAGAAAGCGCTGAACGGGAGGCAACCCGTTGTATTTTAATTCAGTTATTTCAATTTTATTTCATTATATTATTTTATCTTATTTTATTTTACTTTATTTATCATTTTATCATTTATTAGTTGGTTGACATTTTTTTTTATTTTTTGTTTCCAGGTTTAAAAAAAATGGTTCGAAACGGCGTCGCAACGCTTATCCAAGCGTTACTGTAACGCTGACGTTATGTCGATCCGTGACCTGTGAGAATGACAATACTGTAACGCCGCCTTGCCCTCAGCGTTACCATGTTGTCATCGCGAAATCTGGAATTTTAAAATTCCAGATTTCGCGATTAAGGCTCATTTCTGCCCAAATTTCTCTTTTCTCTCTTGTTTCTTTCAATCTCTCTCAATATTTCCTCAAAATTGTTCACTTTAACCCTCCCCCACTCACTTTTCTTCCTATTTTGTGCTAGATTGGGCATTTTGGGGCAAGATTCATACCCATTTGAAGGCAAACCGTGGGTAACTCTTCCTCTACCCTTTTCCTTCCATCTTTTGTTGTGTTTCTTTGATTAGGCTTAGGATTTGTTGTTTTTTTGGTTATAAACTTCCTCTACCCTAATGTGCTAGATTCCAGCCGGTTGCACACATGAGTGACGTGACGAAGGAGCGCGCCATCCTCTTGTACGCCATTGTCACTGGCAAGACGATTGATGTAGGCAAAGTCATTAGTCGATACATTAGGCACGTGCGGCGAGGCACGACCACGGGCGGACTAGGCCATCCCTCTCTCATCACCGCCCTCTGTCGTCTTGCCGGAGTCACCTGGACATCCGAGGAGGAGCTGATTCACCTCAAGGGGGTGATGGATAAAAACTACATCATGGGACTTCGGGATCATGATCAAGGAGTACTTGCGGGGATGCAAGCATTTGAGCCAAAATTTTTCTTGACGCGATCGAGGTGTGATGGAGAGGAGGCGGCGCATGAGTCACCACAGCCGCCCGCCCACAAGAGTACCGGGATCTGTTCGAGCCATGGCTGGACTCGAGCAGCAGTTCGACCAAAGATGAGATTTAGAGTCGTAGGGAGGCGCGGATCATGAGACATCTCTGCGATGCAGTGAGGCCTCTCACCGCCATCTTTATGACTGTCTCCGGCACATTCATGGCGCAGATCCTTCATTCTCGGGCCCTATGCCTCCCTACGCCTCTTCTGATGAGGAATGAGACTTTTTCATGTTCAGGGAAGTAAAGTTCTTTTCTCTCCCCGTTGTTTCTTTAGCTGATTTCGATGTTATTTCCTTATCTGTATTTGCACATTGAGGACAATGTTGTTCTCAAGATTGGGGGTGATTGTATGACTTTTAATTACTGTTTACTGCATGAGATTTATCTGAGTTCATTCCATATTCTATCATATTATTTTATGCTATGTGTTTTTGGTGCATTTGATCAATTTCAGGTTAATGGAATGGATTGCTCATTGTAAGTTTTTCCTACTTTGACTATGATAACCACTGATGAAATTTAATTAAGAATTGTGAATAATGTGAGCTAAGAGAACTTGATTAAATTCCAATTTTAGGATGTTTAAAATTGATTAGAGAATTCCTTGAACCTAATTGCACTTAGCCAATCCCGGAAAGGTCCTGAATGCTTAGGGCAAGTTTATTTTGTCCAGAAGATCGTTGTCACCTCGATAGGCTTAGGAGCTGATGAAAGAGCAAATTTGCTTAATTGAAAATTATACCTTTTTAAAGTTTTTTTTTTCACTAAAAAAAAGTGATAAATAAGAGGGTACTCCAACATACTAAGTATTGTGACCAATACTTGTCTTTTGAAGGATTAAACTTAGGATGCGAGTAGTCTTTGACAATCTGTATGGTATCTCATGCTCAGTAGTCATTATTTTCACCACAAAGTGTTAATATGTTAGAGCGAAGGCATAGACAACTGAAGGATTCCCTCCAAAAATAATAATAATAATAATAATAAATATGTTGTTAGTAAAATAAAGTTTAAGTTTTGGGGTGAAAGAAGAAACAACAATAAAAGGTTAAAATTTTCTGATTATGTAAATGAGCTGAAGATTTGGAGCCTAGGAGCAGATGTAGAGGAAAATGACCAGGAGGACTCAATAAGGTTATCTTGTGCTTATAAGGACTAAACTGGAAAAGGCTAGCACACACTCACTCGAGGAATAATTTGATTTAATTTTAAAATCTTATTATGTAGTTTTTAATCAATGTTACCTTTTTTATGAGTTTATTTTTCGATTCTTACAATTCCTGAGGTTTGAGTCTGTAGTATGAAACCTACTCTGATATGATCCTTCTTTTTCTTATTTTTGCTCGAGGACTAGCAATTGTTTAAGTTTGGGGGTGTTTGATAGCACACAAAATGTGTTATCCTTAGGCTTAAATTGTGTTAGTTTTATGATAATTTCAGGGCTTTAACGTATTTAATTTGTTGAAATTCAGGTTAAAGAGCAATATGAAAATAGATGAAGAATTATGGGTGAAAAAGGAGCCAAAATTGACAATAAATGGAAGAATGAAGGCCAAACCAAGCCATCAAATCCGTGGAGATGGCGGTGTGCAACTATTCAACCATAGAAATCCATGCCGATAGCGTTGCAACGCCCAGCACGCAACAACTACGCCTTGAAGATCCGTGGCGATGGCGTTGCAACGCTGCCGTGTAGCGTTGCAACACTACTTCGATAGCTAAAGACGCGCGAGGGTAGCAGCGTTGCAACGTTGTCCTCAGCGTTGCAACGCTACTTCGATTAGCAAACGCGCGCGAGGGTAGCAGCGTTGAAACGCTTCCCTCAGCGTTGAAACGCTTCTCTGCCTGATATTTTCCATTTATGATTTATTCGCTAGGGCACGGCGTTGCAACGTCGTGCTGTTGAAATAAAAAAGAAAAGATGCATCTTGAAAAAAAAAAGCCTTTTTTGAGAGATTTTTGACACCATTGTTTAAACACTATTGTGAGAGATTGTAAGAGGATTTTTAGGAGATTTCAAGAAGAAGACTTTTTGGAGCTCGGGGTTCGAGAGGGGTGTCGGGATCGTTGTCGTTCACGCCACGAGAGTTCTTTCTTCGTTCTTTTCACTTTTATTGTTGAACTATGGTTTTGTATTTGAGTTTAGTAGGATTTATAGTCGACATGAGTAGCTAAACTTGTTATCTTAGGGATAGATGTAGCCTTTTAATTATGTTATTTTGTTGAATTGACTGTCCTTGGTTTATTGTAATGTTTTTATTCATGCAATTGCATCCTTAATACTTATAGACTCTTGATCACGGTTTATTTGTTCTTAGGTCTGATTTTATTCTTGAGAAAGATACTTTAGATCTGATCTCTTTTGCATGACTAATAGTTACTTTGACATGAGAATGATTGAAGTGCTATTAGAAACCCATAAGAATTGAACTTAGTGTCATGTTTGATTTTTAGGATGAACAGAGATGTTTAATTCTTTGTCTTGCATGAGATTCACTTGCCTCGAGAAAGGTTATTTGTTATCTTAGTTTCTTGGTTTATAAAAGCAGTGCAATAACCCATTAGCATGATCTTAATAAAATAGTTAATTAATTGGTGAAATCTAGTCCCTAAGATATACGTCTCTCCTGATTGTTCTCAACTTTCACTCTTTGATTTTGCGTTTTCATCTCACTTTAAATCTAATTTTCTAGATAAAATTGGGTGGTGTTATTGATAGGAATTGATTGAATTAAATACCCAATCCTGTGGACGATACTCGTACTCAAATTCACTATATTAAAACTTGACCCGTACACTTGCGGTATTGCAAAATTTACGCAACACTAGGTCATCACTCTTCTTCCAAATTCTCTCAACTTAAGATCCCACAATCTATTCCAAGGTCCGAGGATAGTAGGGAAGACACTAGAGGTTGTCCACAAAGTGTTTGTGACAATAAATTGCCCACGGATTAGGAGAATTTTGAGCTATATGGACATGAGTTCTTATTCTCTGTTTTTCTAGATTTGAGCATGTTTTTTATTTTGTAAAATTGATCAACTTAGAGTGTTCAAGATCCAAAATTGCTTCCGTTTTCTTAATATAGTCTCTTTCAATAGGTATCATAGCAATTTTGAGCACTCAATTTGGTCTATTTTGTTCTGTGGTGGGTGTTTTTTGAAATACAATTTTTCTGGGTGTCTAAAGTGTTCTTCTAGTTTTGGCATTTAAATTGACTATCAATTTGTGCTTTATTTTCAAATTTCTCAAGTGTGTTTGAGCATTAATGTGTGTAGAATAATCTGTAAAAGTTTTGGGTCGATTGGAGTTCGGAAAGACCTTTAATTTGAAGAAAGAAGCTCGAAAGGTCAAGAAAACTGGAAACAAGGGTTGTTGTTTTTTTCCTTCTTCAGCTACAGTAACCTTCAGCCCGTGAATTTCATTGGAAATGAAGAAGATGGAGTTGACCATTGACCAGTTCAGTTGACTTTGACCGGTTCAAGTATTTTGGGTCGGTTCAGCTCGATTTTGGTCTGGTTCGGGTGGTTTTAGACCGGTTCTAAATATTTTGAGGCTGATTTTTCCGTTTTGGAGGTATGTTTTACCATTTGGAGGTTTGGTTCAGCATTTAACAGCCCGGTTCAACCTTATATAGGTCCGGTTCACACATATGCAATTTGGTTCGACCCAAATTCGAAGTGTTCGAAGTGGTTCGATGTTAATTCTAGATTATTATTGTAATAATTTAGTTTTTTGGTTGCATTATTTGCCAAAACCAGACCACTTTAGTGTGTTTAATTAATTATGAATTGTGAATGTATGTTTTAATTAAAATCCCTCATTGTATGTGCATAAAGTATGACATATAGATTTTAAAATCCCACCATAGGAAGCATGCTTCATGAATTGAAAGTATGTTATAAGTGTTATAATATATAGTATGCATGAATTGGGGTTTCATAGGAATTAATATAAGTATTATACTAATTTATGAAACAAATATTATATGTTTTAATTATAATTAATATAAGGGTTATATTCATTAAAAAACAAACATATAATTGTTATGCATTTATTCATGTGATAGATTTGTTATAAATGTATGTGTATTCTTGTGATGAATGATTAAGCACTTTATAACATAGAAATGCATGTAACTTAAGGTTAATTAATCAGATTTAAAAGGGTTTTAGAACTGAAAATTAATTAGACCTTAGGTTATCTAGTTCTAATAAGATTAGAATTAGGCAACCAATAATTTATAAACTATGATTAAAGAGAGACTCTGTCTAAGGAACGTTTTGGCTAGGTTGGGGTACTTAAGCTGACGGAAACGAACGCCCCTACCTGGGAACCAACCTGGGTGTGAATTTAATCCAGAGATTTATAAATTATTTTTCGTGAGTGGCGTTTATTAAAAGTTAATAAATTAAACTCATAGACCTAGGTTTATTAAAAGGTTAATAGACTTAGGTAATTCCAGTATAATAGTTACATTGGTAGACTTAGGTCATATTGTTTTAGCCGAAATATGCCTTAGTAAAAGTATACCCAAATTGTTTAAAATACTTAGTGGGAGTGAAAAGGTATATTTGATATATCAATTTCCTCTTACGCTCTTCGCGAAGTTCACACCGTGAGATTTATTTTCAGCCTTGTGATGTCAATAAGGCATCCCCACTCAAATGGTGTTTGCATAAATCAAGAACAAGGTGAATGGAGAAAGTATTTATAGTAAGAAGGAGAAGGAAGTGTTTCAACACATCCTATGGTCTCCTCCATTAGGTTGGACCGTGAGATTCCCACGTTGCGCCTGCAAGTTGCCCGTAGTAGCACCATCCATTCGGAGGGATGTAACATGAGATTCAGAACAACTAAAACTCCAGAAATTGATAGGGTCTCTTAGGTCCACTCACAGCTTTAACTTTCCAATTCGGTAGCATTGTTGGGGCCGACCTCTTAGGTCTAAAAATGGTGGGTCACACTTATGAGAATTACTAAGTGTTAGTGAATTATTGGTCAAAGTAGCGATAACTAGAATGCTAGAGGAATAAGAGTTATTTCGGTATTAGCATTTAGTCAAGAATGTCTTGGTTCGGTGAAGGAGTGATTGATCGCCTCCGGTAGCGGTTTGCTCGACTCACTGAAGTATCGTTGCAAAAACAATAATGAGATTATGAGTACATTATTACTTTTGCTAAATTTTTAAATTGGATGCATGGGTTAAAAGCAATTCACTAATAGAATATGTTCTATTTTCAGCATGTCAAGCTCTTTAATTCAATTACTTGCCTTCGACAAACATAACGACGACAATTTTTGAACTTGGAAATCAAACTTGAATACGATTCTTGTGATTGATGATCTAAGGTTCGTCTTGACGGAGGAATGTCCTCCCCCTCCCAACTCATCTACAACCCGAACAGTTCGGGAAGATTTTGACAAATGGACTAGGGTTAATGATAAGGTCCGAGTCTACATCTTAGGAAGCATATTTGATGTGTTGTCTAAGAAACATGAGGGCATGATCACCGCAAAGGAGATTATGGGATCATTACAGACCATGTTTGGACAACCGTCCTCGTTAGTCCGTTATAATGCTCTCAAGTGCGTTTACAACTCCCGAATGAAGGAGGGAACTTCTGTTAAGGAGCATGTCCTTAATATGATGGTCCACTTCAACATGACAGAGGTAAACGGGGTTGCCATAGATGAGAACAGTAAAGTTAGCTTTATAATAGAATCTCTTCCGAAGAGTTTCCTGCAGTTATGCACCAATTCGGTGATGAACAAGATAGAGTATAACCTGACTACTCTACTCAACGAGCTCCAGACTTTTGAGTCTCTGATGAAATCAAAGGAAAAAGAGAAGGAGGCAAACGTTGTCACTTCGAGGAAGCTCCTGAGAGGATTGTCCTCAGGGACTAAGTCTGGTGCTTCTTTTTCTAAGAATAAGGGTATTCAAAAGAAGAAGAAGGAAAAAGGTAAGGAAAAAGCTCCCATATGCAAGGCTAAAACCACAGGAAAATATTTTCATTGTGGTGAAAACGGGCACTAGAAAAGGAATTGCCCGAAGTACCTTGCGAAAAAGAAAGTTGAGAATGAAAAACAAGGTAAATATGATTTACTTGTTGTTGAAACATGTTTAGCGGAACATGATGATTCCACCTGGATACTAGATTCAGGAGCCACTAACCATGGGTGTTCTTCTTTTGAGGAAACTAGTTCCTGGAGGCAGCTTGCTGATAGTGAGATAACTCTCAGGGTTGGAATAGGAGAGGTTGTCTCAGGTAGAGCAGTGGGAGCAGTGAAGTTGTTATTTAGAGATAGATTCATTTTATTAAAAAATGTACTTTTGGTTCCTATAATCAAAAGAAATCTTGTATCTATCTCTTGTTTACTTGAACATATGTATAAAGTATCTTTTGATCATAATGAAACGTTCATTTGCAAAAGAGGCGTACGGATATGTTTTGCTAAACTTGAAAATAACTTATATGTGTTAAGACCAACAGAGATAAAAGATATTTTGAACACCGAAATATTTAAAACAACTGATACTCAAAATAAAAGGCAGAAGCTTTCTCCAAGTACCTATCTTTGGCGCTTGAGACTAGGTCACATAAATCTCAATAGGATTTGGAGATTGGTTAAGAGTGGTCTCCTAAGTCAGTTAGATGACAACTCCTTACCACCATGTGAGTTCTGTCTTGAGGGAAAAATGACTAAACGACCTTTTTCTGAAAAAGGTTATAGGGCCAAAAAACCCTTGGAACTCGTGCATTTGAATCTCTGTGGTCCTATGAATGTCAAGGCACGATGAGGGTATGAATATTTCATCAGTTTTATTGATGATTATTTTAGGTATGATTATCTTTACCTAATGCATGACAAGTCTGAAACCCTTGACAAGTTCAAGAAGTATAAGGCAGAGGTTGAGAACTCGTTAGGTAAAACGATTAAAACACTTCGATCAGATCGAGGTGGAGAGTATATGGATTTGAGATTCCAAGACTATATGATAGAACATGGAATTGTATCCCAACTCTCAATGCCGGGTACACCTCAAAGAGCAGTGTATATCGAAAGGAGAAATAGAACCACGTTATATACATGGTTCGATCTATGATGAGCTACGCTTCAATTTGCCTAGTTCGTTTTGGGGATATGCAGTAGAAGTTGTTGCATATATTTTGAACATGGTTCCCTCTAAGAGTGTTTTAGAAACACCCTATGAGTTATGGAAAAGGCGTAAAAGAAGTTTACATCACTTCTGGATTTGGGGATGTCTGACACATGTGATGGTGTCTAATCTAAAGAAACTGGAACATCGTTCAAAATTATGCCTATTCGTAGGATACTCCAAGGAAACGAAAGGTGGTCTGTTTTATGATCCTCAAGAGGACAAGGTGCTTGTGTCGACAAACGTCACGTTCCTAGAGGAAGACCACATAAGAGATCATCAGCCTCGTAACTGAATTGTCTTGAGCGAAATTTTCAAGGAAGCTACAGATAATCAACAAAAGTTGTTGATCAAGCTGGTCCTTCTCAAGAGTTGAGAATACCTCGACATAGTGGGAGGGATGTTAGACAACCCAACCATTACATGGGTTTGACTGAAACCCAGGTCGTCATACCTGATGATGGCGTTGAGGATCCATTGATCTATAAACAAGCAATGAATGATATATATATGGAACAATGGATTAAAGCCATGAACCTCGAAATGGAGTCAATGTACTTCAATTCAGTCTGAGAACTTGTAGATTAATCAGATGGTGAAAGACCTATCGGTTGCAAGTGGATCTATAAGAGGAAACGAGATCAAGCCGGTAAGGTGCAAACCTTTAAGACTCGACTTGTGGCAAAGGCTTATACCTAGCGGGAAGAGGTAGACTATGAAAAAACCTTCTCCCTTGTTGCCATGCTTAAGTCGATTAGAATACTCTTGTCCATTGCCACGTTTTATGATTATGAAATTTGGCAAATGGATGTCAAGATAACCTTTTTGAATGACAATCTTGAAGAGAGTATCTATATGGATCAACCAGAGGGGTTCATAGTTCATGGTTAAGAGCAAAAGGTTTGCAAGCTGAAACGATCCATTTATGGATTGAAACAAGCATCTATATCCTGGAATACAAGATTTGATATTGTGATCAAATCTTATGGTTTTGAACAGAATATTGACGAGCCTTGTGTCTACAAGAAGATAGTCAATACTACTGTAGCTTTCTTAGTCTTATACGTAGACGATATCCTGCTCATTGGGAATGATGCGGGATTCCTGACTAACGTTAAGCTATGACTAGCAACCCAATTCCAAATGAAAGATTTGGGAGAGACTCAGTTTGTCCTTGGAATCCAAATTGTTTGGAATCGCAAGAACAAAACGCTAGCACTATCTCAGGCATCTTATATTGACAAGATGTTGGTTAGATGTAAAATTGCAGAATTTCAAGAAGGGCTTATTACCTTTCAGGCATGGAATTCATCTGTCTAAGGAATAATATCCTAAGACTCCTCAAGAAGTCGAGGATATGAGACGCATTCCCTATGCATCAGTTGTCGATAGTCTGATGTATGTCATGCTATGTACTCGACCCGACATATGCTATGCACTGTGAATTGTCAGCAGGTATCAGTCCAATCCAGGATATGATCACTGAACTGCCGTTAAGAATATCCTCAAGTATCTTAGGAGAACGATGAACTACATGCTTGTGTATGGCGCAAAGGATTTGATCCTTGCAGGATACACTGACTCTGGTTTTCAGACTGATGTAGATTCGAGGAAATCCACATCAGGACCAGTGTTCACTCTTAATGGAGGAGCTATAGTATGGAGGAGTATAAAGCAAGGTTGCATTGCTGACTCCACCATGTAGGCTGAGTATGTCGCAGCTTGCGAAGCAGCAAAGGAGGTTGTATGGCTTAGAAAATTCTTTACTGATTTGGAAGTTGTTCCAAATATGAATTTGTCTATCGCCCTTTATTGTGATAATAGTGGTGCAGTGACAAATTCTAAATAACCTAGAAGCCATAAACGCGGAAAGCATATAGAGCGCAAATATCATTTCACCAGGGAGATTGTGCAACAAGGAGACGTGATCGTCACGTAGATCGCTTCGGAGCACAACATTGTTGATCCGTTTACAAAGCCCCTCACGGCTAAAGTATTTGAGGACACCTAGAGAGTCTAGGACTACGGGTTGTACTATAGGGCAGTTTTTCTTGCTCAACATGTTTGACTCCACTGACGTTTTAGTCCAAGTGAGAGTTTGTTAGGTTTTATGTCCTAAAACTCGTGGTTTGTAAACTGAATGTATATTCTATTTTGCAATAAAGTTGTTATTGAGATTTATTCAGTAAAGGTGTTATTGAATAAAGTGAATTGTATATTTTGAAACTCTAATCCAATAAAGAACTTTTGGCTATAGGATGGATACTTGAATTTTATGTGTGACATAAAAGTGGAGCAAGTTCAAGTTATAGCCAGAACGGTCTATAGTATAGGGATAGGGTTGGGTACCTTATCTTGGGGACACTATGGACGCGACCCACTTTGTAAAGTACAAACGACGTGATCCTGAATCGTTCATGTGGAGACATGCGAGTGGGGGCGTCCTATGCAATGAGTTTGCATAAGACTGAACCGAGAAATAGTCACTTAGACTTTATAACTCCGTTTACTGTCTTAACTGACTATATTCATACGATGACCTAGGTAAGTCGATCTTAATCCTAAGTGTGCCATGAACTCCTGTTTATTCGGATTATCCTTAGATTTGCATGGGTGAGAGTGGCCTGAGATTGTCGACTTAATAAGTCTCCCATTTCAGGGATAAGGTCGGGTAGATAGCTGGGAACATAGTTCTGCAATATGGAATTCTCTCCTACCCGCTTTAGGGATTAGTAGAGAGGTTATTCCCTTAACTGCTGACTCCGGGCCTTGAACAAAGGGCCCACCCCTCTCATTGGCCCGAGAGAAATTCGGTTTGTTAGTTGGACTACAAACCAATTGTTCATTAGAGGATCAGTGAGACTTAAGGAACAAGAAGTAATTACAAGGGTAAAATGGTAATTTTGACCAAGCTGTAATTACGAATGACCTGTAAATGATCAACTTACTAATCATGGTTATATCGAGTGGACAAAAATATATCTACAGTAAGGAGAGTGCAACCACTGGGCTTTAGTGGAGTGTCCCAGTGGTTAAAGAATGTTGATTAGTTAGACTAAAGAGTTTAGCCGGTTAATCCCGTATCGTTGGAGCTCATGATCTGTAGGTTCATTAGGTCCCCTTACTAGCTCGAACTAAGCCTTGTAACATTTGAGAGAAAAGAATTTGAATTGTTCAAATTCGATTTTGGGAGAGAGTGTAAATTATATGTGATATATTTAACGTTTCGTAGTTTAATTATGAATTAAACTATGATAAAAAAGAGGTGGAAATATTTAAATATGATTTAAATATTGGTTCGGTTTATAACATGAATATGGATTCATGTTCGAACGACCGATTTAAGAAATCAGGATTG
Organism: Trichosanthes cucumerina; assembly: GCA_036507285.1. Classification (NCBI taxonomy): domain Eukaryota; kingdom Viridiplantae; phylum Streptophyta; class Magnoliopsida; order Cucurbitales; family Cucurbitaceae; genus Trichosanthes; species Trichosanthes cucumerina. The sequence continues at coordinate 80,707,209 of CM071840.1, read as the reverse complement.
GTCCAATTATTTAATTTGATATTTGATATTAAATTAAATAATTATTTAAAATTAATTAATTAAATTGTTTAATTAATTATAATTAATAAATTGATTTTAATTTTAAATTAATTTTATACATTCACCCTATCATGCAGTTTGATTCTCAAATAAGATCTTATACCTATCAAGGTGACATCAAACTTCTAAACATAATAACTTTGTTCTAAGTATTTCAAAACTACAAGAACACAGTCTATGTGCATAATATTTGCAGGAAAACTCAAGAAAATTTTTAAATTAACTCAGATTCATATCATACTCTCAAGTTTCAGCAGAATCACAAAAAAAAAATCTCATCCTAGGCTATCCTAATCATGCTTATGCATAAGATCAATCAACAGCTCATCACATACTCAGGACTGTTACAACAGATAAACAACACATCCCACTCCCAAACTTAACTAAACATTGTCTTCAATGTTTGTAAAATAAGCTCAAGGAAAGTAAGAAGGGTAAGAGTGAACAATATTGTCCTGAGTAATGGAGATCTTCATTTTTCTTTTTGAATTCCTTGGTCGACCAAGTCACGAGAGATAAAGTACTGCAGAACGGGAGCATGGATTTACGAGGGACGACATCAACCACAACCTAACAAAACAAAACAAAACAAACTAAGAACTAAACAAAACGAAGAAAATAAATAAAGATAAAACAGAATTAAATGAAATGTAAAGCTTGAGTTGCCTCCCAAGAAGCGATTTATTTAACGTCTTTAGCTAGAATGAAACTCTTTCGTCATCTCAAAGTGATTTCTTTGTTGCATCTTTTTAGCTTCTTTTCCTTTTCCTCACTTACCTGCTCTACAAAATTACTCATGAGAACATCAACAGATTGAGAGTTAAACAATTCAATTCTTATCTCAGATGAACAACCTTACTTGTTTCCCCTGGTTCCACCTTAGCGTCCATAGGAAATTTACCTTTCTACAGTGTGTGGATTGTTGTATTCATTTGGCTGATCTGCGTCAAAATATTCTTTATGACAGCTCCCTGACTACTTACTACACCAGTTAGACTGATGACTGCATTCTCCAGCTGGTTTGTCCTTATTTATGGATTCAGTGATAAAGGAGCTTACCGTGTCTTCAAAAGATGACTTTCTCTCATATGTAGCAGCATAACCTGAAGGTGAGTTCAACACATTTTTTTTGTTAGCATGGGAAAAATTTTCATGAGACCTCAAACCTGAGTGGTAATGTGTTGGTAAGTTATTATGGAATTGATTTCCCCCTTGGTTGTTGCTCCTGTTATTCAGATAATGCAACTGCTCCATGTTGGATTCTCCATTGGGTTGGGAGTACTGAGAAGTAGCCATTGATTGGGGTGTTCCTTCAAGTTTATTTAGGACATGAGTGAGAGATGCCATTTGAGATTTAAGGGCAGTTACCCCATCCAGTTGGTAAAGACCAGCTATTGGTCTAGATTTTTCGCTTTATGTGAGCCACTGGTAGCTGGCAGTTGACACTTATTCTAGGAAGGCTCGTGCTTCTGGCACAGTCTTTTCCATGAAAAGCACTGCCATCAGTAGCATCCATAATGGTCCTAGTCTGACCTGCAAGTCCATTATAAAATAATTGAACCTGAAGCCAATTTGGATACACATGTTGTGGGCTTGTAAATGAGAATTTGGGTCCTCTGTGGCTTGCCCCCTGAAGGCATTCTCCCTAACCATTTGGATTAACCATGTTTTCAATTCAAAATTATTAGCATTTATAAGGGCGTGAACTATTCCAGCCTGCTCAGAATTAAACACAGGTTGGAAATACTCATTGATGGGTTTAGGATTGTTGATTATCTCTTGGTCTGCCATTTGAAGAATTTCAACCCTATTCTCCCTTAGAATTCTTCTGCATGCCCTTTAAATTTCAGGATCAAAAGGTTGAAGATCTTCAACTTTATCCTTGGGCATTGTGTGACATAAAAATGGATCAAGTTTGAGTAATAGCCATAATGGTTTATAGTATATGGTACCTTATTTTGGGGATATTATCGACACAGTCTACTTTGTATGGTATAAACGATGTAATCCTAAATCGTTCATGTGGATGTATGCAAGTGGGGATGTCTTATGCAATGAGTTGCAGCAAAACAATCACTTAGACTTTATAACCCCGTTTACTATCGTAAATGACTATTTCATATGATGACCTAGGTAACTCGATCTTAATCCTGAGCACACTATGAACTCTTATTCATTTGGCACTATCATTTGATTTACATGGGCGAGAGTGGCCTGAGATCGTCGACTCAATAAACCTACCATTTTGGGGGATAAGACCAGATAGAGAGCCGTGAACATAGTTTTGCGACAATGAATTCACTCCTACCCGTTTTAGGGATTAATAGAGAGGTTGTTCCCTTAAATGTTGACTTCAGGTCTTGGGCGCACCCTCTCATTGGCATTAGAGGGGTTTGGTTTGATGGTTGGACCACAAACCAATTATTCATTAGAGGATCGATGGGACTTAAGGAACAATAAGTAATTACAGGGTAAAAATGCTTATTTGACCTATTTTTAATCTCGAACAACTTGTGAAGAATCAACTTAATAATCATGGTTATATCAAAGTGGACAAAAATATATCTACAATGAGGAGAGTGCAACCATTGGGCTTGAAGTGTCCGGACGGTTAACGAATGTTGATTAACTAGGCTAAAGAGTTTGATTGGTTAATCTCATATCGTTGGAGCTCATGATATGTAGATTCATTATGTCCTCCTTGCTAGCTTGGACTAAGCCTTGTAACAATTTGAGATAAAAGAATTTGAATTGTTAAAATTCGATTTGGGGAGAAATTGTTAATTATATGCGATATACTTAACGTTTCATAGCTTAATTATGAATCAAACTATGATAAAAAAGAGGCGGACATATTTAAATATGATTTAAATATTGGTTATGTTTAATACATGTTCAAACAATCAATTTAAGAAATCGGGATTGATCCAAATATTTAATTTGATATTTGATATTTTGATATTAAATTAAATAATTAAATAGTTTAATTAATTAAATCTAGAAACTGATTTTACTTTAAATTAATTTTATATTAATTTTGAATTAAAATTAAAAGAAAATTCAAATTCATTTTGAATGTCAAAATGGACCAAATACATGTTTTGGTGAATAAACTCCTTCAAGCTCAAATTCATCAAAATTGAACACTTTTTTCTTGATCAATTATCATCGTCTTTGTGTTGTCATATTCAACAATCTTTATGAATCTTGTTGGTTGCTTTAATTAAAGAAGAAACACAAGAATTAGATGGATTTTACATAAAATTATCGGTACACAATTTGTGACTTTTCTATTTTCTCTTTGAAAATTCTCTCAATATAGGATCTCACAATCCGTTCCAAGTCCTAATGATAGTAGGAAAGACACTAAAAGTGGTTCACGAAGTGTTCGTGTTGCAGGTTATCTATCGAGTTAAAAGAGTTTGATCTACAAAGGTGAAATTTTAAATTCCTCAGTTTTTTCCAGTTTTGAACATGCTTTTTTGTATTGTAAAATTGATGCAATTAGAGTGCTTAAGATAAAAAATTGCTTCAACTTTCATGATACAAACTCTTTCATTCATAACTTGTTTAGGATTAAGATTGAGTCATATATACTCATCCTAGTAAAATATTAATCTTCTCAATTTATAAATTTATAAAAAGAGATTAAATATTCATGATTTAGTCTTATACAAACTTATTATATATGATACCCTTACCCATATGTCTTCACAGGAATGATTTGGATCAAATTATTTGTAACTACTATAAAGTGAGTCGTATCAATAGTGTAACCAGAATAAGACACCCAACAATATCCATACTACTACGACCTTTTAAGTTATTTCTTGAACACGATCCTCCCGTATGTCAATCACATACTGTTTAAGATTATACTAATAACTTTGAATTTCTCATATGGTGGATAATATTATATTGCAAAAAAAATAATCAAAATTATTATTAATTATCAAATAAATAAGTAGTTACGAGACTTTAGGACATAAATTCTAATTACAAATATGCCCAAACATTGTTCACACGTAATTTCAAAATAAATAAGACACATGTGTCAACGGTTAATAAACTTGATTTGTATTGATTTGAACACAATGGGTACAATGTTTAGAACTTTGTCCACTTATTCTCTCTCCTATTTGTATGTTTTACTAGAGGGCCAAAAAGTTTGTTCTCGAGATTGAAGCTTGAAGTGTTCTTAATCTTCAAGAAGTGTTTTCTGTTTAGGAGACATTTGATCTTCAAGAGCTTAATGAGTCTTCTGATCCTTATTTATGAATTCTATCTAAAATCTCCAAATTTTGAATATCGAAATGGGGGAAAGAGCTCTTTATTTATAAAGTTTCTCGTGGGTTCCATGGGAGCTCTTGACTGTTAGACTGAGCCTAGTTGGCTTTGGGCCAACCCCTTTGATTGACTTCAAGTTTAGTTTTTTGGGTTGAATCTAACACTTTAGATTGGACTTTGCTAATCAGGGCCTTTCATGCAAACTTTTATCTAGAATTGACTCAAATTTCATATAATAAAATTATATATTTGTATTTGTCAAAATTTAATTTAAAAATATTGTAAATTAATTCATCTCAATTAAATATAATTTTTTTTGCCAACAAGAGTATAGCTCATCAAGCAAGATTTATAATAAAAAAGTCACGAGTTCGAATCCTCCACCTCTAAATGTTGATATACTAAACAAAATAAATATAGTTTTTTCATCGGTGTTATACAATCAAGTGATAATTGCTGGAATTTCTATTCCAGCCAACACGGAGGAATATGAAAAAATACCAGAGAAAAAAAAATTGGAAATCACTTTCCTACTTCCGAAAACGGAGGTTAAAGACATTTTGAAAGCAGACTTTAACTAAAAAGAGAGGAGACGAGGAGCTAAGAAGAAGAAAAATAGAAAAAAAACTTAACGAACTTGAACTACTAACCAAACACCCCACGAGGGTATCATCAGCTGCCGTCAAACTCGTGCCTTATAAGACTGTCTCTTGCTCGCAATCGGCAGGCTCCTATTCTCACCTACTCTACATCACATTCACGTTCCGTTCCGCTACTCCGTCTCCGTCACCGCTCTGTGTTCTGTTATTGGCTTCGCCGGAGGAAGTCGTCGCCAAACGACGTCGTTGGAGGCGCCGCCCCTGTATCGACCGGGCCCTTCTCTCTTTTCGAGCCACCAATTTTCTTTTTGTAAGATTTTCGCTCTCGTCGCCTCCCGCTCGCGTTCTTTGCTTCAATATACCGATCTATCTTCTTTTCCACACCGCCCACGAGGGAGAAACCAGCCGGCAGCCCACACCCTCGGAACATCCCATATTTCTTCCTTTCGCTGACCGTATCTTCGACATTCTCAAGAGCTCCGTTTTTGCGTCACTCTCCCTTAAGCTTTCTGGCTCGACACTCACGAGCAGAGCCTTGAAGCGAAGAAAACTATCGTCTGTAGGCCGTCTCTCCAAAATTGTTCCGTGGCAGATCTCGAGAAGGGGTGAATTTTCTATATTTAATCATCATTTTCTTTTCATCTCCGTTTGATATCTGGATTTCCTTCTCTTTGAACTACTGTACTCTGACTATTTCATTGAGGTTTGAGGGAGTTCTATTCTTGTAGTCTATTCTTTCTCAACACCAACTTTATCTTCTATTTTCTTTTTCACTTATATGATAGATTGTTGCATAAAATTTCCGGGTGTAGGTGCTTCTACTAGTTAAGAGATATCAGGGGTTCAGAGTATTTCGGCCCTGTTTGGGCACAGGTTAAGTAGGCCAATAACTCAATAATTCTGCATTTTAAATAATATTATATGATTACACACTATAATAACCCATGTTATTATAACACACTCAGCGTCCCAAATAACCCGTTAGGATTTAGATGAAAAGAGAGATTATATATGGTTGGACATATACTCTACAATTGAATTGATATTTAATTTCTTACCGTGGTTTTGAAGCATTATTTTGCGTGGCGACATAGGGGTACAGGTTTTGAAGCATTATCTACATTTAGGTGTGCTCATCAAATCATGTCACTCTTTGGGTATTACTAAAATTTTTGATGACTGAATTGTGTAATCACATAGAAAGTTTCTTTAATTATTCTTTTGAGGTTCTTCTGCATTCAACGTCATATATTATTGTGTTTGTACTTGTTACTTTTCCTCTTTAGTGATTGGACTCTTCTTGTATTGAGTGAGCACTTCTTTATGAATCAAATTTTTTATTTGAAATCTATATTTTTAAGTGATACATTGATCACAAAAATATTTTTGAGTGATATAATAATTTTGTTTTGATCATCCCAGCATTGCCCTATTTTGCTCACTATTTCAACATTTTTAGTTTAGGAATTTATTATGGGTTTAGGGTTGCGGAGTTTAGTAGTAAGCATAATTATATTTAAAAGGAAAATCTTTAATCCAAATACTCAATTGGTAGTATATAAAGTTAATGGACTCTTTGATTGTTAGATTCTTGTACGTCCAGACACTACACTATGAATAATGTACAAGACTCACCCTATGCCTTCTCTTCTGCATTTTGATTGCAGCTAGTAAAAAATTTGATCCTTTCCCACCATGGATAGGGTTACAAATTACAATCTTTGATGCTCTTTTTAATGTCTTCCAATTAACTTGGTTTTTGGTTAGTTAAGTGATGCATTGACTTGGTAATGTCTTTATTTTGCAGAAATAGGTTTATTGGATAAAATTCTCTCATTTCTGAATTGCTAAAAAATTTCATGACCGTAAACTTTTTTTTCTTATTGTTAAAATTTAAATGTTCATGGAATTATTATCTATCTCATTTTATACTCGTTAACAGTGCGAAAAATATATATTAAAAATGGCATTAAAATGATGAAGAATTAGAAATTTAAAATGGTAGCAAGTGTATATGCTTTTCAAGAAGAAATAATACATTTACTATTCTTATTAAACCTTGATTAATTTTTTATGAACAGAACGAAATCATTCTCTTATTTTCTTAAGAACCTTTTATATTTATGTTCAGCAGTATATTCACACTCCTTTATGTTACAATACAATCATATATCTTTGTATTGAAGTGGAAGACGCTAATCATCTTTTTGTATTTTTGTCTGAGTGATGACTACACTCTGGAATGGAAGGATGGTGGTATTTCATTTTCTCCTAGCTCAACTACAAATCTTGCAGTGCAAAATTCAAGTACCATATGTATCTTGTGTGTTGTTTGCAAGCTACTAATGTAGCATTGAATAATTTGTGATGGGAACCATAGACAATTGCAGTTTTGCAGTGTAGCACAAATGATGTAGGATGAATTGTTAGTTAATTAGTTTAATTTAATTGTTACTTGTTTAGTGTTAATTTTAGATTAAGCTGTATTAGGTCTTTTATTGTAAGCCTATAAATAGGGCATTTTGAGATTTGTAAGGAGACTTTTGAATTATTTTGAATAGAACATTTGAGTTCTTTTAGAGAGTTTCCTCTCTTTTGGGATGGATTTCCCTTCTTTGGCCATGGATTTGGCCTAATCTTGAATCCGCTGCGTCAATTGGTATCAGAGCCTCGGACGAACCTCGATGTTCCCGAAAAGCTACAAAACCATGAACGATGGTTGGAGACGACAACCTCAACGGTGGACTGCACACAGAGAAAGTTATTCTTCATCCAGGTATTTACCAACTACACCATCTTCTTTTCAGCCCACCATCAACCAAAGTGACAGAAACACCAAACCAACCAAACAAAATTTACAATACACTCATAACTCAACTCACCCTATTTATCAATCATCATCCCACCATTTTTATGATTTCAAACAACCAAAACAAAATTTACAAGATAGTTATTTATCATCCTATCATCTTCATTCTAGATCCAAACATTCCAAACCATCCCAACCATTGATTCAGAAACCAAAACCAAAATACAATAACTACATTCACCAAACTGATCACGCAATCAATGAACTTCAACGATTGTCTAACCAATTAAATCTCCTAAGTGAAAAATTGGCAAAAAAGCCTCTGTCTCAAATAATATACAAAGCACAAAAAAAGTTTTATGAAGCCAGAAACCAATCATACAAAGATGAAGAAGATTGTGAAGGTGAAGATAAAGGAGAGGAAAACTATGAACAAGAAGAAGAAATCAGAGAACTGTATGTCTTCAAAAAGGGACCCAAAACACTCGTTACCGCGTTGGAGGAGGCACCAGACGCTGAAGCTTCATCGAAGGATTTCGCCGTGGAGTCGCCGAACGCTGGAGCTTCACCGCCGGAGAAGGTGGTTGGAGGCGTGGGAGTTGCTCACGGTGAAGAAGAAGAGAAGAAAAATAGAGAAGGAGGAGAAGACGTTGCCGAAGATGAAAGTGGTGTCGGAGGAGAAGTCATCGGAAACTTGATGGATGGAGGCGTTGGAAAAACGAAAAGGTTGGCGACGCCGGCGTGCCTGTTGGTTATCGATAAAGAAGGCAAGCTGTTGGGATACGATAAAGAAATGGAAAGCAGGTTGACGGCGGTGTGGGTGAGCGTGAAGAAGAAAAAAAGGATAAAAATGAGGGCAAAAAAGGAATTTGGTTCCAAAACCCTAAACCTACCTAATTGGGCTTCAACACTCACTATATTAATGGGTCACAAATCATGGGCATTGGGTTTGAAGCATACAATTATTCATGGGTATTGGATATTCCCTTGTTATTTTAGAAGATTTTCATGGAATATTACTTTAGTCCCATTATGGATTTGAGAAATTTTACGTCGGGATTTTTCAATTGGAGTTTATCACACTCACAAGGATCGAGAAAGAATTTTTTTTTTATCACCTCGACTCGAGGATGAGTCATTTTTTTTAAAGTCGGGGTGAATCTGATGTAGGATGAATTGTTAGTTAATTAGTTTAATTTAATTGTTACTTGTTTAGTGTTAATTTTAGATTATGCTGTATTAGGTCTTTTATTGTAAGCCTATAAATAGGGCCTTTTGAGATTTGTAAGGAGACTTTTGAATTATTTTGAATAGAACATTTGAGTTCTTTTAGAGAGTTTCCTCTCTTTTGGGATGGATTTCCCTTCTTTGGCCATGGATTTGGCCTAATCTTGAATCCGATGCGTCAACAAATTTATCAGATTGGAATTCAAAAAAGATGTAAATAGAATTAGAATAAAATAGTGTGTTCAAGCAATTAAATTTTACTTTGGATATTATTGAAAGAGATAGACATTATTTATGTGGCTATTTGTAACCTTCCATCCATTGTTTGCAATATTGCAGGTTGATGTGTTTATAGTGCCAGTGAAACTCAAGTTGGGTTTAGTTGGCTTGACGGTAGAGTATTGTGGTGGTGTGTGAAACTTGTTAATGATAGAGCTATGTCGTTGATTCCTAAGGAGCCAGAGCATGTTATGAAGTTTAGAGGAGGATCAGTATTGGGTAAGAAGACGATTCTTAAAAGCGACCATTTTCCTGGATGCCAGAACAAGCGCTTATCGCCTCAAATAGATGGTGCTCCAAATTACCGTCAGGTGCGTTCCCCCTCCTTTTCTTTTCTTCTTCTACTTCTATATTTTCTTTTGCTTTCTATCATTGAATTTCATCAACATATTAGAGTACTTCCACCAATATTTATCCTAATTATTCTTCACATATGAATTACACGTAAGTTTCATCTACAATGTTAACGAGATATTTGAAATAAAATTCTAAGTGAAAAACTATTTCATGAACTTATCCTTTCCACAATAAAATTTGCGACTGAGCTAGGAAAATCGAAATACCACCATCATTCTATTCACGAGTGTAGTTGTCATTGAATGAAATAGAAAGAGGTGGTTACCGTCTTTTATTTTTCTTGCACATTTGATGTGATAAGTTGGCTTGGCTATACTTTATGAATTTAATCGTCTACATTGAGATTGTCCAAGAGAGCGCGTCGTGTGGCATGGGGTTATTACAAGCAAGTTTGAGCCTCATCTATTTTTTTTTCTCTCTCTCTTTAATAATGTAACTGAAGAAATAGTGTATCAAGTATTTCTTATTGATTTGATCAGAATTAAGGTTCTTATAAAGAGAAACCCATTTACATATATGGAATATACACATAAGGAAACAAATACAGCAAAATAATAATACAATAAATGGTGATTATCTACATAAGGAAATAGATAAACCAACACTCCCCCTCGAGCTGGTGTGAAGATGTCTTCCATTGCCAGCTCGCTGATCATCTTGTCAAACTGTGTTTTTGGAAGCCTTTTTGTTAATACATTGTAAGGATTCCCCTTACAATATCTATTTTCAAACGATTACAAGGCAATATTACGACCAATTCGAGAGGGCCTAATCTCTCCAAAACCTTCTACAGACCAAAGTCTTACCAAAATTCAGATGAAAACCCTCCTCACCCTCCTCTCCCCTGATTTAACCCCTCCTCAAACCATAACTACCCCCTCTCTCCTAATGGTCCCCTCCCCGTACAAGGATTCACCCTCCACTACCACTCAATAACTAACTTTTCAGTCAAATACCCCTTTTACCCCTCCTTTGATACACTTTCTCTATTGGAGGCCTAACATTACCCGCCGACTCCCAAACAACCTTGTCCCCAAGGTTGAAGTCTGGAATCTCCCCAAGATCGAAGTCTGGAAACTGCAGTTTGACATCTGTAATCTTTTCCCAAGTGGCTTCATGCTCGGGTAGCCCTCGCCATTTAAGCAAGACTTCCTCATTCTGTTCATTCTTCCTGAAGGCATAGACTTCTTCCGGTTCGGCTTTCCACTCAAACTCTTCAGATAAATAATGGTAGTCCCCTTCGTTTTCCCGATGCTCCCCTATTACCCTCCGCAACTGTGAGACATGGAACACAGGATGGATAGCTGCATCTGCTGGTAAGGCTAACCGATAGGCCACCTCTCCTATCTTCTCAGTAATACAGAAGGGTCCAAAATACTTCGCAGAGAGTTTCTCATTCCTTTTCTTTGCCACCGTAATCTGCCTATACGGTCTGATTTTCAGGAAAACCCAATCGCCAGCTTCGAAGTGTACCTCCCTCCGTTTTCTATCAGCATACTTTTTCATCCTTTCCTGAGCTCCCTTGAGATGAGACTTCAGTTTTTCTAGCATCTGGTCCCTGTCAACAAGTTGTTGTTCAACCGAGTCATTTGTAGTCTTTTTGTCCCCATAGGAAATTATAGGAGGTGGAGGTCGCCCATACACTACCTGGAATGGAGTCATGCCTATAGAGCTATGGAAGGTGGTATTATACCAGAATTCTGCCCAGCACAACCATTTCTTCCATTGCTTTGGTTTCTCATTACAAAAACACCTTAAGTAGGTCTCCACGCTCTTGTTAACTATCTCAGTTTGTCCGTCCGACTGTGGGTGATAGGCTGAGTTTCTAAACAATTTGGTGCCATTTGCCCTGAAGAGCTCCGTCCAGAATTTACTCAAGAAGATCTTGTCTCTATCGGACACTATAGATCTAGGGAACCCATGGAGCTTTACTATATTAGTCACAAATGCTTCAGCTACTATTTTTGCATTGTAGGGGTGTTTGAGAGCTACCAAATGGGACATCTTGCTCAAGCGATCCACCACTACCATGATAACACTGAATCCGTCCGAGAGTGGTAACCCTTCAATGAAATCCATTGCAATGTCCTCCCAGATACGCTGTGGTATCTCTAAAGGGACAAGTAGGCCCGCAGGGGAGGTTGCTAACTGTTTATTCCGTTGGCAAACCAAACATTCTTCCACATACTTCTTCACGTCTCCTTTCATTCCTTCCCAATAGAGTTCCCCCGTTAAGCGTTTATAGGTTCTTAAGAACCCCGAATGCCCTCCCACCACAGAATCATGGAAAGCCTGTAGGATGGTTGGAATCAGCTTTGAAGTCTTGGTTAGGACCAGACGTCCCTTGTAGAGTAGATTCCCCTGGACCATGGAATATTTAGGCCGCTCCTCACCGCCCTCAAGCACATGTTGCACAATCTTTTGTAAGCTTTCATCAGCTGCTACCTCTTTCCTTACCTCATCCACATCTACAATCATGGGGACTGCCATTTGATTCATTTGTATGTTGGGTGGCAAACGGGACAGGGCATCTGCTGCCTTATTCTCCAAACCAGGTCTGTATTGTACTTCGAAATCATATCCCATTAACTTAGCTATCCACCTTTGAAACTGGGGTTGGATCACCCGTTGTTCCAAGAGGAATTTCAGAGCCCTCTGGTCCGTTTGGACCTTGAACTTCTGTCCAAGCAAATATGGACGCCACCTCTGGATTGCTAGTACAATTGCCATGAGCTCCCTCTCATAGATAGACTTCATTTGAGCTCTAGGGGATAACGAGTGGCTATAGAATGCAATTGGCCTGCCGTTCTGAGACAACACTGCTCCTAGTCCCATGCCAGACGCATCTGTTTCGACCACAAAGGGTTGAGTAAAGTCAGGAAGAGCGAGAACTGGGAGAGTTACCATAGCTTTTTTAAGCTGGTTGAATGATTCTGCGGCCCCTGTACTCCACTCAAAGCCCCCTTTCTTCAACAACTGAGTCATAGGTGCTGCCACATTGCTATAATTTTGGACGAATCTCCGGTAATATCCCGTCAATCCAAGGAAACTTCGTAGTTCCCCCACATTTTTAGGCTCAGGCCAATTCCACATCGCGCTCACCTTCTCTTTGTCCGCTTCGACTCCCTCTTTTGAGATCCAATGTCCCAAATATTCAATCCTCGCCCTTGCAAACTGGCATTTCTTTCGATTTGCATACAATTGGTGATGCCTCAACACCTCAAATACCATAGATAAATGTTCAAGATGGAGTTCATACGTAGGGCTATAAACAAGAATGTCATAAAAAAAGACGAGTATGAACTTACGTAAATATGGTCTGAATATCTTGTTCATGAGTGATTGGAAAGTTGATGGAGCATTGGTCAGTCCGAAGGGCATAACTACAAACTCGTAGTGACCCTCATGAGTCTTGAAAGCTGTTTTCTCTATGTCTCGTTCATTCACTCTGATTTGGTGGTACCCTGCTTTCAAGTCCAGCTTAGAGTAGATGCTTGATCCATACAATTCATCGAGCAGTTCTTCCACTACTGGAATGGGAAATTTATCAGGGATGGTGGTTGAGTTCAGTGCTCTATAATCCACACAAAACCTCCAGCCCCCATCCTTCTTCTTTACTAACAACACCGGGCTTGAATAGGGACTCGTGCTCGGCCTTATCACCTCACTCCTCAGCATCTCCTCTACCATTCTTTCTATTTCTGTTTTCTGCGCTTGTGCGTATCGATACGGCCTCACATTAATTGGGTTAGTACCCTCTTTTAGGTGGATGTGGTGTTCAACTTCTCTCCGGGGAGGTAATCCTTCAAGGTCCCTAAGAACTTCCTGATTCCTTCTCAATATATCTTGGATTTCAGTCGGCATTTCCCCCTCCCCTGTTTCATTAATCTCACGGCCTGCCCCTTCCTCTGTGTTCATCGCTTTGAATTCTACCAAGAATCCCTGGTCTCCTTCTTCCCAAAGCTTCATCATCTTCTTTAGGGACACCCTTGTCTTGGTCAAACTTGGGTCTCCCTTGAGGGTGACTTGTTTCCCTTCCACTTCGACTCTAATGGTCTGTGAAGGCCAGTGGATGTAGGTTTCGACCAAAGAGTTAAGCCAAGTCATCCCCAAAACTACTTCTACTCCTCCCAGCTCCAGGGGCAGGAAACTCTCCGCAACTGTCAACTCCCCCAAGAGCAGCACTACATTCTTACATACTCCCTTTCCTTTTAGGGCCACGTTACCACCCAATATGATTCCATAATTCGAGGTTTCAGTGATTGGGATCTTCAACTCGTCAACCAATTGTTTAGATATGAAATTATGGGTGGCTCCACAATCGATCAATACTATTACCTCTTTTCCCTCAATCAACCCTCTCATCTTAATGGTTCCAGGAGGAGTCAGCCCGATCACCGAATTCAGTGAAAGTTCAGCCGCCTCCGTTTCTACCTCCCCATATTGATCTTCCTCTCGGCCTTGCTCCTCTTCTTCTTCTATAATTTCCACTTCTTCCCCACTGGCCTGCACCACCATAGCCCTGAGTTCTTTTGCTTTACATTTGTGGCCCACGGTGTACTTCTCATCACACCTGAAACATAGTCCCTTAGCTCTTCGGTTCTGAAATTCCGCATCCGACAATCTTCTCTGGGGTCCTTGCCTCCTGGGGTCATTTGCCGAGCTTCCGGACAAAGTAATCGTTCGGGTGGCCATTTGTTCTGTTGGTTTCGAATAGTCGTTAGCTCCTCCACCTGTCGGTTTCAGAGGAAGGACTTGGCTTCGCCCCCTGCCCGATCGGTTATAATCTGACTCTTCCCACCGTGCCTCTTCGCAGTCCTCTGTCAACTGAGCCATGTCCATCATTTCATCGAGTCCCCTCGGCCGTGTCCTCAAAACTTCGGCCCTCACTAACGGTTTCAACCCATTCAAGAAGGTATTCTCCAGCACATCCTTAACGACTCCCGGAAGGGGCGCCATTAGCCGTTCGAACTCCTGGCAATAAACCGTTACCGTTGTTTCCTGTTTAACAGCCAACAATCGTCCCAAAACACTCCAACTCGCAAAAGGTTCCCTCTCCTCTTTCGCTCGGAACCAGTTTAAGGCTATCCCTTCAAAACTAATCGCCGTTACGATCATTTTCTCAGCGTCGGTCAACTTATGGATTTGGAAATACCTGTCTGCTCGAAACAACCACGAATCCGGTTCCTCTCCATTGAACACCGGCATTTCAACTTTCTTGAACTTACTTCTCTCATTTCCTGCTTCCGTTCCGCCGACCTCCTCTTTTCCCTTAAGTTCCTCTGTTTTCTGTCTCTTCATCTCAGTAAGCGCGATTGATTCTTTCGTGTTATCACGGCTGAGCGCCGAACTCTCCCCTTCAAATCGTCCCGATCGTTCCCTCATTCCTGCCCACTCGCTTACTAGCTTCAATATCGTTTTCGACAATGAGGCAATCCCCTCCTCCATCGCCGGAATCCGCGTCAACTGCTCTTGGATACGTTCCACATCAACCTTCAGTTCTTCTCTCTCCCTTTCTGCCAATTCCAGCCTTTCCTCCAACTTCTTTTGGGTCATCTTCCCTTTCTCGAGTGCCCAGGTGAGTGCTCTGATACCAATTTGTAAGGATTCCCCTTACAATGTCTATTTCCAAACGATTACAAGGCAATATTCCGGCCAATTCGAGAGGGCCTAATCTCTCCAAAACCTTCTACAGACCAAAGTCTTACCAAAATTCAGATGAAAACCCTCCTCACCCTCCTCTCCCCTGATTTAACCCCTCCTCAAACCATAACTACCCTCTCTCTCCTAATGGTCCCCTCCCCGTACAAGGATTCACCCTCCACTACCACTCAATAACTAACTTTTCAGTCAAATACCCCTTTTACCCCTCCTTTGATACACTTTCTCTATTGGAGGCCTAACATACATCTGCAATTTGCTCTGTCGTTGGTAGATATGGAATGCATATAACACCTGCATCAATCTTTTCCTTTATAAAATGTTTATCAACTTCAATGTGCTCCTGTCATGGAGAATTGGATTATGAGCAATTGAGATTGCTGCCTTGTTATCACAAAAAATACGTATGGGTTGTTCCGGACAAAATTTCAACTCTTCCAATAGTCTTTTTATCCATATACCCTCACAAATACCCCGAGCTAGGGCCCTATACTCACTTTCTCAGATCGCTTCTTGCCACCACACTTTGTTTTTACTCCGCCATGTAACTAAATTTCCTCCAACAAAGGAACAAGAACTGGCAGGTGGATCGTCTATCTATCGTCTCGCTTGCCCAATCAACATCAGTGTAAACTTCAACCTGTAGGTTACCATACCTTTTAAACAATACATCTTTGCCTGGAGTACCTTTCAAGTACCTTAGGATTCTATAGACTGCTTCAAAGTGAGTTGGTCCTGGAGCATGCATAAATTGGCTTACCATACTAACTGCAAAGGAGATGTCCGGACGTGTGTGAGACAAGTAGATCAATCTCCCCACAAGTAGATCAATTACCATACTAATTGGATTCTTTCTTTATCTTTTACTTCATTTTCTGTTGCACTCTGCAATTTTAAATTTGGTTCAATGGGAGTTTCTGCCGTTCTACAACCAAGTAATCCTGTCTCTTCAAGTAAGTCAATAATATACTTCCTTTGATTAACAAGGATACCATCTTTCGGCCTAGCAAATTCCATTCCCAGGAAATATTTCAAGACTCCGAGATCCTTAATCTAGAATTCATTAGCTAGGTTTTTCTTAAGGTCCGTCAACTCTATCTCATCACTACCTGTAAGGATAATGTCATCAACATAAACTATTAAAACAACAATTTTGTTATTTGCAGTATGTTTATAGAAGATGGTATGATCTGCTTGGCTCTGAAGAAATCTGTGACTAGTGACTGCTTTGCCAAACCTTTCGAACCACGCTCTTGGTGATTGTTTAAGGCCGTATAGAGATTTCTTTAGCTTGCATACTTTGTCAACCCCAAGATTTTTTTCAAAATCGGGTGGTAAATCCATAAATACTTCTTCTTCAAGCTCCCCATTGAGAAAAACATTCTTGACATCAAGCTGATAAAGTGGCCAATCTGCATTCACAACAATAGATAGTAGGACTCTAATGGAATTAATTTTAGCAACTGGGGCAAAGGTTTCTTGATAATCAATCCCATAGGTCTGAGTGAAGCCTTTCGCAACAAGTCTGGCTTTATACCTTTCAACACTCCCATCAGCTTTGCACTTTATAGTAAATACCCATTTGCACCCTATTGATTTCTTATTCTTTGGTAATTCTACAATGTCCCATGTGTAATTCTGTTTAAGGGCATTCATTTTCTCCATAACTGCTAATTTCCAATTCGAGTCATCTAGTGCCTCCTGAGGATCAAAACATTTATACCCATTTTGGTTTGTAGCATAGCCCAAAAAAATGCATTTTATAGCCCTATGATCAAGCTTTGATCGAAAAACATTGGGTATGTGAACGTATGCAATGCAACCAAATATTTTTATGGGTAAATCAAAATGTATACGATTAGTTGGAAAAAAAGTTTTAAGGCAATCAAGAGGGGTTCTAAAAGTCAAGACTTTACTAGGTATCCTATTTATCAAATAGGTAGCCGTAAGTACAACTTCCCCCCATAAATACTTAGGAACATGCATAGAAAACATTATGGCCTGAGTGAATTTCCCAAACCATGCTCGTGGACTCTGCTTAATCCATACAAGGATTTACGAAGGCGACATACCGATGTCAGAGCTAGATAGAACTTGATCTTTTGCCATATCATATTTAGAAGCGAGACCAACTAAAAAACTCATAATGAACCGTTGTTCACGTTGTGCAGTTTGAACTTGCACATCATTACTAATAGGCAACAAGGCATTAAACTCTGCATATGATGTTTTGCACTCCATAAAGTAACTAGTCAGAGATTTCTCACCTTGATCAGGTTGAAAGAGAGTTTTGCATACATCAAATACTCTACTAATATTCCATTTTTCAGAGTAAAGGAATTCCAAATATTCCAAGAGCTCGTGAACAGATTCACAATGATTAACCAACCCTACGATGTTGCTCTCAATAGAGTTCTTTATCTGTAGAATAAGCCTAGAATCATCGCGTAACCAATTTTTCTAGTATCATCAGTTGGTGGTGAATTTCCAGTGACATGATCATCCATATCGAGACTCCGAATGTAGTGACGAATGTTTGTCCGCCATGCATAAAAATTAGACCCATTAAGCTTATGTTCTGTAATTTTTGACACCATAGGGATCATCTCCGTCATCACCATACCTTTCTTGTCAGCCATAACTAAAGAAAAAGGACCACAAAAATGCAGTTGAAAGGCCCAAAAGAATCATACCAAAAACCCTAGATTGCCAAAGAGGGGTGTCTCAAACCGACCCTAAACCGAGAGGGATATGACCACAACAAGCACACCACTAGAAAGAGTATGCAAAACCGAGTGAAACCCAAAAAAAAAGCAGCAGATTTCGGGGCGGCGGCGGCGGTTTCCGGCGACAACAACAACGGATTTCGGCGGTGAAGAGAGTCCTGATAGTAGTGGCAGCAAGCCAACCTCACACACAAAGGAGTTAAACCTTCAAATCTCAAACCCTAATTAGTTCCAAATCCCTAAGGACAACAAAAACAAAGAATCCTAATTGCCCTAGAAAACCCTAGGCTCTGATACCATGTTAATGCTAAAGTATGAGAGAATCAGTATGTTTTATTCCATTCACTCAAGAGATATATATATACAAGTATACAGGGTTAACCTAAATAGAAGAGCGTAAAAAGACAATAAAGGACACCCTAAGAGTTATATTAACAAAATACAATTATACTAATATAAAGACTCTAACACTCATGAATAGAGTGAGAATTAATACTACTAAGACCCTGAGTTACTTTATTACTAAAAAAAACCTAAATCAAAGTAGTAGAAACCGTCAAACATCCCTATTCAAAGAGCCACCATTCTCAACATTAACAACTTCCAATGAATCTGGACAAGAATCAGACACCTTTTCAGCCATATCAGACGTTTCAGCTAGCTCAACATGACTATGTGATACCGCTACATTTTCATTAAAGAAATTCTCTGACTGTGACCCTTCAACATCCACACAACCGAATCCAAAGACATCTACCGAAGGCCCCAGGGTGACTTGCCAACCCTTCCAATTTGTCCTTCATAACCTGTAACACCCTTGCAACATCCAAAGGATTAGAAAGATCCTTAAACACGAGATTCAAAGCATATCATCAACGTCTCCAACATTTTCACGTCCCCAAAATTCAACCTAAAAACACCACCCCCAATCGGGTCCGTAATAGAGATAGAAGCATGCAAAAGGGAGAATAAAGGCATCTAGGGGGCTAAGGCAGGGGGATCCTCTGTCCTCGTTTCTGTTTCTGCTTGTCTCTGAAGTTTTAAGTTTCCTAATAAAGAGAATGAGGGAGCAGGGTTTGTTGGAAGGGTTGGTGGTGGGAAAAGATAGGATCCAGATCTCTATCTTGCAGTTTGCAGATGATACGTTGTTTTGTAAATATGATGATAGAATGGTAGAGGTGCTGGTCCAGATAATTGGGCTTTTTGAATCATGTTCAGGCTTAAAGGTTAACTGGCTAAAGTCAGCTATCTCGGGTATTAATATTAATGAGGAGCAGGTGAAGTCAATGGCTAGCAAGTTGGGCTATAGGGTGGGGTCTTTCCCAATTATTTATTTGGGATTACCTCTTGAGGGACACCCTAAGCGTGTAGGGTTTTGGCAGCCTATTGTGGATAGTTTTGAGAAGAAAATTGATAGATGGAGGAAGTTCAATTTGTCTAGAGGGGGGCGGATGACTTTGTGCTCTTCGGTCTTGGCAAGCCTTCCATTGTATTACTTTTCGATATTTGAGGCTCCTGCAGGGGTGTGCCTTCATTTTGAGAAAATCATTAGAAAATTCTTTTGGGAAGGTGGAGGTGGTTCTAAAGTTAGTCATCTGGTGAGCTGGGACAAGGTGGTGCGAGACCATGGGAGGGGGGGTTTGGGAGTAGGTGATTTGAGGAGGAGAAATAGGGTTCTTTTGGCCAAATGGGGCTGGAAGTTTGGCAACAATCCGGAGGCATTATGGTGTCGAGTAGTGGCGAGTATTCATGGTGTTTCACATGATGGTTGGAGTACGTTGGTAGGTAAAGGGAGGAGTTTGAGGAGCCCTTGGTTGAATATAGCCAAGCATTGGGAGGTGGTGAATTCCTTGGTTCGATTCCAGCTTAGGAGTGGAAGAAGAATTGCTTTTTGGAATGACGTGTGGGTTGGTGATTCGCCTCTAAAGGTTTAGTTTCCCTGGTTGGCTCGGGTAGTGAACAATCCTCAGGGCTGCGTTGCTGACTTTTGGGATCCCACACGCGCTCGTGGACTGTCTCCTTTAGGAGAAACTTGAAGGATGATGAAATGGTGGAGCTGACGGTGTTGTTGGGACGCATTGACCAGCTAAAGCCAGTGGAGGGGGAGGATGGGAGAAGGTGGGGTATGGGGTCGTCGGGTCTTTTTTCAGTTAGTTCCCTAGTTTCCTACTGGGGGAAAGGAGATTTGATGGATAAATTGTTGTATCAGGCAATTTGGAGTTCGTTTAGCCCTAGAAGGGTTAACGTTTTTATGTGGATTTTGCTGACAGGCAAGGTGAATACTTCAGAGGTTCTTCAGAAGAAGCAGCCTAATTGTTTGCTCCATCCTTCGATGTGTGGTCTTTGTGAACGGCATGAGGAAACCTCTTTACATATCTTCTTTCGGTGCCCTTATGTAGAAAGTTGTTGGGCTGAGTTTTTTGGAGCTTTCAATGTTAGCTGGATGTTTGCTTACTTTGTCCATGATATTTTTTATCAGTTGTTGGTGGGGCCGCCTTTGGGACCCAAGGCTAAGGTGTTGTGGCTGTCTGGGATCAAAGCTATTCTTTCAGAACTATGGTTCGAGAGAAATCAAAGACTGTTCGAGGGCAAATGCTTGGAGTGGTCCAAGAGATATGACTCAGCTATAGTTAAAGCTTCCTCTTGGAGCTCTCAGTGCAAGGATTTCGCAGGCTACTCTATATCAGATTTGACTTTTTCTTGGCATCCTTTTATATTTAATTTCTAGTATGGTTTGTTTTGTATGTTTCATGCTTTGTGCTAATTCATATGGCATGAGACTTGGTGTGTCGGGGTACTAGTGTTGATTACCTATGTTTTTTGGTTGTGTGTCTTAGGTTTGGATGAATGTAAAGTGTGCGTTCATATTGGCCTGTCTTTCTTAGGGTGGTCTTTGAGCTTTGCAGTCTTAGCTGTCAAGATTAGTTCTGCTTTTCTTAATTTCTTGTATTTTGAGCATTAGTCTCATTTCATTATTTCAATGAAATTTCTGTCGTCACCTTGTCAAAAAAAAAAAGAAAGATCCCAATGACACTCTAAAAAACTGTCTACCCCCTGCGGGAGGCCGAAAAGACCCTTCCGCTAACCAACCATTCACCCTTCTTTTCAAAAAAGAGTCCCAAAGTTGCTTCAGCATCCCTAAACTTCTGTCTCTTGAATGGGAAACGAGAGTTTGATCCCAAGGTAACAAAATGGTGGGGGAACCATCTCACATGATCAAAAGAGCACGAAATTAGATTACTACTTGCACAATCTTTTATCTTCACCTTCCCGTCTTCCATCCGAATCCAGAAAAAACTTTCACCAACGCAACAATTGAAACTCCTCATAATCACCCCCCACAAAAGCCTAAGAAGGATAAGAACTGCTCGGCTAACAGCAGAAAACGGAGGCGAATGGGGATGATGGCCGGAAAGATTAGACGGAGACGACGAAAGATGAAAGGTCCGAAGAAGGACGGGAAAGAGGAGAGCAAACGACAGACCGATGCCATAACGATCAAATAAGAAAACCAAAGTAGATAAGGGAGAACTCAAACCGCCGAATCGATAAGGTGAATTGACGAGGGGATACTAGTAGTAGGAATAGGTCATCAGAGCCTAGGACGGGCTAACGGAAAATCGGGATCGAGGAAAAGCTATCGGAAATTAGGGCAAGACCCTGTCTAGAATTCTTTTACCAGGAGAGTGTACAAAGACGGATAATGGTGCATCTCTCTAAGTCCCAATCTGATGTGGGCCTCGACATTAAAACACCTTGGTTTTCAATTGTTGATAATTCTCGTGGCAAAATAATTCAAGACAAAGTTTTGTCGAACTTATCAACTTTAAAAAAAAGAGAGAGGAAGGATCGATGGCTACTCCCGAATCAACAACTCTCTTTCTTGTATAATACTGTGCATATGATGCTCAAAATTTGTCTCTAACCTCCTTAATCGAAAAAGGGATGGGCGAAGTAAAATTGGGAGAACAATCAGAATAATTCACCTTACCATTGAGCTCTGCTTTGTTAAAAAGCTCACCACAATCAGTCCCTTCTTCCTATGAATTCTTACCAGAAGAGTTGGAAAAAACCTGATCCACAGGTCTTGAGACAGAAGTCAGAACTTCCACCCTTGCAACTTCTGGAGAAGAATGAGAAAAAAGCGAATCCTCACATGGAAAGGCACCCTTTCCACTTCCCACAAGCTCTTCCCCTTCTCTCAGATCCCCATCTGATGAAAACACACCAACCTAAACATCAAACTAAAAGGGCAAGAGAATACCACCGTTGTTGCCGCTTCTTCTTCAACTACTGGATGAACATTATTAGACCCAAGAGCCTCTAAGTTGTAACTAAAAGCCAAGTCATTAACAGGGGAGGAATGCCCAAGAACATTAACATCAATCGGCAAGGCTTCTTTCCCATCCAGTAAAGCACTCAAAGGAGTGTCATTAACTACGTTATCCATAATAAACCCCTCATCGGATAATGAAGAGCCATCGATAGCCCCCTCGTCTTTCATAACCTTATAAATACGATCCAGATCCACTGAATTGGAGAAATCTTTGAAAAATAACGAATGATGAAGTGAATTTGGGATTTCAGAAGAGACTAAACCTTCAAAGGATAACAAGTAGGATCCCAAAGTTCTGTCCTAAACTTCAATGAAGGCGGGTAAGAAATCATATATATTGGATTTGACTTTGATCCGAACCTCCAAGTTGCTGACCGAGAGCCTAAAAAACATCTGTTGTCCAAAACTTTAGTGGTAAATTCTGAACCGAAATCCATCCTCCGTAACTCTCAACAAACTTTGGTCTCGGCTTGTTTGGCTGCTTTCCCTCATTGTTCTCTTTCTAAGCTTAATTTTGCCTTTTTCTTTATCGATTCTTGGTTCTTGTTGGCTCCTTTTGTTCGTTTGTGATTGTCTTATTTTTGTTTCCTTTCAGTTTTTTTGCTTGATTGTTTTCACTCTATTTAAGAGTTTGTATCTTGAGCATTAGTCTCTTTTCATCTTATCAATGAAAAGTCTTATTTCTGGTTAAAAAGATCCCTTGAATAAAAGTCTAGCCACTCATTATCACAAAATTAAAATCTAGACTTTATACAAAATCCATAACAAGAATTACAAACTAAAAGGAAAGAAAACTCTAAAACATGTGTAGATCCTCGATTCTGATGTGTGCTCGATATCAAGCATCATACTCACTTCTTTCGCACCAAAGAGTGCCCCTTAGGTCCTCCCCCAGATAGAGTAGAATTTGAAATTAGAGTTCTTCTCTCTCCAAAACAGCTCTCCCTCCTACTGGAAATAATAATACTTGTATGGAAATCGACGCTAAGGATAACATCTCGATGTTGTCTTTCAAAACACGTGCTTTTTCGAATTAGGAAAGGTAGTGTCAAAACGCTAGGTTGTAGCTCGACGATGCAACAAGATCCTTTCTCAATTTGCAGCTTTGAGTGAAATAACATTGCAACCCTGATCGTCTAACGTGCTACAGACAATGCCTCAATGATGCCTACGCAAACTGCAAATTTCTTGACTTGATGTGCTGCATTTGTGGCGTTGAGACGCTACTGATGGCATCTCAACTTCATGCCCTCGGGTTTCTTGGTCCACTACACTTCTTTGCTTGACTTTGTTTCTTAATTCATGTTTCATTAGCTCCATATGCTATTGTATCTCCAAAATCTCCGATTTGCTCTAATGGCTCAATAATTGAAATTTCAACAATTATACTCGTGAAAAAACATTGAATAGACTATAAAGACTAACAAAAGTAAAGCCTAAGGATACCACATTTTAGTGCTATCCGTTGTCAATAAACTAATGCCTCCCACGGACAATATTTCAGAGAGGGAATTTTTCCATCTATGGGCTGCTAGGATTTGATGGAAGAATTTTGTGTTTTGTCCCCCTCTTTCAAACATTTCAATTTACATCTTTGCCTAATTCGTGGCTGTCAAGTCAAGAATTTTGTTTCTAATCATGCATTTGGAAGTCTTTTGATCTAATGATAGTGGTCTCCTTGCTTCAATGCTGTTCAAATCAAGCAAGTCCAAGAGATTACAAACAATTTATGGCTACCACACGGTGCACACCCCAAAAGAAGAGATCTACAACTTCAAAACTTTAGTACCGTGAGGCATGCTACATGTGCACGGAGGGAGGGGGAGAAACCTTCACACTTCTGAATGTATTGACAAGAGATGTGAACAATTTATAGTTGCAATTTTCTTGTCTGAAATCAAAGTCTCTCCACTTTGTTAAGCTTCCCAAAATCATCGCTGGAGAAGCCCTTTGTGTGAAATTGTAATTATGGATGTATTCCAAATAACTAACTGGATGTTTAATTGTGTAGTTCACCATTCACTAATCATTCTCTTTTTGACATTGTTTCTTCAGGCCGATTCACTACAAGTCCATGGTGTTGCTATTCCTACAATCCTTGGAATTCAGAACGTTCTCAAGTATCTTGGAGCTCAAAAAGATGGGCAACAAGCTCAAGTTCTTTGGATTAACCTTCGGGAAGAACCGGTAAATCCCCTCATCGCAATGTTATGTTGTTTTTATGTTAGGTAGTTTTTTCTTATGCTTTATTTTAACCAAGTTTTTTTGTTTGTACCCTTCTCCAATGCTGCTATATCTTGTGGGTATTTTATGTTAATTTCATATGGTGCCATAGTCACTGTAATATAGGTACCTAAAAATTCTGCTGAAAGAGATGAGCAAATATTACAGATAATTTTTTGAAATCAAATCTAGAAATTAAGGGACACTTTATTTATTTACTTATTTTTTAACAAGATGGGAACTTCTAATTGAACTAATGAAAAGTATATAAAACTCCTGAAAGGAGTTATTTCTTCTTGGAAATGAATTATTGTGTCGTCATTGAAATTATCTATTCCAAAGGAGTTTTTGAAGGGTTTATAGTGGGTCAAGACAAAGTCCATGTGTCCATCTTTCAATTTGTGATACGGTTCTCTTTTGTAAGTATGATTGAATTATTTGAATGGTGCTCTAGTCAAAAAGTCAATTAATAAATGTAGATGATTCTAAACTTCTGTAAGTGTCCTAGAATTGTAAAGTTGAGACTTTTCCTTTTCCATATCTCAATCTACCTGTTGGAGATCACCCAAAGGAGACCTCTTTTTGGCAGCACGACTAAAAAGATTTGAAAGGAACTTGATTGATGGTGGAGATTCAGTTTATCATGAGGAGGGCGTTTGAGTCTTTGTAACTTGGTTTTATCTTGTATTCCATTATATTATGTCACTTTTTCTAATGCCTCCCAACGTCAATTTGGTTGTGGAGAGATTGATGGGGTTCCTCTTTTGGGAAGGAAACGAAGGTGGAAATATTAACCACTTCGTGAGATGGAAATTCGTCACAAAAACAGTCAGAAGGTGGTCTCAGTATTAGAGGCCTAAAGCAATGGAATTCAACTTTTATTGCTAAATGGGGTTGGAGATTCATGCACGAGCTGGATTCAGTTTGGCGTGAAGTTTTTATAAACATTCCTGCTATAATTTACATCATTGGTTTTCGTTTTGTAAGAGTGGGATGAGCCTCCGTAGCCCATGGGTTAATATTTCTAAAGTCTGGAAGCCGATAGAATCTTTTGCTACCTTCAAGCTGGGCATTGGCAGAAGAAATTTATTTTTGCAAGACCCGTGGCTTAATCCCTCCCCTTTGAAGACTTGTTTCCCTCAGCTGTTTGTAGTTTCCTCCTCTCCTCATGGTTTTATTTTTGACCATTGGAATGATTCCGCTCTTTGAAAGAATATTAGGAGATTGTAGATGCTTTTGGCCTGTATTTCTTTGGTACATGTTGTTTCTTCTAATCATTCTAGGTGCTAGTTTCTTGAACCTTTGGGTTTTTTTATAGTTAAAATTGTTAACTGGTTATCTGGTCTCATCTTCTCCTTTGGATAAGGATGTCATTTCAGCATTATGGAAGTCTAAAAGTCCCAAGCGAGTCAATATTGTTATATGGATTCTTCTGCACGAGCATTTGAATTTTGCAGAGATTCTTGAAGATGCCTAAGGTTTATTTGCAGCTGTTGGTGTTTTTGTTGTGCCGTCGGGAGGTTGAGTCTGCTTTGCATATCTTCTTTGACCGTGGGTTTGCAAAAAAGTATTGGTTCAAGCTCTTCAAGATATTTTAGTATTGATTGGGTGTTTTCCTTTAATTTAAAGGATAACATATTGTAGCTTCTCATTGGTTCTCCTCTTCTAAACTCCAAAGCGGCTCTTTTATTGGTTAATGCGGTAAAGACTATTCTTTTGGAAATTTGGTCGAAAGTAACCAAAGGATCTTTGAAGATAAGTTCTAGGAGTGGAATGGGCGTTATGAATATATTCTGCTTAAGGCTTCTTCCTGGTGCGCTCTTTCCAATTCTTTTGTAGGGTTTTCGATGTCTGACATTACTTTGAACTGGAAGACTTTTATAAACTCTTGTTAAATAATGCTTCTTGCAGTTTTTGTTTCGTTCCTTTTTGTTTTTCACTCCTCTTCAAAGTTCGTATTTTGGAGCATTCGTCTCTTTTCATCTTTTCAATGAAAAGTTTTTGTTGCCGGTCAAAAAAAAAAAATCTTATATAGATTATGCTTAATGGAACATTGAATTGCCCACTTTATTAAATTTTCAGATGAAAGTAAACCATTATTAAACTTTCCTATTCTTGAGCGTTATGGACCCAATGCCTACAAGGTTGATCTTCCCCCTCATTTCAGGATCACTCCAACCTTCAATATCTCTGATCTTACGGCCTATCACGTTCTAGATGATTTTTGGTTGGCTTCATAAACTCGAGGACGGTTATCTTTAGGGAGAGGGAATTGATGCAACATATCTTTATTTTCCCTGGCTTTGCTTTTCATTTACTGCTGTTAATTGTTATTATATTCCGGTCTTTAGTTTTTACTGCTGCTAAGTTGTTTGAGTGGCTGTTAATTTTTAAGTTATTAGTTTTACTACCATTATTGGTTTAGTTATTGCTACCAATGACTTAAGTTGCTGACAAAGGCTGGTTTGCAGCCTATAAATAGGGGTCCTAGGTTGTAATTGAAGTATTATTCAATAAAGATCCAATTCAAGAATTCTCCAAGATTTAGTTTTTTTGACAAGGCAACAAAATAGATTTAAGCTGTGGTGGGGGTTAATATTCAGGAGGCAGAGGTTGATGCAATGGCTAGATTATTGGGCTGCAAGGTGAGTGGTTTACCCTTCTCTTATTTAGGTTTACCTCTGGGTGGTCACCCAAGGACTTTGGGTTTTTGGCAGCTGCTGATTGATGACTTCGAAAAGAAAGTCGATGGGGGAAGAAATTTAATTTGTCAAGAGGAGGGCGTATGACTTTGTGTTCATCGGTCCTCTCTAGTTTGCCACTTTATTTTTTCTCCGTGTTTGAAATGCCTTCTGTTGCTTCGAAGAAATTGAAGCAAATAATGAGAAATTTCTTTTGGGAAGGGAGAAGTGGCTCAAAATTTAATCATTTGGCTCGTTGGGATCTTGTTACTCAGGATAGGTCGTTGGGAGGGCTAGGTGTGGGGGACTTAAGGAGAAAAAATGTAGCCTTATTGGCAAAGTGGGGATGGCGGTTTGGGAGTGAACCCTTGGCGTTATGGCGGAGGGTGGTGGCTAGTATTCATGGAATTTCAAAAGATGGTTGGAATCCTTCGGTTGCAAGGGGGTGGAGCTTGAGAAGTCCCTGGATTAGTATGATGATGCATTGGGAGAAAGTGAGGTCGTTGGTGTAGTATCGTTTGGGTAATGGGCTCAGGATACGTTTTTGGGAGGATGTTTGGGTTGGGAGTTCACCTCTCAAGGAAACTTTTCCTCTTATATTCCAGGTTGTGGGTGGGAAGGATATCAAAGT
Organism: Trichosanthes cucumerina; assembly: GCA_036507285.1. NCBI lineage: Eukaryota > Viridiplantae > Streptophyta > Magnoliopsida > Cucurbitales > Cucurbitaceae > Trichosanthes > Trichosanthes cucumerina. Next base: position 80,679,333 of record CM071840.1, on the reverse strand, counting down.
GGCGGAGGCTTGGGATTATGTAACGGCTTCTTGGGGTCTTTCCTTTAGAAGAAACTTAAAGGAGGAGGAGATGGAGGAGTTTGCCAATTTGTTGAATACTCTAAAGAATATATTGCCAAGTTCGGATGATGATGGGAGACTTTGGTCTATCGAGAGATCGAGATGTTTTTCAGTTCGCTCGGTGGTGTCCTTTTTGGGGGCAGGACAGGCAATGGATAGAGTGTTGTATCGGGCTTTGTGGGATCAATCTTGTCCTAGACGTGTAAATGTTTTGATGTGGATTTTGGTGTTTGAGAAGTTGAACACTGCGGAAGTGCTCCAGAGAAAGCAGGCTTCAGTGGCTCTACAACCGCCGGTTTGTGTTTTTGTTTCAATTCAGGGGAGTCGGCCTACCACTTATTCTTTCAATGTGAATTTGCACTAAGATGTTGGGCAAAGTTATTTCAAGTTTTCAACATGGGTTGGGTGTTCTCAAACGTAGTATCTGAGAATGTAATCCAATTGCTTTCGGGCCCAGGTTGGGGCCTAAGGCAAAATTGCTTTGGAGGAATGGTGTGAAGGCAGTGCTATTAGAAGTATGGTTCGAAAGAAATCAGAGAACTTTTGAAGACAAGGCCATGATGTGAAGTAGGAGATTCGAATCAATTCATATAAAAGCTTCATCCTGGTGTGTTCTCTCCAAGTTGTTTGATGGCTATTTAATTTCTGACTTGTCTTTCATGGGCCCCCTTTGTTTGTAACTCATAAGATTGGGTTAGAGGGGGTTATATGCTTTACAGGAACTGTCTTTACTATTGTTGTTTAGTTTTATTTCTTATCTTTGTACTTTTTCATTATTTCAATGAAATTCTTGTTTCTTTGTCAAAAAAGAAAAGAGTCTAATGCTCTAAATACAGAAACCATGAAAGGAACAAAAACAAAATTGCAACATCCAAAACCGAGAGAGAACTAAATCATGCCATTCAAGGACGACACACTGCTATGCGAACCGAAACTCAAAGAAAGAAAACACCAAGCATCTAAGACTAACTAGAAGCGATAAAAACGTTCCAATGTAAATCAATATCCGAGATAGAAAAACCCTCGAAGGACTTGGAAATAGAACACCAGGAGGATGTCTTGAGATGAATGGCTTCAAAACGAGCTTCCCATGAAACAAAAACCCCTTCAAACATTCGTTAATTTCGCTCGAACCATATATCTGATAGAATTGCTTTTACTGCATTCCTCCACAAAATTGAAACCCTCAAAGGGAAAGGAGGGCCCACATGAGCTGTAAAACGTTTTCCTTGAGGCAGCCGGAGAAGACCTAGTTGACACCGAAGATCTGAAAGAGCCTATGCCAACATTTTCGAATAAAAACGCAATCCACAAACAAATGAAACCCAGATTCCGCCGCACCATAGCAAAGAAGGCAGATTGATGACTGTAAGTTCAAAAGAGGCATCCTCTTTTGCAAAGTATTAACTATGTTTAGGCTTCCAAAGATAATAATCCAAACTAACACCTTTACTTTTTTTTGGGCATTTAGACTTCCATAAAGCCTTGTAGACCACCTTTTCCGAGGAAGAATGAGAATTTAGCCGATTGAAGAGTGATTTAACCGTGAACATACCGGATGATTCGAGTGTCCAAAATCTAGTATCTGGGGAGGGGAGGGCTTAAACTTTTCCATTTTCAACAGAAGATCCGCAAAGCTAACAATTTCTTCTTCCTTCAAAGGTCCTCTAAACGCAAATCCCCATGCCTTTGTGCTACCGTCCCAACAGTGTGCCACTTGAGCTGATTTAGAGACTGAAAATTACAACATCTAGACCCAATTTCAAAACACATTTTTTCAGACTTATTCTTTTGGATAGATCCCCTAATCCCCTAGTGTTCCACGATAAAATCTTCATATGTCTGATGAGAAGAGAGTGACAGGTCCAATTCCTCGGAAAAGAAGGCCACTGGCTTGAATCAGATTATCAAAGTTCTCCAGATTGAATATGCGCAAAAAGTCTAGTGACTACCCATATCTTAGTAAAATCCACAACCACTACCTGCTTTTCCTTGCGGACCCAATATCCTTTTGAGACCAACGGATTGTTTTGTTCAACGCCAATGCCCCTGCTTCTTCTTTTCGGTGGTGTAGTACGAGGAAGTCCATTCATCAGCGTATTACAACAATGAGGAGAAGCTTCCTTCGAAAACCATCCAACCGACTCCATAGCCCCCCAATGGAACCAGGAACAACCTTCTTCCCCCAGAGGGCGCCCAAACCACACCCTCAGCTGCCCACCCGACTTCCTTTCGATTCTTAAAAAGCCCCAGAGTAGCCAACTTATCCCTGAATTTTCTCCTTGCGAAGTAGGCCGAGATATCTTCATTAAGACAGACGAAGGAATCACGGAACCAAGCCACATGTTCAACGGACAACTGAATCGCCGGACTCCCCTCTCCATCTTGAAGGAACACTACTGAGCCTTCAGACCATATTCAGAATCTTCGATTACCAATGCTACAACTGAAGTTCTTCGACTTCTGATCCATCGTCGACGAAGATTATCCCCCAAAGTGCTTCCCAATGGCCTCAAAGACTTCCCTCGACCAATACTTGATGGGCAAATTCAGAACCAAAATCCATCCTCCATACCCTTTCATAACCTCCGACAACCCATGCTTGTTGTCCGACCAGGGCTCAAGCTTAAGATAGAAATCATCCACTTGCATCCATTTCCCTGTGGAGAAGGCTCTCGCCTTTGTCGAGTCTCCTTCGAACGTAATCAGAGTCTTATTGGCCGCAAAAGGGTTGATGTGACACTTAAACTTGAAATGAATTTCGACTGCTTCTTTAATTTCTACCCGTGAAGTGTGAGCAAACAGGCGAGAAATAACTGTCAGCCTATCAAAATCTACTTTGACCACCTCCTTATGCTTACTTACCCAAAAGGAACGGGTACTCAAAACGTTCAGTCCCCTGGGGGAAGTCCCGAAGGAATTGGCGCAATGCTCATCACCACACCCTTTGTCACAACACTCGCCCTGTTTTCCTTAACAAAGGGTTCCTCCATGATCTCCGGGAACCCAAGCTCGGCCTTTGATCTAATGAATTCTGCCAACAGGTCCCTGAAAACGATCCAACCCTTGCCGAAAGGTCCCAGAAAAACTTGAAGGTAAGTTCTCCCTCCCCAAGGAGGCCAAACAACGCACTGAACCACCAGAGAGAGGGGCCGACGGACCCTAAAAAGGCCCAGGACTCCATCTTCATCTTTAAACTTGTCACGATTGAAAGAGTTAACCGTTGAACTTGCCAGGGAATCGAAAGTCTTAGCAAACCATAGAAGATGCGTCCAAGTTAGGGCTATCTGTGATCATTTCGAGTCATCCTTAAGCCCAATGATATCCCCCTCACTTCATACTAAAGGAGGAGTTATTCACTCTACAGCTTCGAACATCCATTGTGGGCGAAGAAAAAAACTTGGGAAAGCCCTCGACGATCGTTTAGAAAACCAAAACCACAAAAGGAGGAGGCTGGCAGTAGAAATCGGGTGCGGCAGGAGAACACCGAAAAAAATCGCCGAAGCAGACGACCGGGAGGAGGGGAATCGCCGGGGAGAGGGAGGGGAGGAGAGAGAAGAGAGAAGAGAGACGGGAAAGAGACTTACCTTTTATTGCTTTCCTCCAAGATTTAGTTCTACACTAGATTGTGACAAGAAGACTCCTCCTCCTCCTCTCCCACCCTCCATGTCGACCAAATTTGTTTCACTTGTTGAAGCATGTGGTTTTGAGTTTCGTGAAATTCCTACATTTTGCCATGAAGAAAACTGTCAGTTTTCAGTTTTGCCAAGCTTGGTTTTGCTTTCTCGGAGGGTTTTGGTGTGTTTGATTCTTCTTTCAAGTGTTTCGACTTTGTTTGGTTGCCTGTTTGGTATTTTCAGCTTTGGTTAAAGTTTTTGTCTTTTTGGTTCTCGGTTGATTGCAGTCTGCAAAGGTTTTCTAGAACCCACATTTCAGAGTTTGATATTTATAACATTGTTTGCTTTGGAAAATTCATTTCACAAGCATTTTATTCCTTCAGGGTAATTTCTTTTAGTGAGATTATTATCTGGGCTTCTGGTAGTCTCTTTCCCATTACAAAAGGAGCCTTTTGATTTCGGTTACTTCAGTCAGTTTATAGATGGATTGGCTCAAAATGTTCTTACATTGGTTTGATCACTCGAGTTTGCCAACATTTAAGAGTCCTCTTGATGTGATGAGTGTTCTTTTCAGGATTTATTTTTATTTTGAGTTGCTTTTATTTCTCCTCTATTTTTCTTGTTTTTGTTTCACTCCCTGTGGAGTTTGTATCATTTGAGCATTAGCCTCTTTTCATTTATTCAATGAAAAGCTTTGTTTCTGTTAAAAAGAGAAAGAGCGAAACTCCCAGAAGGAGTGAAAGAAAAACAGCATAAGTGAACTTAAGCTTAAAACCTAGTGAGGAGAACTAAATGTACAGAATAATCCGCAAATAAATTCGAGAAAACAAACAAGAAGCTTTGGAAATAGCAATATTGAATCTTTCCATTGAAACTTTAGTATTGTCTTAAAAAATCTTTTCCTTACTCTCAAACCATAGTTTTGAGATGAAGAGATGATTTGGAGTTTGAGTTTAAAATGGTATGCAAAGAGCGAAATGTAACATGTTTGGTAAAATTGACTTTTATTAATTTAATTAGACTCACTTTTTCAATCACGTTGTATTACAAAATCTGGTTAACAACAACTTTTAAAATTGGCTTTCATAAAAATTTGGTGAAGCTTTTAAAAATTTACATTTTATCTTTTAAACTTTACATAATTATCTTATAGAACTTGTGAAACTAGATATCAACACAACGTTATGCAACAGTGCAACAAAATTGTTTGGCAATTATAAAAATCTCAATTATTGGTATTTATTTAGACAAACTTCTATCAGCAGAGGTTTCAACCCTAGTGATCTATTAACTCTTTATACAATAGAATTAGATATACTGTAGACTCCCAAAACAACCTTTATTCCTTTATTTTTTTTTAATAAGAGACGAAACTTTTCATTGAAGTACTAAAAGAGACTAATGCTCAAGCTTAACCTTTTCGGTTAATCAGTGATTTAACATGATATCAAAACACAGGAGGCCTTGTGTTCGAGTCCCTGTAATGTCATTTTCTCCACAGTTAATATTGATTTCCACATGATGAGCCTTCTATAAATTTTCAAGGTCACAAATGAGGAGTGGTAAAGTATTGGTATAATTAAATTTATTGTAACCTATCAGCTTAAGCTTTTGGGTTAATTGGTGATTTAACAGATACAAACTCCAAAGAGGGAGTGAATATAAGAAACAAAAAAGAAATAACAAACTATAAACTATCAAGGATATAAAAAACACTCCTAGAGAATCCAACAAGAGTGTTTGAGAGCGAACTCCCAGAAGAAGCCTTGAGACGGGCTGCTTCTGATCTTTCTGACCAATGGAGTTGTTTGTTGTAAAAATCCGTAACTAAAAAAGAATAGCTTGAAGATACCCCCCCCCCTGATTCTCTCTTCTCTCTCTTCCCCCCGCTTCTGTCCTTTCAGTTTTCGACCGATTCCTTTTGCTTTTCTCGGCTCCGATGTCCTGGGTTACTTTCTTCGGCTAGTTCCGACCACGATAGTTCGGGTCCGACGATTAATCTTCCGGCCGTAGTGGTTTTTTTGACCTTTCGTCTTCTTAAGGTTTCTGTCGGTTGTTTTCCCTTCCAGTTGGCCGGTCGTCTCCTTTTGCTTCTCCGGTCATCTGGTTCTTTCTTCTTTGACCTCTCGCTTCTTTTTCTTTCATTCTCTTTGGCTGGGTCAAGTGGTAAGGCAACGGATTTTGTAAGAATCTTTGCACGTTTAGTTGGGTGTTGGCTCTGAGGATGAGAATTTTCAGCTGCAGTGTAGGAAGGTGTGATTTTCGGTTGGAAATGCTAGGTGAGACGGTCGTTATTCAGGGCAGTTGGACGAGGGAGGTGATTCTGCTCTCTGTGGAACAAGTCCGTTGGTTCTGGGAGGCACTCGAATGGGTCTGTGCACGGGGAGTATCCTCGTTCAGTAGGCTGAAGGGTAAGGTGGGCGATGCTAGGTTGGGGCTCTTCAAATTCAGAAGGAGGGAAGGCTGGGTGGCGGAAGGAGCGATTTGGCCTTCTCATGGGGGACGTTCGATTTTCAGGGTTCCGAATGGTAGTTTCTTGAAAGGATGGTTGGTTTTCAAGGAAATGTTGGAGGATTTTCTGGTCTTCTTCGATGGTTTTGGGTTGAGTAGCAGGGTGGTAGAGGAGTCGGTTGGCATTGTTTCTAATGGTGGTGACTTCGAAGTTGCTGGAGAGTTGGGTTTGCCAGTGTTTGGTCCCTCACCAACCCTGTTTCATCCTAATTCTGAGTACCATTGGGTTAAAAACGATTCTGATGTGGTGGAGATGGACTTCTCCAAGGTTTGGGTGGTGAACCGGTTGTTTGCCCATGTATGGTGGGGGTTGATTAAGAAGGAGTTGGAGGACTTTTTTGGAGTGATCATCCAAATTAATCCTCTGTTTGTTGATAAGGCCATTTGCATTGTTGATAATGAGCAAGATAACTGGAGGCCGATCGAGGGGAAATGGCAGGTGGTTGGAGGGTTGCATTTGAAGATCGAAAAATGGGATGAAAATTCTCATAGTTTGTCGGAGTTCATGGGGGGCTATGGGGGGTGGTTGGCCATTTCGAATTTGCCTCTTAAACTGTGGAAAAGGAGTGTTTTCGAGACAATTGGAGATCACTTTGGAGGATTGGAGGAAATTGCTCAAGAAACACTGAATATGTTGGATATTTCAAAGGCAAGGATCAAGGTGGCTCCTAATATTTGTGGATTTATGCCTTAATCTATTCTGGTTTTAGGGTTGGATTCAAAGGTATTTTCGTTGAGTTTTGAACTTCTTGATAGGGTGGTGCCTCCGGTGGGGTTAGAGATGCCATGGGTGATGAAGGACGCTTCCAATTCCTTAGATTTGGATCGATTTCTTCACGTCTTTGAGGATGAGAGGGGGGCTGGTTTGTCTCAGCCTCAGGAGGATGTTAGGGGATCTTCTTGCTTCTTAACGGAAGTAAGGAGTGTGGGGGATGTGATTATGGGCAGTGAAATGTCGCCAGTGGCGAGCTATGAGAAGGGTTGCGGTGGTTCAAGGGGGTTAAAGCCACCTTTTGGGATGATTAATGAAGTTGCCTTGGAGGGGGTGCATTTAAAAGAGGGTTGTTCGGGGGAAGTGGCAGGGGTTGTGAGGAAGAGGCACCTTCTCGAGGAAAGGGTCTTTTGTGATTCTTGTTGCTTGATTTCCAATTTTGAGGAGGCAATGGTGGAAGAAGAGGGCAAGGTTAGCTTATGGTGGGAAATGAAGAGGATAGAAGTATAGGGGTGATGTTGTTCAAGGAGAAGAAGTGGTGGCGGTTGATTGCTTGATTCTCTCAACCGCTTTGGGAAGGAAAGAGAGGAGGCGATAAATTGTGGGGGAAGGTTTATGTAAGGAGGCATGAGAAGGGGGCGGTTGTAGATCAAATTTCTCCGGTTGAAGATGTTTGGCCGGATTTTCTTGAGCAGCCGGCTGACCTTTCCCCTGAGATGCAAAGATCAAGAAAGGTCACAAGGGAAGCCGAACATCCTGTTAGTTTTGAAGTGGAGGAGTGCATCTTAGGTGAAAGGGAGGTACCTTTTATTGTGAGCCACTTTTCAAACGGTTCGGGGTGTGTCAAGGGGTTCTCTAGCCCACCAATGGGTGCCATGAGTCGATGGGTGGTCAATTCAGTAGTCCGAGCGGTGTTGATTGTGAGTCGGGAAAAGGAGAGTGGAGGAGGTGTGGAGGCGATTCCCGGTTGTCAATCGGCAAGTTTTTTTGAGTCACCCCAAGGGCAGCAAGGAAAGGCAGAGGTAGAAAGGGTGACTAGCCCTATTATTCCTATAGAATTGTCTCGGTTTGCCTCCCTCATTAAGGTAAGTGGGTTGCAATTCAAGGGGGTGAAAGTTGGGAGGAATTTTCCTTCTGCATTTTGAAAGTTGTTTACTGGTTTGCGAGAGGTTTGGGTGAAGGTGCTATAAGGGTGAGCCTTAAGCGAATTTCGAATCTAAGTTGGCAGTTGTGTTTTGTGTGTTGGGTTTTGGGGGTGGCATGGTGATGGTTTGCTTGTGAGGGGCCGAGGCGGTTTTTGGGGGGGGATTGTCAGGGAAGGGTTGCTTGAAGTATGAAAGTAGTTGTGGTTTGGGCGGTTTTCGCTTGCGGGTTTTTGTGAAGGGCTTTGGTGCTTAAGGGGTGGTTTTATTTGGTTGTTCAGAGGGGATAACAGTCTTCGGTTTTCAGGGTAGTTAAGCTGGCGGTTTGGAGCTAGTTTTGTGATCGAAGAAGTTCTGAAGGTTGTTTCTTGTTTCGCTATTCGTTTCAGAGGGTTTGGATGTTTGGGGCTTCGAGTTGTTTCATGGCTTTCATTTGACTTCTGTTGGTATGGGATTTGTTTGGTTGGTTCTTTGGTGGGGTTTACTGTACCTTCGTTTTTGATTTCTTCAAAGGGGTTTCTGATTGGGTGCTCTGATTGGGTGCTTTATTCTGTCCTGTTCTTTGAGTTGTTGCTCATTTTGATTTGTACTTCGAGCTTCTGCTCTTTTCATTACATCAATGAAATTTATTGTTACCTTGTCAAAAAAAAAAAAGAATAGCTTTCACCACATTTATCCAGAGTGAAATTAGCCTTGGAATTCAAAGAAAGACCGGTGAGTAAATGTAGAACATTGTTCCTGCTTGGAATTCAAAGAAAGACCGGTGAGTAAATGTAGAACATTGTTCCTGAGAGACCCAGTGGACGTTGAACAACAAAAACAACATGAACCAACATTTTGAATCGTAGCAATAAGGAAAAAAAGGCATTTTCCTTTGCAATACTTTTGAAGTGTTAAGGCTACCATTGATCATAATCCATAAAAGAATGTTGAGTCTTTTGGGACTTTCAAATGACCTTATAAAGCTCTTTTTCAACAAAATCAGGTACCAAATGTCGAGACAAAGCTTGTACCGAGAATGAATCCAAAGGATCAAGAAACCAAGTTCTAGGGTCTTCAAATAAGCCAATATTTTTTTTGACAAGAAACAAACACTTTTTATTAAAAAATTAAAAGAGGCTAATGCTTGAAAATACAAACCCCAAAAAGGAGGGGAGAAACAAAAAAAAAAAAAAAAGAAACAAAATCAACAAGAAAGCTAAAACACTCCCGTTTAAGTTAACATTAGATAACGAAAATCTCACAAAAGAATTGGAAAGAGCGCACCAGGAAGAAGCTTTGAGCTGAATAGAATCAAAACATTCATTCCAATCATCTTGTCTTCAAAGATCTTCTGATTTCTTTGGAACAGATTTTCGAAAGAGTTGCCTTCACCACATTAACCCATAAAAATGCGGCTTTGGAGTTCAGAAGAGGACCAATTAGAAGTTGCAAAACATTGTCCTTCAAATTACTTGAAAACACCTAATCAATGTTGAAAATCTTGAACAACTTGAACCAACACCTTCCAGCAAACCCGCACTCAAAGAAAAATATGCAAAAGACTCAACATCCTGAAGACACAACACACACACACCGACGGCTGCAAATATACCATAGGCATCTTGCTTTGGAGAGTCGACTCTTCTGATGGCGATTCGACTCTTCTGATGAATGGACACATGCACCTTGTTTACGAAGGTTTTTTTGGTGGGAAAAAACAAGGTGCATGTGCCCATTATGCAGTTTGCTGACGCTTTGTTATTTTGTAAAGATGATGACTACATGTCGCATTCTTTGATTCAAACGGTGAGATTGTTTGAGCATTGTTCTGGGATAAAGATAAATTGGCTAAATCTTCTGTGAGTGGAATAAATGTGAGGAGAGGATTAGCTCTGTGGCTGATAGCCTTGGTTGTAAAACGGAGAAGATGCCCTTATTTTATCTTGGTTTGCCATTTTGGGACCATCCTAAGTCTCTTTCTTTTTGGCAACCGGTAATAGATAACTTTGAGAAAAGATTTGATCGGTGGGGGAGATTCAATTTACTAGGTCTTGGAACCTTTCTTTTAGAAGGATGCTGAAGGAGGAAGAAATAGACGATTCCAAGCTTTGTTGGGTATGTTGGATAGTGTCAAGCTTGATTTTCAACAAGATTCAAGAGTATGGTCATTGGATTCTTCAGATTCATTTTCGGTTAAATCTTTATTGAAACATCTGCTTCATTCTCCTCAAATGGACAGATTGGTTTTTTAACACTCTTTGGAAGTCTTCATGTCCCAAGCGGGTTAATTTGTGTTCTTGGATACTCTTACATGGGCATCTGAATTGGGCATCTGAATTCAACCGTCTCTTAAGAGGAAGTTGCTTATAGTTTGCTTGCAACTATCAGTTTATGTGTCGTGTTATCAAAATGCCAAGTTCGCTTTGCATATTTTCTTCGAGTGTTGTTTTACAAGAAAGTGCACACACTAGGCTACCCTTCTCCGAAAGCTCCGCGGGACCACCTACCACTAGTCTTCGGCCGGAGGGGTTTATTGCACAAAAACGCCGGGACGCAGGCCCCCGAAGAGGGAAGCCCAACGAATGTCAGATGCAAAGCCCCGCACCTCATTAAGATCATATTGGCATACTCTCCCAAAAAAAAAGCGCAGCCCCATTGAAGACGCGAGAAAGAGGTACAACAAGGCCATTTCTGTCCACCGCCCTTCTCACAGAGCCGTACGTGGACGTTACCGCTCATACAGCTCGGTTCAAGTTCAACTTTTTCAATGTTGATTGGGTTTTCTCAAACAATGTGAAGGACAACGTTTTGCTGCTCCTCATTGGACCTATCGTGAATTCTAAAGCGTCTCTACTATGGGTAAATGAGGTGAAAGTGGTTCTCTCGGAAATCTGGTTTGAAAGAACCAAAGGATTTTTGAGGAAAAACCTCAAGACTTGCACGAATGCTTCAATTCTGTTCATCTTAAAGCTTCTTTTTGGTGCACTCTTTCCAACATGTTTGTAGATTATTCGTTGTCTGATATTAATCTAAATTGGATTCAGGTTAGAGGTACCCTCTTGGTGGGCACTTGTTGATTATTTCCTTATTGGTAAATGACAATATTTGGTATCTTGTATATGAGTTGTATTATAAGTGCTAGAAGATTATTTCCTTTTCTGTAAATAAAGGTTTTCTCCTATATAAGAGACTCTTTCTTCTCTTAGTAAAAATACAGAAAATATAGTCTACTCTTGATATTTTCTGAGCAGAAACCCTAATTCTATCTAAAACCCTAGCCGCCACTTCTCGCCGTTTCCCAGGTGTCGCCGTCAATAACCCACATCACCGGAGACATCATCAGTCGTCTAGTGTTGAAGCTCGTGCCGGAGACAACCGAACCCGCCGGAGACATCGATGCACGATTAAACTCGCGAGCCACGAACGTCTGCGACCCAAAACCTGCGATCCACACCCTGCAATCTTGCGACCCGCGACCCAACGTGGTATTTGCTTGTTCGTAGGTTCGTCATTTGCTGGTTACTTCCTCGTCGGTTACTGCCTCGTCGTCGCCATCAACTACATCTTTGCAGACTAAATATTGCACTATTTCGGGGTCGACATTGCTTTCTTGTGGTTACTACTACTAACTTTTCTTGGGTGTGGTTTTATCTATATTTTTTCTATCCTTGTTCAACGTGTGTTGATCTTCATGAACCATGTTAGAAAGTAAGTCTTTGCCTGTTAGTAAAAGCTCAAATAGTCAGACCCATTCCAACAACCCTATTGTCCAAATTACTACAATTTGACTGAATGACGACAATTTCCTTCGATGGTCGCAAAGTGTTCGAATGTATATCCGAGGAGAAGGGAAGATTGGCTACCTTTACTGGGGAAAAACTCATGCCTGCCAAAGATGATCCTTCATTTGCTGGGTGGGATGTTGAGAACTCCATGGTGATAACCTGATTAGTAAATTCCATGTTATATGTGTTATTCTACTACCAAGGAATTATGGGATAGCATGACTCAAATGTATTCCGACTTAGGAAATTAGTCACAGGTGTTTGAGCTCAATCTCAAACTGGGCGACATAAAACAGGGAAATAATTCGGTTACACAATACTTTCATTTGTTGAAGCGAATTTGGCAAGATCTTGATCTATTCGACTCCTATGAATGGAAGTCATCTGATGACCAACAACACTACAGAAAAGTTGTGGAAGCTCGTTGGACCTCAAACTGGGCGACATAAGACATGGAAATAATTCGGTTACACAATACTTTCATTTGTTGAAGCGAATTTGGCAAGATCTTGATCTATTCGACTCCTATGAATGGAAGTCATCTGATGACCAATACCACTACAGAAAAGTTGTGGAAGACAGTCAAATCTATAAATTCCTCGCTGGACTCAATGTTGAATTTGATGAGGTTAGAGGGAGAATACTTGGCGAACCTACCCTTCCTACTATTTTTGATGTTTTCTCTGAAGTTCGCAGTGAAGAGAGTCGACGAAATGTAATGATTGGGAAGGAAGTGTCTGATTCTGCTGAAAGTTCCGCTTTAATAGTCGAGGCTTTGGCACACAAGGCATCAGACCAAACAACCAAGACCAATGATAAACCTCGGGTCTGGTGTGACTACTGTAACAAACCTCGACATACTCGTGAGACCTGCTGGAAACTTCATGGGAAGCCTACTAATTGGAAAGGTAATAGACAAGGTGAGAAGAATATGAATCAACGCCCATCTTCTACTGATATTGTTGACTCTAATCCATTCAGCAAGGAGCAAGTTGATCAACTCCTGAAACTGTTGAAGGCCACTTCACTTCATCATCTGGTAATCCTAGTGTTTCCTTGGCACAAACAGGTAATTATCCTCAAGCCCTTTCTTGCAGATTCATCCCCATGGATCATAGATTGTGGGGCATCTGATCATATGACCAGTTCCTCCAAAATATTTGAATCATACTCCCCGATGTACTGTAATGAAAAAATTCGAATTGCAGACGGTAGTTTTAATTCTATTGCAGGAAAAGGAACTATTAAATTGTCCTAAAAAATACCCTACACTCTTTTCTACATGTTCCAAAGCTAGCCTGTAATTTTATTTGTCCGTCAAATCTCCAAAGATGCTAATTGCCATGTTATCTTTTGTGATTCCCATTGTATTTTTCAGGATCAAGACTCGGGGGAGATGATTGGACGTGCTAGGATGCTTGAAGGTCTCTACTATTTTGAGGAATCTTCGACTAGTCATAAAACAACTCAGGGCTTGAGTAGTGTTAGTTCTTCTCCTGGTCAAGAAACTATAATGCTCTGACATCGTAGACTAGGACGTCCCAGTTTCTTCTATTTAAAGTATTTATTTCCAAATTTATTTAAAGGAATTGATTGCTCTGTTTTTCATTGTGAAAGTTGTATTTTTGCAAAAAATCATCGATCCACTTATTTGCCCAAACCTTACAATGCTTCTGCTCCTTTTTACTTAATTCATAGTGATGTTTGGGGTTCGTCTAAAGTTTTAACTCATAGTGGAAAACGATGGTTTGTTACATTCATTGATGACCATACCCGTTTAACTTGGATTTATTTGCTAACAAAAAAGTCGGATGTGGGGGATATTTTTATACAGTTTTATAACATGATTATAAATCAATTTCAAACAAAAATTAGTATTTAGCATTTTGATAATGGACCAGAGTACCTCAATGAATACTTAAATGAGTTTTTTAAAGTCAAAGGATTTGTCACCAGACTACGTGTCGGGACACTCCTAAACAAAATGGAATTACTGAAAGAAAAAATAGACACTTGCTTGATGTTGCTCGTGCTTTTATGTTTTCTATGAACATTCCCACTTATTTGTGGGAAGAAGCTATACTCACGACAGTGTATCTTATTAAGTGAATGCCTTAAAAAATTTTGGATTTTAAATCACCCCTGGATGTGTTTAAAACTTTCTTCCCTTCAGTCCGCTTGTTTTCTTACTTACCTATCAAAGTGTTTGGGTGTACTGCGTATGTTCATCTTCCTAGTATTTCTAGGTCTAAACTAGCTCCTAGGGTTGTTAAATGTGTTTTCTTAGGATATGTCTCCAACAAGAAAACATATAAATGTTTTGACCCCGTGACTAAAAAATACTTTGAAAGCAAAGACATCTCTTTTTAGGAAAATCAACCATTTTTTAAACCAAATTCTCTTAAGGGGGAGATAATACCTAACTTAGAAGATAATTTTTGGGGCATGTTTCCTCTTCCCAAACTTATTAGTCTGGAGGTTACTAGTTCTGGTTCTTTAGTGCCACGTATGAATAACTCTTCTTCAGGAGGAGAAACACTACAAAGTAGTCTGATTGGTCGAAATCCTGAGGTTCATGTTTATACTAGAAGGGCATTGAATAAAAAGAATCGGGACCAGATGGTAGACTTGTCACAAAACCAATCTAATACTCCGATGAATGATTCTGAAGATCCAGGTAACACAACTTCTATTCCCAATTCCTCTTCTAGTATAAATCATTTACGTGAAATACCTGATCTTGGTATTCTGATAGCCCATAGGAAAGGTACTCGTAATTGCACCAAATACCCTATTTCAAATTCTCTCTCTTACTATAGACTGTCTGATAACTATAGAGCTTTCACATCTAGGATAACCAATCTATTTGTTCCAAGGAATATACAGGAAGCCCTAAATGACTCGAATTGGAAGTCAACAGTTATGGAGGAGATGAATGCTCTTAAATAGAATAACACATATGGAACATAGTAGAATTACCAAAAGATAAGAAAACAATAGGATGTAAATGGGTGTTTAATATAAAATGTAAAGCCGATGGTAGCATCGAGAGATACAAAACGAGACTTGTTGCTAAAGGTTTCACTCAAACCTATGGGATTGATTATCAGGAAACATTTGCACTGTTGCTAAAATTAACTCTATTAGAGTTCTATTATCGATTGTCGTCAACGCAGACTGACCTCTTTACCAACTTTGATGTCAAGAATGCATTTCTCAATGGAGATCTTGAAGAAGAGGTATTTATGGATTTACCACATGGATTTGAAAAAGAATTGGGGATTAACAAAGTGTGCAGGTTGAAAAAATCTCTATATGGCCTTAAACAATCTCCAAGAGCATGGTTTGAACGGTTTGAAAAATTAGTCATGAGCTATGGATTCTGTCAAAGTCAAGCAGATCGTACTATCTTCTATTGACATACTGAAAATAACAAAATTATTGTTTTAATAGTATAGGTTGATGACATTATTCTCACAGGAAATGATGAGGCAGGTTTGACTACCTTGAAGAAAAATCTGGCTAATGAATTCCAAATCAAAGAGTTGGGAACCCTGAAGTATTTTCTAGGAATGAGGTTTGCTAGGTCGAAAGAGGGTATTCTTGTGAATCAAAGGAAGTATATCATTAATTTACTTGAAGAGACAAGCCTACTTAGAGCTTCCATGTATTCTTATATATATTGACTCTTTTATATAGAATGAGATAGAATACTCTTATATTTGATTTCACAATAACATTTATCACTTAAAGCTTTTGATAAAAAGTGGATTCAATGGATTGAACAATGTATTTGAACCCCAAAATTCTCAGTATTTATAAATGGTTGGCCTCGTGGAAAAATCATTGCATCTCGTGGGTTAAGGCAAGGAGAACCTCTTTCTCCATTTTTGTTAATTTTGGTCAGAGAGGTTTTAAGCAATTCACTCGAATTGCTTTTATGAAGGTTTTATTGTGGGTAAAATCCTGTTTATATTCCAATTCTTCAATTCGCAGATGATACACTCCTTTTTTGTAAGTATGATGATGCCATGTTTGATACTCTTATTCATACCATTGAACTTTTTGAATGGTGCTTGGGTTTGATGGTTAATTGGGAGAAATCAGCTTTGTGTGGAATTAATGTGGATGCTGCAAAATTAACTGCAAGGTCGAGTCCTTACTTATGAACTGCAAGGTCGAGTCCTTACTTATGAATTATTTGGGTCTTCCCTTATGTGGGCATCCTAAACAGCTTTCTTTTCGGAAACCCGTAACTGATAAGATTCAAAAGAAGATTGATAGATGGAAGTGTTTCTCTTTATCAAGAAGAGGTCGGTTAACTCTTTGTA
The DNA here is from genome assembly GCA_036507285.1 of Trichosanthes cucumerina. Classification (NCBI taxonomy): domain Eukaryota; kingdom Viridiplantae; phylum Streptophyta; class Magnoliopsida; order Cucurbitales; family Cucurbitaceae; genus Trichosanthes; species Trichosanthes cucumerina. Next base: position 80,663,193 of record CM071840.1, on the reverse strand, counting down.
GTTTCGTGTTGTCAAGCCTTTATATTACATGTCTTCATTTCTTATGCCTCCTTCCAAGAATCCATTTACCCCCATGAAGAGTCTTAAAAGGTTCTCAACCGTTGTTTGATAACTGTTATTACAAGAGAACATAATTAGATGGAAATGTCTCTCCCAACTTCCTTGAAAGTCCAAGGCAGAAGCTCGAAGCATATCCTCCACTAGAATCGTCCGTCCTGTTTGACCATTTGTCTGTGCGTGAAAGATAGTACTGAAGGAGAAGCTTTTTTTTACAAGGAAACAACAACACTTTCATTGAAATAATGAAATGAGTCTAATGCTCAAAGTACAGACTCCAAATGGAAAATTAAAGTGAAACTAAACCGTCCAAAACCAGAAAGTTACTGAGCAAAACAAGAAAAAATCAAACAAACAACTTAACAAGCATACTAAAACTCAAGTAAAGCAGAAAAAACAACCAAAGCTAACTAGAAAAGATAAAAGCATTCCAGTTTAAATTAATATTTGAAATAGAAAATCCTGTGAAGGCATTGGAAAGGGCACACCAGGAGGACGTCTTAAGATGAATGACCTCAAAACGAGCTTCCCATGATAAAAAAAATTCCTTCAAACGTTTGTTGATTCCGCTCGAACCAAATGTCTGATAAAATTGCTTTAACTGCATTACCCACAAAATCGAAGCCTTCATAGGGAGAGGAGGACCCACCGTGAGCTGCAAAATGTTCTCCTTGAGACCGCCGGAGAAAACCCAACTGATAACGAATGTTTGAAAAAGCCTAAACCAACATTTTCGAATAAAATCACATTCCACAAACAAATGTAAACTAGTTTCAGCAGCACAAAAGCAGAGAAGACATATTGATGGTTGGAGATTCATGAGAGGCAACCTCTTTTGCAGAGTATCAACTGTGTTTAAACTTCCAAAGATAAGAATCCATACCAAGACCTTAACTCTTTTCGGGCATTTAGACTTCCATAAAGCCTTGTAAACCACCTTCTCCAAGGGAGAATGAGACTTTAATTGATTGGAGAGTGATTTTACTGTGAACAAGTCGGACGGGTCAAGTGTCCAACGTCTGGAATCCGAGGGAAAGGAAGGTTTAAACTTCTCCAGTATCAACAAAAGTTCAACAAAACTAGCGGTTTCCTCTTCCTTTAAAGGTCTTCTAAACGAAAATCCCCAAGCATCCTTGCTACTATCTCAAAACTCAGCCACCCCTGCTGATTTAGCAGTTGAAAGTGAATACAATTGATGAAACTGATCCTTAAAAGTAGCCTCACCCGCCCAAGGATCAAGCCAAAAACAAATGCTCCTTCCATTTCCCGGTTTAAAGACGGAAAAGTGTTGAACCTTTAACTAGGCTTTCGTGATGAACCCAGGGGCTTCACAAACTACACCTTCTAGATGTGGAGGGATCCCACACATTAGTTGTCAGTCCGTGAATACTAACAATCACTCTCCGCCCCAAAGGAGAAGAATCAAGTGAGAACCGCCATCCCCATTTGGCTAACAAGGCATGGTTCTTTACTTTCAAAGCTCCAATTCCTAAACCACCCGAGGAGAGAGGTTTAGAAATCGATTTCCAGCAAACCAAGTGTTTGAGCTTACCCCCCTCCGATCCTTCCCAAAAAAATGACCTGATTATGCGTTCCAGGATCAAGGAGACATGAGCCGGTAGCTCGAAAATCGAAAGGAAATATAAAGGTAAACTCTCCAAAACTGAGCTGCAAAGAGTCAACCGACCCCCTTTGAAAGATAAAACCTTTTCCATCTATCCAATCTCTTTGCGAAGTTATCGATCACTGGATGCCAAAAAGAGAGGGCTTTTGGATGGTCACCCAATGGGAGACCAAGGTACGAGATAGGAAATTTAACACACTTGCACCCTAGCTCATCTGCCAATTCTTCCACCCTGGACTCAAGAACATCCCGCAAACAGAGGACTTTTGCCGGTTAATCTTCAGACCCGAACAGAATTCAAATAACCTTACTGTTTTGATTAAATTCTTCAACATTTCTTTGTCATCTTTGCAAAAAATGAGGGTATTGTCTGCAAAATGTAATATAGGAACATGGACATTGTCTTTTCCGACTTTAAAGCCTTCAAATAGCCCCGGTTGACACATGTTATTAGCCAGGGCATTCAACACTTCTGCCACTAACAAAAAAAGGAAAGGTGACAAAGGATCACCTTGCCTTAGTCTTCGAGAAGCAACAATTCTCCCTCTAGGTCGACCGTTAATAAAAATGGAGAATTTTTTATTCATCACACACCCCATCATCCATTGGGTCCATTTAGCGCTAAAATTTTTCAACTTAAGAACCTCCTCCAAGAAACCGCAATCCACGCAGTCAAAAGCTTTCTCAAAGTCGAGCTTGACCACCCATCCTCCCTTCTTTTTAACTCTATACTCCTCCACCATCTCGTTGGCTATTAGGACCGGATCCAAAATTTTTCTTCTATGGATAAAGGCACTTTGGGCTTCGGAAGTAATAGAGGGCATCACATACTGGTCTTGCAAAAGGTAAAGAAGAATTTTCACATCAACCACCTCTCTGTCAAAAAGAGGATGGCTGGAGCCCAAGGAAATTGAAGAAGAGGGATCAGAAGGAGAAAGAAAAATTGAAGCCATTGAATGTTGCTTCTTTTGAGAGAGGTGATATAAACAAGGAAACAACTCACAAAATGGTTTGTCACCGACCCAACAGTATGCTTCGATGAAGCATCTAATAAACTGAGAAGAAATGGAATCCAGATGCAATAGCTTTCCAGAGTTTTTTATTAGGTTCTTTAGAACCTCTATTTGCCATCCAATCTTGGGGTGGGCCATTTCTGCTCACAGTAACTTTGTACCACATTGGCAATGTTGTTGGAAAGCTAGAAATTTCCTACATCGGTTGACCCTAACTCAGGAATATAGCCATTAGAGTTATGACATTATATTCTTTTTATCTTTAATAATAACATGTTTGTTATATTTACTCTGGAGATTGTATATTTGAATTTTTGCCATCAAGCATACGGTTCAATAGTCAAATGACATTATTTTCAAAAAAGTTCCTCGAGAAACGCATTGGCATCTGCTAATTTTTTTTAATAATATTTACCAGTTAAACCGTTCAAACCACTTAGAATGGAGGTTTGATTTTGTTTATTCATTTTTCTGTATTGAATTAGGTGGTATATATAAATGGGCGTCCATTTGTTTTGCGCGATGTGGAAAGACCTTTCTCCAACCTTGAATACACGGCAAGTTATTGAGAAATGTTACCTATAAAAAATACTAACATATTTTTCCAATATCCTTGACTAATGAAGTTCGTGCAATTTACCATCTTCAATGGAAGAGACTACTTATTTTATCGTGCATGCCAATGTGTGTAACAGTTATTTTCTTTTGTAGGTTGGATCCAAGAGAGTATTCTTGGTTTTGGAGATTATTTATCTCACGTTTTACTATATTTTTTTTAATTCCTAGTTTTCAGGTTATTTTTACTCGGAATGTGTAAATTTTTTTTCTGCTGTGTGATTTTTGTAAAAAATTAAAATAGGAACACTTTAACTGCTGGGTTGCGAAATTCTTTCAGGATTGTTGTTGTGGTTACTCTTTTAGTAGTCAAATCATGTATGTAACACATTATGTATACCCCTCTCCAACTTTTTTTTTGACAAGGAAACAAGCGATCTCATTGATATAATGAAATAATATAAGAAAAAAGTAAAAAACAAACGAAAAACAACATAATAACAATAAAAACGATCCCCTAGAGCAGAGACAAATAAAACCCTTTGAATAGTCATTTCATTAGTTTCTACAAACAAAGGGTAACCAAGAAAGACATAAATCTGAAATCAAGTAGCCATCAAACAACTTGGAAAGAACACACCAGGATGAGGCCTTTAGATGAATTGAGTCCAATCTTCTATTCCATGCCATGGCTTTATCTTCAAATATTCTCTGATTTCTTTTGAACCATAACTCTGACAACACGACCTTGACTCCATTTCTCCAAAGTATTCTTGCCTTAGGGGCCAAATTAGGCTCAGAAAGCAGTTGGACCACATTTTCTGACACCATATTTGAGAACACCCAGCAAATATTGAAAGTTTGAAACAACTTTGGCCAACAATTCAATGCAAAAACACACTGGAAGAACAAGTGAGAGGCAGACTCCCCCGAACTGAAACACATAACACAAACGGATGACTGCAATGACACTGAAACTTGCTTCCTTTGAAGTACCTCTGCGATGTTCAACTTTCCCAAGATCCACATCAACACATTAACACGCCTTGGACAAGAATGGTCCCAAAGAGCACGATACAAAGATTTATCCACTGCCTGTCTTGTGCCCAACAAAGACACCAAAGAGTGAACTGAAAACCTCCCTGAGCTATCTACAGACCATCGTCTCCCATCCTCATCCAAGGATGGCAAAGCATCCTTCAATACTCCCAACAAATTAACAAACTCATTCATTTCCTCATCCTTTAAATTCCTTCGAAAGGATAGGTTCCATGCCGCCGTTACAGAATCCCAAGCCTTAGCCACTTTAATATCCTTTCTGCACCCAATCTGAAAAAGAAGAGGAAATGCCTCCCTGAGAGCTGAGTTCCCAATCCAAACATCCTCCCAAAAACGTATCGGAGACCGTTTCCCAATCGATAATGCACCAATGGGGACTCACCTCCTCCCAGTGTCTCATGATGCTAAGCCAAGGGCTTCTCAAACTTCGACCCTTGCCCACTGTAGAGTTCCATCCATCTTTTGAAATCCCATGGATACTAGCCACAACTATTCGCCATAAAGCAGAGGTTGCAACCCCAAATCTCCACCCCCATTTTACCAATAAGGCTACATTTTTTCTTCGTAAGTCACTAAAACCTAGCCCTCCCAACGATCTGTCATGAGTTACGAAATGATTAAGTCTTGACCCACTCCTCCCTTCCCAAAAGAGATTTCTCATGATTTGCTCCATTTTTTGCGAAACCGATGATGGCATCTCAAATACCGAAAAAATAATAAAGCGACATACTAGAGAGGACCGAAGAACACAAGGTCATTCGACCTCCCCTTGATAAATTGAACTTTTTCATCAATCCACTTTCTTTTCGAAGGCATCAATTACTGGTTGCCAGAAACCCAAAGTCCTTGGATGACCACCTAAGGGTAATCCTAAGTAAGACAAGGGCAAACAATCCGCCTTACATCCCAAACTACTAGCCATTTCACAGACCTCTGAATATTGGATGCTAACTCCAACCACAGTTGATTTGATCTAGTTGACACGCAAGCCCGAGCAAGCTTTAAAGAGCGCAATTGTGTTTACCAACACGTTCATCATATTATCATCATAGTTGCAAAACAATAACGTATCATCAACAAATTGCAACAAGGGTATGTGCACCTTATCCCTTCCCACTACGAACCCCTCATACAACCCTTGGCTATGTATCTTCCCTACCAAAGAAGTTAGAACTTCCGAGACCAAAAGAAAAAGTAAAGGAGAAAGGGGGTCTCCTTGCCTCAAGCCCCTTGAGGCCTTAACTCTGTCAGGCGACCTTCTGTTAATAAAGATTGAGAACATAGGATTCTTGACACATCCCATTATCCAGTGAATCCACTTAGGGTAAAACCCCTTTAGGCGCAATACTTCCTCAAGGAAGTCCCAATCCACACTATCAAAGACTTTCTCAATATCAATCTTCACGATCCACCCCTTTTTCCCTTTTGCTCTATATTCTTCCACTATTTCTATATTCTTCCACTATTTCATTGGCTATTACAATCGAGTCAAGAATCTGTCTCCCTTGGACAAAAGCACACTGGGAGTCTGAAATGATGGAAGGCATAACCAATTTCAACCTTTCAGCAAGCACCTTTGCCGAGATCTTGTAAGAAGAGAGCAAACTAATTGGCCTAAAATCCCTCACCGAGCTAGCCAACTCTTTTTTCTGAATTAAGCAAATGAAGTTTTCCTTTTGAGCATCATTAAGCTGCCCATTATCAAAGAAATCCCCGAAAAATCTACCAAAATCACTTTTCAACAAATGCCAGAATCTGAGATAAAACTTAGCCGTAAAACCATCTGGCCCAAGCACCTTATTTTTCCCCAATCCCTTTATGGCTTCCAGTATTTCATTATCAGAAAAATTAGCTACTAGCCTTTCATTCTGCTGGTTAGAAATCCTTCCCCATTCTAAAAGACTCGGGATAAACCTCTTCCCTTGAACCTTCGAATCTAACACTTGAAAGAAGGTAATTACCTCCTGCTCAATGGCATTGGCTGTGACTAAATACTTCCCCCTCCGAGCTTAGCAACTCAACAAGCAGCCTCTTCCTTCTCTTTGCAGCTAGAAACCTGTGGAAGAAACATGTGTTCTCATCACCCTCTTTCAACCAGCTGAGCTTACACCTTTGAATCAAATTGCGCTCTTCTACCAAGTACAAGTTAGCCAATTCACCCAATGTCGCAACCCTAGCAGAAGTTTTTGCCGATGATAACCCATCTAAGTCTGCTTTTGCATCTAACCATCTGACTTCACCCAACAAATCAGCCTCCTTTTGCTTTTTTAATTTTTCTACATTGCTCGACCATTTTTTAAGAGAAAGCTTTAAGGCAATCACGAAGCCAACCCACCCATAGGCTCTATCATACCTCAAGGAATCATCAATAAGTTTAACACATTCCTGGTTGCTCAGCCATGAATTATAGAAATGAAAAGGAACAGGACTCATTGAAAAGAACCTGCTTCCAACAAGAGAGGAAAATGATCTGAGAAAAGACGAACCTGCCTTGAGACCCTTGAATTCTCAAAAGCCTCATCCCAATCAATATTTATAAAAAATCTGTCAATCAAAGATCTCAAGTTCTCATTCCCTGGCTTGGATCAAGTGAAAGTACCATTTGAGAGAGAGAGCTCCAACAAATCAAGCTCAACAATAAGCTTGTTAAACTTTTTCATTCCTTTAGTCATTCTTTGTTGAGGCAACCTTTCATGTACCCATCTAGTTACATTGAAGTCTCCTCCCAAACACCACGGCCCTTCACAGTAATAAGATTAAGACCGCCATTCATCCCACAAAAATTTTCTTTCCTGATAATGGTTGGGCCAATAGAAGTTGGAAATCCAAAAGGATTTGCCCTGTGAAGAGACTGCTTTAATCGAAAGGGAGTACCCACCTTTCAACACTTCCTTAACCACTATCTTTTCCTCATCCCACATAACTAACATTCCAGCAGACCGACCATAGGCTTCCACATGAACCCATACCCAACCAACCTCCCTCGAGCTCTATAAGGATTTCACTACATTATCATCCACAACTCCCAATTTTGTTTCTTGAATTAGCACCACTTCCGGACATAGCTTTTGAAGGTATCGCTTCAAACTAACTCTTTTAGAAGCCTCCCCCAACCCCCTTGTGTTCCACGATAAGATTTTCATTGCAGACTCCCCTGATTACTATCAGCCAGTACTTCTCTAAATTGTACATCGCTAGCTTTAATGATCACTAAAGCGAGATAACTCCGCTTGACACTCCACAACAATCTTTTCGGACTTCCCCTCCTGAATTTCCAAAGATGATTGTTGAACTGTGGAATCAAACAAAGCAACCATGTTAATTACTGGAGAAACAAAAACAAAGCAACCAAGTTAATTACTGGAGAAACAAACTCCAAAATTTTATTACCATCACTTCTCACCGAGCCAATATCAGGGCTACTCAAGCTGACCTCAGAATTAGAGTCAATTGCCAACTTTGTACCAATCGTTGAAGATGGGGGAGTATCGTGTATAACCGAATCGGAACACGGCTGGAAAGAGGTCTTGAAAAAAGAAACCCCCTTTGGACCAAGTTGGCACTCCTCAACTACAAAAGCCAAAACTCCATGAGGTTTGTAGGACACAATCTGTGAAGAGGGTCCTCGAGACCTATGAGGCAATAAACGGTCTGTCTGCTCCAGAAAATCAAGGAATTCCCATTCCCCGCGAGGTTTTAAATTTCCAGATGGTGCTCCACTGCATCTCCTTGAATAATATTTCCCACAAAACGAGTCCCTGACTTCTTTAACACTAGAACGAACACCCTCAGAAAAGAGAGGCTCTTCACTACCCCACTGATTATCTTCCCCCATTATTGCACCATCATTAAATAACCAAGGCCTATCATCCTTGTCATTAACGGTTAGATACTCCTTCTGCACGTTGTCATTAATTTCAAGGCGAGTTTCGAAGATTTCCAGCGTCTCACACCCTTTGGATGCCTTATCAATACTGTCAATAATGCTCTCCATACCCTATAAAATCGTTACCCTTCCCCTGACCAAAACCGTAGCCCTGTTCAACACTAATAAATGAGGCACGATTAATTGAGATGCTTCCTCAACTCCAATACAACCCTTCCCATTCATAGCCTCCCTATTGTTATCCCAACCCTTCACATTCTCATGGATTCCATGAATCGAGGCTTCATAAACATCCTCCCTTTCGGATTGCTTTAATAGAATCAAGGAGGTGTTTGACCCTTGGTTTCTTCCTTTAGTGAATTCACCGTTACTTCGTCTCTTTTCATTAAACTTACCCTACAAGGTGCATTGAACTTCCCTCATCTTTGCAGCCTCAAATTCTGATGAAATGCCTAAGTCTGCCTCAATATCTCCAAATGGTAGAACATTCCTCTCTGTTAACTCCTCTCCAACCGGTTGGTCACTCCGATCCTTCCAGATTACTGCCGACTTTTCAATATCTTGCCTGCTCAAGTCCCCTGTCCCAAGCCCCTTCGAATTTCCCTGCACATCTGCAATCAAAACTTCAAAAGAATTACCGTCAGAAATTAAGGGGACACCATTTAAGCCCAATTCTATCCCTCCCTGATTCCCCTAGTCTTCTTTACTGGAATCAACATACCCCATCTCAGACCTTTTTGGTTCCACCTCGGCCTCAGTCTCCTCCCTCCCAACATGGTGAATTTTGACCTTGTCACACAGCAGTCCTTCTAATGATTCAACACATGTCTCGTCCATCATCACTTGATGAATTCTCTCTAAATCAATGGGATTCGTGACATCCTTCAAAACCAGGGGCTCACTTAATCTAAATGGTGTCTTTACTTCTTCCAAATTCTCAAAGTTGGTCCAAAACTTCCCAGAGATTGGGTCCTTTATAGGCATAAAAGCTGGGCAAAAACCACAAAGGTTAGGTGCAACCTTGATTTTGGCCATTGATAAATCAATGAGGTTTAATGTTTCTAAAGAAACTTCCACCAACCCCCAATGTGCAGACCAATGATCTCAAATACCTCCTTTTTCCATAACCTAAGAGGAAGATTCCTGATTGTTATCCAACCCCCATAACCAGGCATCACCGAGGGCAATCCATGTAGTGCATCATCCCATCTTTCAACTTTAAGGTGAAGATTTCCCAACACTCTCCATTTCCGGCTACTAATATCAAAATCTTCCTTAGGGCACTGATTCAAATCATTATCAAAGAGAAGAAGGGCCTTATCGCTCGTAAAATGGTTGATCTGCAACTTGCTTTCAAAATAAGACTCCAAAGCTTCGTTAATGACAAACTGGTGGATATGGGCAAATAGCTTCGTAACCACCCATAATTTGGAGAAATCTACGATCACTGCTTCCTTTTCCCTGCGTAGCCAATGCCCTTTCAAAGATAACGGCTTCGAAAGCTCCAATGATCGCTCACTACTGCCTTCAGATAACATCCAACTACATATAGGCTCCTCAGATTCCAAAACCCGACTATATGCAATTGACTCCACTTTATCCATTTTTACCTAAAGAAATGAAGAAAATATACAAGTATAACTAAGTTTAAAGGCTAAATAATTCTCATAAATGAGAATTATCATAGATCCCTGAACACATCCTAACCAATCTCATACCTTCCCAAGGGAACAAAAAACAACTTTCTTCCTCCAGAAGGTGGCCAAATCACTCCTTCGGCTATCCAACCATCCTTCTTTCTGATCTTAAAAAGCCCTGACGTAGCCTCATAATCCCTAAACTTTCGACGCTCGAAGTAAGAATTTGCCTTCAGTGCGATATCAACAAAAGTATCGTGGAACCAGACAGTATGAGCAAGGGAAAGCCGAATCAAACCACAATGCGAATCAACCCGAAGGACCCAGTACTGAGCTTGGCAACTGGAGCAAAGGTTTCTTGGTAGTCAATCCCATATGACTGTGTAAAGCCTTTGGCCACGAGTTTGGCTTTAAATCTCTCTACACTTCCATCTGCATTATATTTGACTGTATCCACTTGCAGTGCAAAGGTTTTTTACCATGAGGTAACTGCATGAGGGTCCATGTGTTATTGCTCTCTAGCGCTCAAATCTTTTCCTCAACAGCTCATTTCCATGCTAGAATTTTTAAAGCTTCTTGAATAGTATTAGGAACCCGCACACTATCAAGATTTGACACAAAAGCCCTGTAGGATGGCAGCAACCTTCCATTTGCCACAAACCTTTCGATAGGATGATCAATGCAACTTTTTACACCTTTCCTATGAGCAATAGGTTGATCCAAGTCATCAAACAACTTAACAAGAGGCTTATGAGATAAGGAATCCATACCATTGTGATTATCATGAGTAGTTGGACTTTGTTCTGATTCTTGACAGTTTTGAATCTGCATAGTGGCCTCTGTATGCTCAGTTGCTTTTCTTTTCCTAATATAGACACGAAGTTCCTGATTATTAGTGTCAAGTTGCGGTGAATTAGGAATAGTAGGAACAATTGTGGTTGTTTCAGACTCAAGAGTGGATTCCTGAGCAGAGTCTAAATTTAGAGGTGGTGTTGGTTGAGTCTTGGTGGCAGGAAGATTGGAGGGAAAAACTGTCTCGGTTGAAGAAAAAGTGGCCCTAGTATCTTGGAGAAGATCCGAAGTCTGTTATTCTCTTGTATTCTCCCCTCAATTTTAGATATGGGAAAGTAAGATTGATTTTCAAAGAAGGTGACATGACATCCATGGAGTTGTATACTTTCCTAGTGATTGGAGAGTAACATTTGTATCCGTTTTTATTAGAGTAACCAATAAAAACACATTTGAGGGACTTCGAATCAAGTTTGGTTCGGTGTTGTCGTTGGATATGAACATAGGATGAGCAACGAAAAAAATTTTCAGTGGTAGGATGGAAGAAAAGGAATGGATACGTGGATGGGCTTCTATGAGAAGATTATGAGGAGTCTTGAATTTTAGGATTCGACTAGACATTCGATTGATGAGATATGTGGCTGTGAGTATGGCTTCTCCCCAAAAATGCTTAGGTACATGATTGATGAACATCATTGTGCGAGCCATTTTCTCCCGGCAACTCCATTTTGTTGTGTGGTATCAACACAAGAACTTATATGAATGATGATGTGTTTTGAAAGATATGATCCAAAATTTGAATTAAAATATTCCTGGGCATTATATGTTTTGAGAACTTGAACTTTGCTTTAGAATTGAGTGGAGATCATGGTGTTATAATATCTATATATTGCTTTCCTTTATCGTAATTGTACATTGTTTAGTATTAGGGTTTCTTTGTATACCTATATATATTTGTCATAGAGCTCAAATGTGAATAAAACGATTATTATTCTTTCTCAATTCTGTGTTACATGGTATCAGAGAATCTCTAGGGTTTAGGGTTTGCATTTGAAAATTAGAGTTTCTTCCTCCTAAGTAAGGTTAGGGTTTGAAGTTTGGGTCATCATCTTAGGGTGGCCGTTTGTCGACACCATCTACCTGAGGAGCGCCGCCATCAGAGGAGAATCGTCGTTGTCGTTCGCCGGAAGCTGCCACGAGTGTGTTGCACGCGCCGCCTGAAGATTTTGTCTCCGCCGCCACGCGCCAACGCGTGGGAGCGCCGATCAGCGAGCGGCCGCCTGGATTTGTCTCCGTTCGTGTTTTCCGGCCTGTCTGTCACATCGGATTCGACACTAGCATCTTCGTTTGTCTCGGTTTCTTCATTTGGGTGGGATTAGGGCACTTTTTGGTACTGTTCAGATTTGGGTTTTCTGTTTCCTTGAAGTTAACCCACTGTTTTGTTTTAATAATGGCTGAGATGAAGCATAAGTTGAATGGTTCAAACTATTATGATTGGAGTCGAACAATTAGGTTCTATTTACGAAGCACTGAGATGGATGATCATATCGATCAGAATCCACCAGAGGACGATACAAGGAAGACTTGGTTGCGTGATGACGCTCGTTTGTATATTCAAATCAAGAATTCAATTGCGGATGAGGTGGTTGGATTGGTAAATCACTGTGATTCTGTAAAAGAACTGCTCGAATTATTAGAATTCTTATACTCGAATAAGAGAATAAAGCTCCTGTTCATATGTTTACCAATTCTGGCGAGCATGACTTAGTTTTTCACTAAAGAATTCAATTAGATGTCCTTCTTGAGACAAAACAACACCAATCCCTACACTCGAGGAATCAACCATTACCTCAAATGGTTTGCTGAAATTGGGAAGGGCCAGAACTGGTGATGAAGATAATTTATTTTTTAAGCAATTAAAGCTTTCAGGTTGGGCTTCTCCCCAAGTGAAATTACCTTTCTTTAGACAATTTGTCAAAGGTGCAACAATGGTGATAAATTTTTTTATGAATTTTCTGTAAAAAGAAGCAAGTCCTAGGAAACATTGAATGTTTTTTACATCTTTCGGTGCTGACCAATTTTTAATAGCCTCAATTTTTTTAGGGTCCACAAATATACCATTCATGTTGATTATGAACCCAAGAAAATGAACTTAAGGGGTAAGGAAAGTGCATTTTTGTAGATTTATGATAAGTTGATTCTCATGAAGAACGGAAAAAATTGCAGATAGATGATCCAAGTGCTCTTTGTAAGAGTTGCTATAAATGAGAATATCATCAAAATAAACAACAACATATTTATTTAGGTATGGTTGAAAAATTTGGTTCATTAATCTCATGAAGGTACTAGGAGCATTTGAAAGTCCAAAAGGCATTACGGTCCATTCAAAAAGTCCTTCATTAGTTTTAAATGCAGTTTTCCGCTCATCTCCCAGTTTTATGCGTATTTGATGATATCCACTCTTTAAGTCTATTTTAGAAAAGATAGTTGCCCCTCCTAATTGGTCTAAAAGATCACTAAGTCTAGGAATAGGGAATCTATATCTTGTGGTTATCCTGTTAATAGCCCGACTATCTACACAAAGCCCCAAGAACCATTTTTCTTTGGTGCTAACAAAGCTGGTACTGCACATGGACTTAAGTTGTGTTGTATATGGCCTTTTTCAAGTAGTTCCTGATTTTGAGTATGAAGAATTTTGTATTCGATTGGGCTCATACGGTAGTGTGGTAAATTAGGGAGTATGCTACCCGGAATAAGATCTATTTGGTGCTGAATATTCCTAAGAGGTGGTTTTCCAGTAGGTTCTGATAGTATTGAATGGAATTTATGAAATAGGTTTGTTATGTCAGTAGGTACGTTCATGTTTTCTTGATATTGATCACTTTTGACAACAAATTCCATTAAATGTTTAGTGTCATTACCTATTTCCTTTTCTTTAACTAAGGTGAATAGCTGAGGAGAAGTTGTTGTATGTAAGACCACTTTCTTGTTCATCCAATTATATTCATATGTGTTGTCCCTCCCTTTATGTATAGTTTGATTATCATATTGCCAAGGTCTCCCAAGTAAAAGGATAAAGCTCTAGCTGGTTCAAGTAAGTGTTGATTTTTCCGTTCAGCGACCCCATTTTGGGATGGAGTATCAGTGCAAGAGGATTGATGAAGAATGCCATTTGTACAAAAGTAAGACCCCAACATGTTAGAAAAATATTCACCCGCATTATCAGTTCGCAAAATTTTAACAGAGGAATTAAACTGATTCTGAATCTCAGCATGGAAATTGCAAAAATGAGCAAGTAACTCAGATCGACTTTTCATTAAATATAACCAAGTCAAACGTGAAAAATCGTCGACAAAAGTAACAAAATATCAAAATCTAGTTTTGGACATTACAGGACACGGACCCCAAACATTAGAATGGACTAATTCAAACGGAGCACTAGCTCGTTTATGAATCCTATGACTCGAACTAAGACGATGAAATTTTGCAAACTGACACGAGTCACAATCCAACGAAGACAAAGAAAGAAACTCTGGATACATTTTCTTCAACACGGGCAAAGATGGATGACCTAAACGACAATGAACCTCAAACGGAGATGCAACACCAGAGCATGCCACAACTCTCGGTATCTGTTGATAAAAAATGTAAAGGCCTTCAGACTCATATCCTTTACCAATAATCTTCTTTATCATACAATCCTGAAACAAACAATAACCAGGAAAGAATGAGATAAGGCAATTAAGGTCATGAGTGAGTTTACTAACAGAAATCAAATTAAACGAAAGTCGAGGCAAATGTAAGACAGAAGATAAAGAGAGTGAGGGTGTGAGGTTAATGGTGCTAGATCCAAGAACAGAAAATGTCGAACCATCTGTTAAAGTGACAGATGGAAAAGGTGCAGAGGACAGAGAGGTACAAAATAGGCTAGAATTACTTGTCATGTGAGTTGTGGCACCAGAGTCGATGACCCATTTGGTGGAAGATGTAAGGAGACAATGATTCTTACATGAGTCAGCAATTGCAATAGGATTCGATAAAGAAGATGCTTGTAGTGAGTCCTGGTACGACTGGAATCTAGCAAAATCGTATGCAGAAATAGTTACCGTTCTCTCTGATGTATCATTTGTAGACGCAAGCTGAGCTACTTCAGGTCTTTGCCCCCTATTCAACAACTTCCAATAGTCACGTTTCATGTGACCCGATTTACGACAATAGTTACATATAATCTCTTGTGGCTCTTGTCGTCGATGATGATCAAAACCAAGTCTCTGATCGTTCCCGGCAACGGACCCATGTCTCTGATGATCAAAACCAGGTCTTTGATGACCCGACTTACCATTCATTCCTTTAGTGACTTTAGGATCATTGCGACTAACTAAAGCACTGTTGGACTGAGAAACAGAAGAGCCAGGCGAAGAATTTTCTGTATGGAGAACTCTACTAAAAATTTCATCCAAAGAGGGGATCTCGAAACCTGAAAGAATTTGTGATTTGGCCATA
Organism: Trichosanthes cucumerina; assembly: GCA_036507285.1. Classification (NCBI taxonomy): domain Eukaryota; kingdom Viridiplantae; phylum Streptophyta; class Magnoliopsida; order Cucurbitales; family Cucurbitaceae; genus Trichosanthes; species Trichosanthes cucumerina. The sequence goes on along the minus strand of CM071840.1, from coordinate 80,648,070 downwards.
TCAAATTCAGAGGAAAGGCCATTAAGAAAGCTCATGACACCCATCTTTTCTCTTTGAGCTTGTCGAATCCGAGGTGACAGACAGATCGGAAAACACGAACGGAGACAAACCCAGGCGGTCGCTCGCTGATTGGAGCTCCCACGCGCCGGCGCGTGGCGGCTGAGACAAATCCTTCAGGCGGCGCGTGAGGCTCACTCGCTGCCGCTTCCGACGAACGACGACGACGATTCTCCTTCTCTGACGGCGGCGCTCCTCCTTCTCTAACGGCGGCGCTCCTCCTCAGGTAGGTGGTGTCGACAGACGACCACCCTAAGATGATGACCCAAACTTCAAACCCTAACCTTACTTGGGAGGAAGAAACCCTAATTTTCAAATGCAAACCCTAAACCCTAGGGATGCTCTGATACCATGTAACACAGAATTGAGAAAGAATAATATTCGTTTTATTCACATTTGAGCTCTATGACAAATATATATAGGTATACAAAGAAACCCTAATACTAAAGAATGTACAACTACGATAAGGGACAACAATATATATATTGTAACAAATGTCATCCTCAGAATCTTCCGAACCTTGTTCGTCCTCCTCAACTTCTTCTTGAATGGTTAGAGTTCTCCTTTGTGGGCATTCATTTCTGGGCATTCATTGGATAACTGTCCCTGCTGCCTGGACCTGAAACATTTTCCAAGAGAAGGTCTGTTATAAGGATTTGAAGATTTTCTAGAGATATTACCTTCAGATCCTTTATTTATTGCAACTCCCTTTTGATGAGTGTCTTCTTTTCGTGTTTGAGGTTGGACGAAACTAATATTGTTTCCAAATGTTGTCTTTGAGTAATCCACCAATGTTCTTTTCTTATTTGATAGTTGTTTCTCCCACGTATTCCTCCCTTGATAGGTTTTAAGGGTTCTTGAAGATTCTTGGTTCTCCCACTTTTGTGGCCAGAGAAATTGCATCAGCTAGATAGGCCATCCTATGTAAATTAACTGCATCTTTTATCTCACATTTCAGACCATTGACAAACCTTGAAATTTGTTGTTGTTCATTTTCTGGCAAATTATTCCTTGCGCTTAAACGATGGAACTCCTCAGTATAGTCCAATACCGAACGCTCGCCTTGAGTACATTGTTGGAATTGGTTGTACAATATCTGTTTGTAATTTAAAGATAGGAACCCTTTTTTCATCATTCAAAGCATTTTAGGTCAGCTTTTGATTTGTTGTTTTCCATAGTAGCGCCTATTAGTTTATACTTGATCCCACCAGGGCGATGCACCGCTTTGTAGTTTAAAAGCCACTAGTTTCACTTTCTTGTGATCGGGTATATTAGCATAATCGAAAAAAAATTCCACGTTCTTTACCCAATCTTGGAATTTTTCAACATCCATTCTGCCATTGAATGTTGGGAGATCTATTTTCATTCTAAATTCTGAGTTTTCTTGATCATGGAAGTCAATTTGTTGTCGTCTTGGGCCTCTTTCTTGAATAAGTCGGTTTTCCTGATTGTTCGTGGCTTCTTCATCAGATGAATCAGAGTCGCCGGCCATGTAACCAGGCATAACTCCTTCAAATGGGCGTCTAATCTGTTCAGTATTTTGCCTTCGATTAGGTTCTTGGATGTTTCTGTTTTTAGGTCGAAGCATAGGTACGTTTCTTGATTGATCTTGGTGGCCCACGGAAAGAGCAACAATTTGCTGAGACATAGTCTCAATTGAACGAGTTAGGACAACTAGGTTTCTATTGATGTCAACGATTGAGAGCTCCACAGATTGAAGTCTAGAATTTACAGATTCTGAAGAAGAAGCTTCCGCTTCCATGTTTCTTGAAAAAAAAATTCAGAAAGATCCAATTTTTAGAACAAATCTTGGCCTTGGATCAAAGCGCTCTGATACCACTTGATGCACACAAGTGAAAGAATAGAGAGAGAGTTTATTTCCAATGTACTTATTGAATACAAGGCTGCCATATTTATAGATATGGCAGAGGCTAACCAACTGAAGGTTGTCGGTTGGGAGGTTGCAACAAACAGACAGAAAATTAAATTAACCACCTAACCACCCACGGTTACAGCCTAACAAAAGGATAAGATGATCCTACATCATAGTCTTTCTTTGAGGGTATTCCTTGGACAAATGACCTTGTTGTCCACACCTGAAACACTTGCCAAGCATAGGTTTTTTTATAAGGGTTATTAAATTTTCTTGAATTATTACCTTCCAAATCTTTAATTATTGTCTTTCCTTTTGAGGTTGGTCATCTTTCTTGGCTTGTGTACGGTTGGTTGAAGCATTTCCTCCCATGGTTAGTTTATTGTTGTCTAAGGGGTTCCTTCTTTGATTCGCGAATCGCTTTTCCCAATTTTTTCTTTTTTGATAGGTTTTCAAAACCTTCACCGAATCTTACTCCTCAACTTTTGTAGCCAAAGTGATTGCATCCGAGAGATAAGCCATCTTTAATTTCATTTATCAGTTCATTCACGAATCATGAGTTTTGTTATTGCTCATTTTCTGGCAAATTGTTTCGTGCACTTAAGCAATGAAATTCCTACGTGTAATCCAACACAGATCGGTCCTTGTGTACATTGTTGATATTGGTTATATAGAATTTGTTGGTAGTTGAGGGGGAGAAATCATTTCTTCATTAGGCGTAGCATTTTGAGCTAACTTTTAATTGTTTGCTTACCATAATACCTTCAATTAGTTTGAAGTTGATCCCACCAAGCCGAGGCACCACTTTGTAATTTGAAGGCAACTAACTTTACCTTCTTATGTTTGGGTGTGTTGGCATAATCAAAAAAATTTTCTACATTTTTCACTCAATCTAGAAATCTTTCTACATCCCTTCTACCATTAAATCTTGGGAGGTTGATTTTCATTCGAAGATCAGAGTTTTCTGGGTCAAAATACTCTCGGTTTTGTTTTCTTAGATCCCTTTTATTGAATGTTTCGATTTTCTTGAAAAAGGTTCCCTTCATTATTTGAGGATTCTAAATCGAAGGCCATGTAACCGGAAATAATTCCATCAATTGGGTGCCTTGCTCATGATCTTGCCTTCTCATAGGTGCTGGAACGGTCTGAATTTCTGGGCGATTTGCGGCTGGAATTCTTGGTTGATTTTGATGGGTTAAGGAAAGGGTTGTAATCTGCTGAGAAATATGCTCTACAGATCGGGTGAGGGCTGCAAGATTTCTGTTGATATCAACAATGGACGATTCCAATGTCTGCAGACGGATATTCATGATGTCGGAGACAGAAGCTTCCGCTTCCTTGGAGGTTGATGAGTTTTCTTGATCCAATATAGAACAAGTCTTGGCCTTGGATCACGGGCACTAATACCACTTGATGTACACAAGTGAAAGAAAATACCTCAATGTTATTCATTAATTAATCAAAGTACAAGCTGCTGCCATATTTATAGTAATGGCCGGACTAACCACCTAAATGGAAGGGTTACCTAAAAGGGGTTGGTAGGTGGTTGTAACGAATAACCACCTAATGTACAAATCTTGAAATATAATCCCTTAAACATAACTACCTAATATGAAAGATTAAAGAAACACAAGAAAGATAAAAAACTATCAGTGATGATGAGCCATTGGCATTTGACTGTAGAGTGACTCGTTGATGGGTTGTAGCTTTTGAAGGCATTAATGTCTCCAGTCATATGGTTTGAGGCCCTTGAATCAACGATCCAAGGTTTTGGTTTGTTACCTTGGACGACATGAGCAAAGGATGTTGTACCTTGGTGTGCTAGACGACCGGTAGGTTGCTCGGCTATGGATTGTGGTGTAGAGGTTGGATTGGAAGCTTGACTAATGAGTTTCTGCAGCACCTCAATTTGCTCCTTGGTGAATGGGTTCAACCCTGAATTGTTGTCAGTTGTAACAGCAGCACTCGTGCGACTCTCCCTCTCATGTCTTCCATTGACTGGCATCCAATCTGTTGGTTTCCCATGTATTTTCCAGCCTGTCTTGTTAAAACTACCAGATTTTTTGCAATGATCACACCATGGCCGCCCCTTTCTAGGCTTATTATTCTGAGATGAAGTATGAGTGTACAAGGCTGACCTTGGTGTGGTGTGCTTGTCTGTCATCATCAACTTCTTCCTACTTTCCTCCATTCGCACTTTTGCAAAAGCCTCTTGAATGGTAGGGAAGGGTTTTACTCCATCATTCTCCTCTGACTTCATCTAGATCTTTATTGAGAACCAAGAAGGATTTGATTGTCCTTTTTTGCTCAACGATTTTCCTATACAAGGAAGAATTATCCGGGCAGTTCCACGCATGAATTTCGTACATGTCCAATTGCAGCCAACAGCGTGTGAGGGTATTGAAGTATTGAGTAACACTCGAGTGCCCGTGCAGTATGGTCTCAATCTCAAATAACTTAGAGGAGTTCTCAGTACTGGAGTAGGTTTCACGAGCAGCTTCCCATATCTCCTTGATTGTTTTAAAGAGCAAGAAATTTTCTCCCACCTCTGTGGTCATGGAATTTATTAGCCACGACATAACCAAGTAATCATCAGTTTTCCAGGCTCGATATGTGGAGCTTGTCGTTTTTGGAGCGGGGTTTTGCCAGTAAGATGTCCATCTTTTTCTCTTCCACAGATGTACATGAAGACTGATTGAGACCATTGAAGAAAATTATGGCTATGAAGTCGATGGTTTGTGACCAAGTTGGAAGGGTTTTCTGATCCGGTTGGAACTGAAGGACTAGACATGCATCTAGAGGTGACCACCGACGAAGAGGATTGTGAAGTCACGTCTTTGAGGTTCGGCGAGGAAGAAAAAAAGTTTAGGAGGATTGAAATTACAAAACTTAGGGCTCTGATACCATAGAAGAATTATGGGAAAAAATCCTCTGAATTGTAAAATTACATACAACATTAATAGGGAAAAAGAGTGGCTGACATACCGTTTCACAAAATCAGCAACATCTAAATTCCATTTAATTAGGAATTCCACTAAATCAGGAAACTAAAAAATCTGGGAAAACTAATTAAGGAAAACAAAAAATAAAATCAACAAAATCTAAACTAATTAAATCAAAACAAACTTCCTAACTAAAAATAATGAATTGGTATTTTCTACACCTAATATTTTTTATGACTGTTTTTTTTTTAACAAGATGCGAAACTTTTCATTGACCAAATGAAAAGAGGCTATTGCTCGAGATACAAACTGTTACGCCTGAGGAAGAGGGATACATGAATGAACGGAGTCCACATCTGAATGAGAAGGATCCTGAGGATGTGAAAGTATGGTGCCCGAGGAAGAGGGGTACATGAATACATTGAGTTTAGAAAGGCTTAAAAGAATAATTGATAGCTACTACCTATACCAGCAAGGTGTACCTTCCTTTTCGGTGGCTCAATCATAGGAACTCCAAAATTAAGTGTGCTTAGCTTGGAGCAATCCTATGTTGGATGACCTCCTAGGAATTTTCCTAGGGAGCATGTGTGTGAGGACAAAGCATGCTGAAAGGACCCGTGTTGGTTTGTGGAGAAAGTCTTCACTCTCACAAGCAGCTCGAGGATGGTATGGGTGGTATGGTGACGTGGTCAGGTCGCAGGAGATGCGGGAGAATGTCGGGGTCGTTACAAATGGTATCAGAGTGGAACCTCTCCCAGTAAGATGTGGTTCGGGACGGACCAAGGTGGAAGCTGGTGGGCATGTGATGCCCGAGGAAGAGGGGTACATGAATGAACTGTGTTCACATCTGAATGAAAGGGATCCTGAGGATATGAAAGGGATCCTGAGGATATGAAAGTATGATGCTCGAGGAAGAAAGGTACAGAATAAACCGAGTTGAGAAAGGCTTAAAAGATTTGATAGCTACTACCTATACTAGCAGGGTGCACCTTACTTTTCGGTAGCTCAATCATAGGAACTCCAAAGTTAAGCGTGCTTAGCTTGGAGCAATCCTATGTTAGGTAACCTCTTGGGGATTTTCCTATGGAGCATTTGAGTGAGGACAAAGCATGCTAAAAGGACTCGTGTTGGTTTGTGGGGAAAGTCTTTACTCTCGCAAGCGGCTCGAGGATGGTATGGGTGGTATGGTGACGTGCACAAACCCCCGAAGGGGAGAAAAGATAATCAAAGAGAAGAAACAACACAAAAACCACAAAGGAAGAATAAAATCCGACCAAATAAAACATATAACTTGATAAGAAAAACCAACAAATCAATTATTCTTTAAGCAAGCAGACTTCCGATGATTTGAAGATGACTCGTATTATTTTCAATTTTTGAATGCTCTCCAACAAGAAATATGATAAGATTGCTTTCTCGGCTCCTTCCCTAAGCCCATAACTCAAAATAACCCAATCGATCCAAACTTCCAAAAACTGGAAATGTTCATCCAAGGGCTCCCAAGGCTGAAACTAACCTTTCTCAAAGATCTCCAGACATTTTTCGAGACGCTATGTATACTTTTTAACACTTTCCTCCATAAAGCATGAGGAACCATAAAAAGTAGCATCCTCTACTTGCAAAGCCATTGATCCATATATATTATTCCCAAAACCGAGCCCACCATCTAACGGCAGCCTGGAGGATAATCCTCTAACCTAGAGAAGGCATGCCACCTTTCTTACCTTCCCAAAACAAAAATCTTCAAGAAAATCTTCCCCCTAACGGTCACCAACTAACAACAATAACTTCAATGCACTGGCTTAAGAGGGCTTTCAACTTTGAATCTCACGAAGAATAAGAACGTTGACAGATAAGCAAGGGAAATTTTTCTGGAATATTGACCAAAGAAGACTAAACTAACAATCTCCTCTTCCTCATGAAACAAATCTAAAAGGTTGAACGATGGCAAGTCTTTAACAACATCTTTCCTAGAGTGTGATGAAACTCCACCCCTTCAGTTTTCTCACTACTTAGGTTGATATCCGATGCTACTTCAGAATCAAAACCCTGGAAATCCTTCTGCCCTTTATGGGGGCAGGGTGTCACGATCACACTTTTTGAAGGGTCTTGAGTGATCGTGTGGCACTTGTTCCCGCACTCGAACAAGTAAGTCAACTCAGAGAAAAGGGATCGCCGGTGGCACAACGGCCGTATCTCGCAACCTCCACCCCCGTTTCAAGAGAAAACGGTTTTGAAACGGTCGAGAAAGTTTAGAAAGCATTTGGAAAAGCATTTTGAGAAAAGATTGTTATAGGCTAGCAAGCAATCAAGGGACAACCACGCTCACGATAGCATATAACTCCGGGTAGGAAGATTTGACGACTAGTCGCATCCCCTATAGTATATTATATGAAATTTTAGCTATTACAGGGCATAAACATGCAAAGTGGCGAGAGTCATACACTCGCGAAAATACAAGGAAAAGTAAACAACCTACACTAGGGAAAGTAAGTACATGAAAGCATTGTAAAGGGGTTGGGCGGGCATGCGGCCATGGGCAACAAGCCACAGGGGCGAGCATGACCGTGACATCCTCCCCCACTTAATTGGTTGACGTCCCTGTCAACCGACTTTCTTCAAACTCGGCAATCTTGACGGCGGCTGACTTCAGGTCTTCAGCGCGCTCCCAACTGATCTCAGCTTCAGGGAGACCTTTCCATTTCACTAGGAATTCCTGTACGTCTTTCCTTGGTCTGCCGATTCGTCGCGTTCTGTCAGCCAATATCTCTTCTACCTCTTTCTCGGAAGTGTTCTTGATCGTCACAGGGGGTCTGGATACCTCGTTACGAGATTCATCCTCAGGATCCGGATGATAGGGTTTCAAGTTACTTACGTGAATGACAGGGTGGACTTTCATCCACGAAGGAAGTTGAACCCTATATGATGCTTTGCCGACTTTCTGGATCACTTCCACAGGGCCTTCGTACTTTCGCACTAGACGTTGGTCTTTGTTTCCCCGAAATCGGAGCTGTTCTGGTCGCAACTTGATCAACACTTTCTCCCCCGCTTGGAATTCTAAGGGGCGACGTTTTTGATCGGCCCACTTCTTCATCCTCTTTGCCGCTTTCTCAAGATAAGCACGAGCCACTTCCGACGTTTGCTTCCACTCCTTAGTGAAGTTATAAGCTTGAGGGCTTTTCCCCACATAAGGGTGATCTATGACACGAGGCATTGTCGGTTGTCTTCCGCTCACAATTTCAAATGGGATTTTTCCCGTTGCGGAACTCTGTTGGCAGTTGAAGCTAAACTGAGCCACGTCAAGCATATCAACCCAGTTTTTCTGTCTTGCATCGATGAAGTGTCGGAGGTATTCCTCCAACATGCTGTTGAAGCGTTCGGTTTGTCCGTCGGTCTGTGGGTGATAACTGGAAGAGATGTTAAGGTTGGAGCCTAACAACCTGAACAATTCTGTCCAAAAGGTTCCTGTGAATCGCCTATCTCGGTCGCTGGCGATGCTCTCTGGAACGCCCCATAGTTTTACGACGTTCTTAAAGAACAAGTGGGCTGTCATCTCTGCTGAACACATTCTCGGAGTCGGAATAAAGGTCGCATACTTCGAGAATCTATCGACAACCACTAGTACTGCTTCTAATTTCCCGACTTTGGGAAGGTGGGTGATAAAATCTAGCGAGACACTTTCCCAAGGCCGTGTAGGGGTGGCGGGGTTCCAAAGAACCTCGCTACCTTGGTTCTCTCGACTTTGTCTTGTTGGATTAGATTAGACAAGTCTTGGTGAATCATCATCACATCGCCACGTAGATTGGGCGATGGTACCCCCTTTTAGTAGGGCATAAGTTCTCTGCCATCCAAATGTGTGGCTTTGCCCATGCGTGTTGTTGGGCATTCTTCTAACAACAACTTCCTCAAGTTCCCGAACGGGTATCGTGATAAATCGATTTCCTCTAGTGAACAAGAGGTCATCTTCCACCCAAAATCGCCGGGTTTTTCCTTCTCGGGCTAGTTGCACGATCGTCCGAGCGGCGGGTCGTTACTCAGGTGGTTCTTTATGTTCTCGCGAACCGTTCCATCTAACCTGCTGCTTTTCAAGTGGGCTAGCATGCACAGGGCCGCATGCTCGCTCTTGCGACTAAGGGCATCTGCAGCTTGATTAGCCCGTTCGGGCTTATGTTCAAATTGAAAATCGAATTCGGCTAGATACTCTTGCCGCGTGCTTGCTTAGATGAGAGCCTTGGTTGGTTGAAAAAGTGACGGTCGAACTATTGTCCGTCTTCACTACTTAACTTGGCTCCCGTAGGTATTGTCTCCAGGCTCTCAGACAATGTACAACTGCTAGCATTTCTTTCTCGGAAGCGACATACTTTCTTTCCGCTTCGTTCAACTTTCGACTCTCGTACACGATGGGGTGGCCGTCTTGCAAGAGGACGCCCCCCAACACAAAGTCAGAAGCGTCGGTCTCAATCTCAAAGGGTTTGGTTACATCGGCAATTCCGAGTCACGGTCCTCCCATCATTGCCTTTTTCAGGTCTTCAAAGGCAACATTACATTCTGTTGTCCACTTCCAACTGAGGTTCTTCTTCAGCAAATCGGTCAGGGGACCTGTTCGTTTTGAGAATCCTTCCACGAATCGCCTGTAGTAATTGGCTAACCCGAGGAAGGATCGTAACTCAGTGACTGAGGTCGGCACCTTCCAGTCTCGTATGGCTTCGACCTTTCCATCTTCCATTCCGATCTTTCCACACTCGATGACGTGCCCCAAGAAGCTTATATGTTCCTGGGCAAAAGAGCATTTCTCCTTCTTCACGTATAAGCGATTCGTCTTAGTTTATCGAAGACAAGTCGAAGGTGGACTGATGTTCTTCCAATGTCGGGTCAGAAACCACGATGTCGTCCGGTACACCACCACGAATTTGTCGAGGTATTCATGGAACACTTGGTTCATTAGAGTGCAGAAGGTAGCCGGAGCATTGGTGAGACCGAAGGGCATCACAAGGAATTCAAAAGCCCCATATCTGGTGACGCAGGTTGTCTTAGGCTCGTCCCCTTCTGCAATTCGAACTTGGTAGTATCCCGATCTCAGGTCTAGTTTAGAGAAGTACTTTGCCCCATGGAGACGATCGAATGTGCGATTATAATGGGCAACGGATACTTGTTTGGACGGTGAGCTTGTTGAGCTCTATAGTCGATCGCTGCATTTTGAGACCGCTATCTTTCTTCTTCTCGAAGCAGGACCGGGCTCCATAGGGGCCTTCCCTGGTCTAATGAACCCAAAGATCTAGAAGTTCGTCGAGCTGTTTGCGGAGTTCACCAACTCGGGAGGTGCCATCCCGGTAGGCATTTTTGGCGGGCGGTTTGACACTTGGTATCAACTCAATCTCGTGATCGATTCCCCTCCTCGGGGGTAGGGACTTAGGCAAGCTATCAGGCATGACGTCGACATACTTGTCTAAGACACCCTGAATTTCTCTTGGGACTGTCTGTTCTCCACTTTTCTCCTCCAACAAGGGAATGGCCATAAATGTTGGTTCGTCATGGGCGAGGCCCCTCTTCAGCTGAAGGGCTGATATCATTCTCGTGTCGTGTGGTGGTTTGATGATGGTTTGGACAACCGTGGGGTTGGTCCTGTAATCACTGTGCATGGGCGAGGGCATAGGTATGACTTTGTGTTCGAGGAGGAATTCCATCCCCAACACGACGTCGAAGTCATCCATTTTAACTATCACGAAGTCCGCTTGCCCTTTCCAATCACCCAATTTTATTGCCGCTTCTTCGCAATCCCCAAAATGGGTAGAGTCGCCGAGTTGACGACTTTCATTTTCCCCGAGTCTCGGTGCCATAACAAATTCGATCGTCGGCTTCTGTCTCATCATGAAGTTGTGGGTAGCCCCAGAGTCGACCATAGTGTTCTTGGCCGCCCTGTGGTTGACCCACGCCTCCACATACATCAAGCCCCGCTCTACCGGTTCCTTGGCCTGATCTGTTTTCCTTTGGAGGGCGGATAGGAATTTGATGTGCCCATGCGGGTTGTCTTCGCCCTCGTTATGGCTCGTCTCGCCTTCGTGTTCCGGTGTCTCAGCTTCTTGATTTGGAGCAAGGGTAGCTGTGAAGGCTTGAAGGGCTGCTCGCTGAGGGCAATCCCTTACTCGGTGGTTTCCCTTGCAAATGAGGCAAGAAAAGGGACCTTGATAGGGGGCCCTCGGTGTATAGTTCTCGTTAGGCCCTCGCCAATTCGCTATTTTCGCGGTTGGGGAGGTCTGCGATCTCCCCTTGTCTGTCTCCTCCCCGCTTCTAGGGGGACCTTGCTGGGTGTTCCTTTGTCCTCCACCGGAGGACGATTGATTACGTCTCGTGTCTTGGTTCGGTTCATGACTTAGGTCAAACAATCGTTCGGTGGCGGCATAAGCAGACACCAGGTCTTGCACTCTTTGTTCATATAACTTCTGAGCCCCTCGACAAAACAGAAAACTTTGTCTTTCTCGGACATGTCACGGATGTCCAACATCACCCAGCGAATTGTTTGACGTAGTCTCGGATCTTTGCTGTGTGTTTTAGTTCCCGCAGCTTCCTTCGTGCGGAGATTTCAACATTCTCGGGAAGAAGCGAGAACGTAGTTCTTGCTTGATTTCTCCCACGTGTCTATCGAAAGCGGCGACCATCCCGGATGTCCACGTATCCGGACCTCCACCATAACTTGGCATCTTGAGATAGATGCATTGTGGCAATCATAATCTTTGCCCTCTCAATCACACCGTCTCGATTGCCTCAAAGTCTTGCTCGAGGTCGAAGAGGAAGTTCTCTATGGCTTTGGCGTCCACGAACCCCACGAAGGTTTCGGTTGAGGACCCTTCTTTGATTGAATCCCGCCCCGATTGGGGCTTGGTTTCAACCGCTCTCATGGTAACGTTCACTTGTCGATTATTTCACTCATCTCGGCCTACAAACTTCTAGAAACGCTTTTACGTCTTCGAGAGAGTCGGCCATCATCCGACCTAGTACTTTTTGGGAACTGTCTATGCCATCGACGCGTTCCTCCATTTGGGCAGCAGAGCGCGATGAGCTATCACCTCGTTCGAACCTACCACGTTGGGTAACTTTATCCTCCAGGGTCTCAACTCTTATCATTAGTTCTTTGATGGGCATCCCATCAAGCGCGCGGCAAGAATCGCATCGATCCCGCTCGGCTTTGGATGCAATCTCTTCCGAGCGAGACTCCAAAACCGAATCATCGCCGGGGACTTCGACTAGATAGAGCAGTTGCTCTTCGATCTCAGTCAATCGTTCTTTGTCCGATTTGTTCAATTGTTTAGAGGCAGCCATGATCGTCGGGTCGAGTATGAGGAGCCAACTAGGCTCTGATACCAACTGTCACGATCACACTTTTTGAAGGGTCTTGAGTGATCGTGCGGCACTTGTTCCCGCACTCGAACAAGTAAGCCAACTCAGAGAAAAGGGATCGCCGGTGGCACAACGGCCGTATCTCGCAACCTCCACCCCCGTTTCAAGAGAAAACGGTTTTCGAAAACGGGGTCAGAGAAAGTTTAGAAAGCATTTGGAAAAGCATTTTGAGAAAAGATTGTTATAGGCTAGCAAGCAATCAAGGGACAACCACGCTCACGATAGCATATAACTCCAGGTAGGAAGATTTGACGACTAGTCGCATCCCCCTATAGTATATTATATGAAATTTTAGCTATTACAGGCATAAACATGCAAAGTGGCGAGGAATCATACACTCGCGAAAATACAAGGAAAAGTAAACAACCTACACTAGGGAAAGTAAGTACATGAAAGCATTGTAAAAGGGGTTGGACGGGCATGCGGCCATGGGCAACACGCCCTGGACGAGCATGACCGTGACACAGGGCAGACAATGGATAAAGTGTTGTATCGGGCTATGTGGGATCAATCTTGTCCTAGACGTGTTAATGTTCTGATGTGGATTTTGGTGTTTGGGAAGCTGAATAATGTGGAAGTGCTCCAGAGAAAGCATGCTTCAGTGGCTCTACAACCATCGGTCTGTGTTCTTTGTTTCAATTCAGGGGAGTCGGCCTACCACCTATTTTTTCATTGCTGAGATGTTGGGCAAAGTTATTTCAAGTTTTCAACATGAGTTGGGTGTTCTCAAATGTAGTATGTGAGAATGTAATCCAATTGCTTTCAGGCCCCAGGTTGGGGCCTAAGGCAAGATTGCTTTGGAGGAATGGTGTCAAGGTAGTGCTATCAGAAGTATGGTTCGAAAGAAATCAGAGAACTTTTGAAGACAAGGCCATGGTGTGGAGTAGGAGATTCGAATCAATTCAGCTTCATCCTGGTGTGTTCTCTCCAAGTTGTTTGATGGCTATTTAATTTCTAATTTATGTCTTTCATGAGCCCCCTTTGTTTGTAATTCTTAAGGTCAGGTTAGAGGAGGGGGGTTTCATCTATTTTACAGGAACTGTCGTTACTATTGTTGTTTTGTTTTCTTACTTATCTTTGTACTTTTTCATTATTTCAATGAAATTCTTCTTTCTTTGTCAAAAAAAAAAATGACAGATCAAAATGTTGAAATTAAGAAACATATGTGGGTTCATCAGATTGACTCATTCAATTTTTATTCTCTCCCCGACACTTTGGAGTAGATGATTGAAGGACCATTTATTTTATTTTATTTGTATCATACTATCTAAAAAAAAAAAAAGATTACATGGGTTCTATCTCAAAACCAATTGGCAATGAGAGGAGTAGCTCATGTCTCTTCTAAATTGTGAGGTTTCTCTACATTTTTGTAAATATATTAATTGTGTTGTCCTTTATTGTCTTCTTACCTTCTCTAGATTAACCTCATATACTTGTATATATATCTCTTTAGCACATGGAATAGAGAGACTAATTCTCTCAAACCTTTAGCATTAACAACATAGAGGGTCGAAGAAAAGGAAATGGGTCAATAGTAGGGGAGCTTTAGATGGTTGCTCAAAGAAAGTGGATAAGGATGTAGGGGAGTTTGAAGGCGAAAGTTGTTGAGAAGAGCAAAGGGGAGGAGAGCCTACAATCGAATAGCTGCAAGGGGATGAAAGGAGATCCTCCGAATCTGAGAAATGCCCTTCAGTAGCCATTGAGAATTTAGTAATCGTTAAGAGATGGGTATCCTGTTGTTAATGACAACAGGTTTGAGGGCAGACTTTGGGTCGGGTAAAAAAAGGGCTTTGGGTTGGGTAGTGGAGCCAAGACTAAGACTTCAGGGTATGGCAAGTGATAGGTGGGTAAAAGGGAGCAGTTGGTGCGGGTAAAGCAAGGGTTGAGGTGACAATTAGCTAGGTAGATGGTCCGGGTAAACCAGGGGAGTTTTCCATTCTCCCAAAGGGGTCATGGTTTTTATTAGATTATATGGGGTTCCATCTCAAAACCAATTGGCAATGAGAGGAGTAGCCCATATATCATATATATTGTGAGGTTTCTCTCCACTTTTCCAATGTGGGATCCTCAACATGCCCCCTCAAGATGGTGCCTCTTTGAGTTCACCGTTCTTGGATCGGATCCCAATTTCAATTTTTGGACCGAATACCCATTTGGGTTTAATGGGCTCTGATACCATATTAGATTATATAGGGTTTCATCTCAAAACCAATTGGCAATGAGAGGAGTAGCTCATATATCATATATATTGTGAGGTTTCTCTCTACTTTTCCAATGTGGGATCCTCAACAGTTTTATTTTGTGGAGTCCACCCCTAGAAATTAATACTTAAGCTCCATTTTTTACTTATTTCTATTACCTATTTTCTGATTTAGATTTTTAGGCATCAATTTTGGTTCTATTTGATGTATAGCATGTTTGTGGGTAGAACGTTTTAGTGATTGAATGCTTAATCTATATTATGTGGATTTGGGGAGTATTTAACATTTAATTGCTCTCATATGCTATAATGTATGGTAAAGATCATATTGGAAAATATAACTAGATTTCATGTGTTTGTGTTTGAATTTGAATTAGGGAATTGACCGGGCTAGGGTTGAACAAATGGAAGCTCGATTGAAAGAAGACATCTTAATTGAAGCTTCAAGGTATTATATCTCAAAAAAATGTCTAAAGGGACTTTGGGGCAAGCAAAACAAGTAAAAAGAGACTTTAGGGCATGGGTTCAAACTTATAGTTGCTACCTACCTAAGATATTAAATATGTGACAATCAAATGTCATAGCTATATATATATATATATGTATACACATTAATTTTTTTTATATCCGTGAGTGTACGAGCCAGCTTGCGCATACCTCAACTAATTTCACATAACAACCATCTGACCTTACTGCACTTGGTTGTCAAGGAAACTCATAGGATACTAAATCATATTGACCACTAGGCCAATCCATGATATTTAATGCTATAGCTATATAAAATTTTTTTAAAAAAAAGTATTCTTAAAAAAAAAAGCTAAAAGACAAAAAACTTCAAGGTTTAGTTTTGGTATTGTATATTTGATATTAAATAATTGATGGCTTCTTTTTAAGAAAAGTAATATGCTATCTTTTATTTTACTCGTTCTATTTGATGACAAATTTTATTTTCCAATCTGACTTAGCAGATATGGGAATAAGATTAAACTTATAGTTGCTATCTACCTAAGATATTAAATCTGTGACAATCAAATGTCATAGCTATATATATATATATATATACACATTAATTTTTTTTTATATCCGTGAGTGTTCCAGTCAGCTTGCGCATACCTCAACTAATTTCACGAAACAACTATCTGACCCTACTGCACTTGGTTGTCAAGAAAACTCATAGGATATTAAATCATATTGACCACTAGACTAATCCATGATATTTAATGCTATAGCTATATAAAAAATGTTCTCTTTAAAAAAAAACTAAAGACAAAAAACTTCAAGTTTTAGTTTTGGAATTGTATATTTGATATTAAATAATCGATTGTTTCTTTTTAAAAAAAGTAATATGTTATCTTTTATTTTACTTGTTCTATTTGATGGCAAATTTTATTTCCAAATCTGACTTAGCAGATATGGGGATAAGATTAAACTTATAGTTGCTACATACCTAAGATATTAAATCTATGTCAATTAAATGTTATAGCTATATATACACACATTAATTTTTTTATATCCAAGTGTTCGAGCCAACTTGCACACACCTCAACTAATTTCACGAAACAACTATTTGTCCCTACTGCACTTGGTTGTCAAGGAAACTCATAGAATACTAAATCATATTGACCACTAGGCTAATCCATGATATTTAATGCTATAGCTATATAAAAAATTAAAAAAAAAAGTTTTCTTTTAAAAAAAGCTAAAGACAAAGAACTTTAAGGTTTAGTTTTGGTATTGTGTATTTGATATTAAATAATCGATTGCTTCTTTTTAAAAAAAAGTAATATGCTATCTTTTATTTTACTCGTTCTATTTGATGGCAAATTTTATTTCAAATTTGACTTAGCAGATATGGGAATAAGATTCTAGTGACCGATGAAATGCCTGATGGTCAAATGGTAGACCAATGGGAACTGGTGTCTCATGATTCCATCAAATCACCCTTAGAGGTATCAATATTGTGTTAGAGCATTAGGAGGGAAGTAGTGGGAATATTATTAGGAATCTAGAAGTGGCATGTTTATAATTAATTAGAAATTAGCTTGTGTTCATAGTTATAAATAGAGGGAGTTAGAAGTTTTGGGAGGCAGTTTTTGGAACGTAACAAACATTTGTGTTGATATTAAGAGGGAAAATTACACTATCCCAAACACGTTGAGAGGCTTGGACTCTCCCACAAACTATTTCTAAAAATTGCCTACGCCAACCTTCTAACTCCTATTTATAATCATGAACACAAACCCATTTCTAAGAAAACAAATATGCCCCTGCTAATAGTCTCACTATTTCTAATGTTCTAACATATTAAAACTTGCTTTAAGTTTTGTGTGTTCTTTAACAAAATATCTCTACATTCAAATTAGCCTAAATGTTCCTTTTGATGTAGGTATATGAGGAATTGCAAGTGGAAGGAGTGCATGTAGACTATGAACGTGTCCCAATAACTGACGAAAAGTCTCCCAAGGAGATGGATTTTGATATTCTGGTGAGTTTTTAGTGTTGTAAACTCTTAATATACCAAGGGTGAGGTGAAAGGTTTGGCTGTTACTGGCCCCACCGGGAAGGAATGCACTGAGCTCTGTCTAAGAATTGCAAGTGCTTCTAATGTCATAGTGTGGGAGTCAGAAAACCTAAGCAATTATGTCGCGCTATGAGTTTTTTTTTGGGTTTGCCTCTGCTATGTTAGACACTTGCACGGTAATCTTTGGGGTTTCTTAATCTAATGGATCGCTTGAGTTTGTTATGCTCCTTCTGTTATGGAACTTTTGCAGTTTTGCTATAGATATGAAGGATGTATAACTTCATTATTTGCAGAAATATTGGAAAGTTTTGTGCTGTTAAAAAATATATATTTATATTCCTTGAACGTTTGATGCTTGAAGCTTGTGAGAAGAATTTAGTTGACAAAGGTCAGAAGCATTCAGACTCGATCAATTTTCATTCTCAGAGAGTTT
The DNA here is from genome assembly GCA_036507285.1 of Trichosanthes cucumerina. Classification (NCBI taxonomy): domain Eukaryota; kingdom Viridiplantae; phylum Streptophyta; class Magnoliopsida; order Cucurbitales; family Cucurbitaceae; genus Trichosanthes; species Trichosanthes cucumerina. Next base: position 80,630,649 of record CM071840.1, on the reverse strand, counting down.
ATGCAAAGGAGAGTAAAAAGAATTTAGTTAAGCCAAGTTATGCTCTAGAATCAGAGGTCTCATGCAGATTTGGTCAAGAAGCAGTAGGGTAGTTCTACAGCCTTTTGGGTTAGAAAGGAGTTTGAGGTAATTGACTTGAATTGGGAAAATTTTATGGTCACATCAAGATTAAATGCACATGAAGATTGGAAGGACGTGTCTTGTGAGATGAAGAAGCCTTTTGAGCTGTTATGTTGATGCTTCGCTGAGCTGAAGACAATGGTTTCAGTGGGGGTTTTATCAAATCATCAGAAGAAAAGGCTTTGTTTACGAATGGACCTACCTACCCATCATTTTGTTCTTCTCTTTGACTAATCTCATTAGACATTGCTTGCTATATCATTTAGTGTAGAATATTTAATATATAATATCCTAGGTAAGTGACTACAGTTTGATCCACAATCTTAAAGGCATCAAAGTTTAATTCAATTAAAGTAGGGAGCACCCACAAAAACATAGTTACAACGTTCCCAAACCCATGATGTCGTATAGCTCTCCCATTCATTTATCTTTAATGGATGTTCTTTATGCATGTTGGATTTTTTTTTTTTTTTTTTTGAAGCTTGGTTGGAATATCTTGTTAGGTATGTTACCTAGTCTTTGTTCTTGTATACAGGTTCGTAAAATTTCTCAAGTTGACATTAATACAGAGATAATTTTCAATTGTCAAATGGGTCGTGGCCGAACTACAACTGGAATGGTGATTGCAACTTTGGTCTACTTGAATCGAGTTGGTGCTTCTGGTAGTGCTGTTACTTTTTGTACTCAAAGTAACGTGCAGAGTTTTTCATTTGTAGTTTATGTAATAATTTTCTTTAACAGTATTCCTTAGATATTATTGCTGTCTTTGAGGTGTGAAGAAAAGCTAGGTTTTTGGAAACTTAGTTTAATGATTCTTTGAATTTTTTAGCCCGACCACCATGGATATACTTAAATTTTGGAAGAAAATAATCTTTTTTAAAACAAGTAACACCCTTTTCATTGAAAAAATGAAAATGGACTATTGCTCAAAAAAAGAAAATAAATATTTTTTATAAACAAAAAAGCAAAACTTTTCGTTGAAGAAAATAAACTTATTGTATTTCTTCTTACTTTGAATCAAATACATTATAGAAGAAAGACCGTCTACCAATAAGGAAAAAAAATGACAAATATAGATAATAAATATACACATTACACACCATCAATATTACAAAAGATATAAAAGGAAATCCAACATTCCCCCTCAAGTGGATTTGTAGATATTTTCCATAGCCAGCTTGTTGATAAGCTTATTGAATTGTCCTTTTGAAAGACTTTTATTTAGCATATTCGTCGTTTGTTTTATTGTTGGAAGATAAGATATGCATATTACACCTGTATTAATCTTCTACTTTATGAAATGCATGTCAACTTCAATATGCTTTGTTCTCTCATGTAGAACTGGATTATGAGTTATAGCAATGGCAGCCTTGTAATCACAATAGACTTATATAGTGTTAGAGGTATGATATAATTAAATTACCCTAACCCATCAGCTTAAGCTTTGGGTTGATTGGTGATTTAATATGGTATTAGAGCAGGGGTCCTGTATTTGAACTCCTGTGAAGTCATTTCCTCCCCAATTAATATCAATTTATACTTGTTGGGTCATTTTCAAATTTCTAAGTCCACAAGATGGTCATGTTTCTAAAATAATATATCTTTACCTAGGGTTCTTTTCAAATATCTCAAGATTTTAAAAACAACTTCAAAATGAATGAATCCAGGTGAGTGTATAAATTGACTCACCATACTTACTACTAATGTTATATTTGGACATGTGTGAGATAAATAGATCAGCCTACCCATACGTCTTTCGTATCTGTCTGCGTCCTTTTTAGCTTTTGAAGCTTGTAACTTCAAATTTGGTTCGATAGAAGTTTCTGCTATTCGACAACTAAGTAAACCTATCTCTCAAAGTACGCCAATAACATATTTCCTTTGATTAACAAATTAACAAAAATACTTTCCTTTGATCTTGTAAACTCCTTCCCTAAAAATACTTTAAGGCTCTCAAGTCTTTGAACTAAAAGTCACTTGTAAGTTTGTTCTTAAGATTAGTCAAGCTTTCTTCATCATTACCTTTGAGAATAATATCATCTGTTATAATATATATATTGTTGTCTTTTATCGTAATTGTACATTCTTTAGTATTAGGGTTTCTTTGTATACCTATATATATTTTTCATAGAGCTCAAATGTGAATAGAACGAATATTTTCTTTCTCAATTCTGTTTTACATGGTATTAGAGCAGCCCCTAGGGTTTAGGGTTTGCATTTGAAAATTAGGGTTTCTTCCTCCTAAGTCAGGTTAGGGTTTGAAGTTTGGGTCATCATCTTAGGGTGGTCGTTTGTCAACACCACCTACCTAAGGAGGAGCGTTGCCGTCAGAGAAGCAGAATCGCCGTCGCCGTTCGCTGCAAGCTACCGTGAGTGAGCCTCACGCGTCGCCGGAAAAATCTGTCTCCGCCGGCACGTGGGGGCACCGATCAGCGAGCACCCGCTTGGGTTTGCCTCCGTTCGTGTTTTTTGGCCTGTCTGTCACCTCGGATTCGACATTAGTCCCTTCGTTTGTCTCGTTTTTTGCATTTGGGTGAGATTAAGGCATTTTTTTGGTACTGTTCAGATCTGATTTTTCTGTTTCCTTGAAGTTAACCTACTATTTTGTTTAAATAATGGCTGAGATGAAACCTATTGTACCCAATTTGGTTCCCTCTCGTCAAAGATCACGAAGCATAAGTTGAATGGTTCAAACTATTATGATTGGAGTCGAACAATTAGGTTCTATTTACGAAGCACTGAGATGGATGATCATATCGATCAGGATCCACCAGAGGACGATACAAGGAGGATTTGGTTGCGCGATGACGCTCGTTTGTATATTCAAATCAAGAATTCAATTGAGAGTGAGGTGGTTGGATTGGTAAATCGTTGTGATTCTGTAAAAGAATTGCTCGAATTTTTGGAATTCTTATACTCAGGAAAAGAGCAAGTTGATTGAATGTATGAAGTCTGCACAACTCTTTTTCATGCGAAACAGGGAGACCAATCTGTCACGAATTATTTTATGCAAGTTAAGAAGACTTGTGCAGAATTTAACACTTTACTCCTATTTAGTACAGACATAAAGGTTCAACAAGCTCAAAGAGAAAAGATGGGTGTCATAAGCTTTCTTAATAGCCTTTCCTCTGAATTTGATATGGCCAAATCACAAATTCTCTCAGGATCCGAGATCCACTCTTTGGATGAAGTTTTTAGTAGAGTTCTCCCTACAGAGAATTCTTTGTCTGGTTCTTCTGTTTCTCAGTCCAACAGTGCTTTAGTTAGTTGCAATGATCCTAAGGTCACTAAAGGAATGAATGGTAAGTCGAGTCATCAGAGACTTGGTTCTAATCATCAGAGACTTGGTTCTGATCATCATCGACGACAAGAGTCACAAGAGATTATACGTAACTATTGTCGTAAGTCGGGTCACATGAAACGTGATTGTTGGAAGTTGTTGAATAGGGGGCAAAGACCTGAATTAGCTTAGCTTGCGTCTACAAATGATACACCTGAGAGAACGGTAACTATTTATGCAGACGATATTGCTAGATTCCAGTCGTACCAGGACTCATTACAAGCATTCTCTTCATCGAATCCTATTGCAATAATTGCTTGTGAAGACTGGAGAGCAATTGGGAGATATTTTCACCAAGACATTGAATGGAGCACAAATCGATTATCTCTCTAACAAGTTAGGCATGATGGATATATATGTTCCAACTTGAGGAGGAGTGTTAGAGTTCATATCTTAGTATAATTGTATTTTGTAGATATATTAATTAGGTTGTCCTTTATTATCCTTTTACTTTCTCCTTTTTAGGTTAATCTTGTATACTTGTATATATATCTCTAGAGCGAATGGAATAAGACTGATTGATTCTCTCAAACCTTTAGCATTAACAGTCTTGAAGGCGGTTTTCCATTCAACACCTTCCCTAATTCATATTTGGTGATAGCCATTGCGTAGGTCCACTTTAGAAAACACCTCACCACGTGTTGGTTGCTCCAATAAATCAGACAACTGGAAAACGGTATTTGACTGTGATTTTGTTAATTACCCAACTGTCAATACACATTCTCCGTGAACCGTCTATCTTTGGTGTAAAATAGGACTGGAACAACACATGGACTAAAGCTTAGACAAATGTGGCCTATCTTAAGGAATTCTTGGATTTGACAGGTAAGACTTTATATTCACTTGGGCTCATTCTATAGTGTGGAAGGTTTGGTGGAGAGGATCCAGGAATTATGTCAATTTGGTGCTGTATTTCGCAGAGAGGTGGTAAATCAGTGGGTGTTTCTAGTAATTGGGAGAAACTGTTTAAAAGCCTTGTGATTTCTCCATGTTCTGGAGCTGATGTTTGCTGAATTTCTGCACCTTTAAAAACAGTGAATAATTGGCTTGGTTTTGTTGTCTCTTTTTTCCCCTTCCTATCATTTGTAGCATTTGATAGGAGGACAACTTTTTTACCCATTCGGTGAAATTCAATTGTGTTTCCACGACCTCTATGAATTGTTTAAGGTTTTCTTTTCATGGTTACCTATAGTAGACCTTTCTTGTATATGTCACCATTATATATTAGTACGATTATTGTTTTTAAAACTGGTGTCCGTACATGCAACTTTTGGGAAGAAACTCCTTTACTCTAAAAACTGAGAGACGGTAAGATCTTTGTTTAAATTAGGGAATCCTTCTGGTTCGAGATTTAGGTTTCTGGTATAAAATAACTTATATGGCCAAAATTGTTTCCTGCAGGGCCATTGAATTATACTTTATGTTTTATTTTTTTATATTTGAGCTCTTTTTGTTTTAGTCTGCTGCTAGACTCTTTTTTTTTAAGCAGGAAAAAAAATGATAACAAACCATTCTGGTCAGAACATTAATTTTACACATAATCCCCTAAAGTACTTAGATTTTTACCTGGATTATGTAAGCATGATGTTACATGTTAATCTTGTTACCAAATCAACTAGGTATCTCAAGGACAAATTCAATTGGAAAAGTTTCTGACTGCAGTGCTAATGCCGATGACAATTTGCCAAACTCAGACGAAGCAATTCGTAGAGGAGAGTATGCAGTTATAAGAAGCTTGACTCGGGTGCTGGAGGTACTTGATACAGCTCTTACCATCTTTTGCCAAACTTTTTAGCTAGTACCTTTTCCTATAACAAGGATAATTTCCATAGGGTGGTGCTGAAGGCAAACGACAAGTGGATGAAGTCATAGATAAATGTGCCTCCATGCAGGTAATCTTTGAACTTAATGGATTCGACTGCATCTTCTTGCTCATTATAGTCAAAGTTTGTGCATTGTTTTTACCTGCTATTCTACTTGCTGAATGTAGAATCCTATTTCCTTGCTGTGTTATTGTGTATTTTTCAATTTTTATTATGAAGTTCACAAATGGGGTGTGTCATTGAATTGACTACAGAATTTGCGAGAAGCAATTGCCACTTATCGCAACAGTATTTTGCGGCAAGCTGATGAGATGAAAAGAGAAGCAGCATTGTCATTTTTTGTGGAGTACTTAGAAAGATACTACTTTCTCATATGTTTTGCTGTTTATATCCATTCAGAGAGATCAGCCTTACGTTCTACTTCATCTGGGCATTGCAGTTTTGCTGAATGGATGAAAGAAAGGCCTGAATTGTATAGCATCATACGCAGGTAAAACTTGGTCCAAGTTATACACTTATCATTATTTCTGATTCCAATTTTAATTCACATGCAATATTTTTTTTGGATAACACAAAAGGCTAAAGAGATGATTGATCAAAAACCTTGGCCTTGCCTTGGAGAACCTATGGTGAAAGTTGTTGGGGAACTTCTTTTTCTTTTTAATTCATGGGGGTTGGTCCAAGTTATACATTTTTAATTTTTTCTGATACAAAATTTAATTTAAATGCTATATTTTATTTGGATAACACAAGAGGCTAAAGCAATAATCGGGAAGAATTCTGGCATTGCCTTGCAGAAGCTGTGGTAAAAATTGTTGGGTAACATTTTTTTTCCGGTGGCCAGTTTGAGAGATACAATCGCAGCATCCAACCACTTCATTGCATTCTATTATACCGATCCACATTGACTTGGTTTTTCTTGGTTGTGCTAAGTGAGGAGTTAGATGTTAGGTTGGCTTTCCGAAATCTACCTTCACTTGATCTGCATCCAAATATACATTTTTTATATATTAGTTCTTTATGCATCAATTGTAGTATGGCTTGAAATCAGTTGTGTGCACACATTTTTAAATGTAATTGAGATGCTTCGGCAATAATTATATATGCATTGACAAGTACTATCACAGAGATTGTTTACACCACTAATCATGCATTCATGTTTATTGGAATTCACATAAAATTTTTTGATCACGTCTTGGAACTTGTAGATTTCTGGAACATACTATAGCTAACTTTCGTACGCTATTGTGTGTGTTTGAAGGTTGCTGAGAAGAGATCCTATGCGTGCACTTGGATATTTGAAGATTGCTGAATCTGCGGATGGTCGTCCTTCTGAGATGGGTGTAGTCGCTGCCTTGAGAAATGGGGAGGTTCTTGGAAGTCTAACTGTCTTAAAAAGTGACCATTGTCCCGGTTGTCAAAACCAAAGTCTACCCGAAAGGGTGGAAGGTGCACCCAATTTTAGAGAAGTCCCTGGATTTCCAGTCTATGGAGTGGCAAATCCCACTATTGATGGTATTCGATCTGTCATTAGAAGAATTGGAAGTTCTGAAGGTGGTCGTCCAATTTTTTGGCACAATATGAGGGAAGAACCTGTTATTTATATCAATGGAAAACCATTTGTTCTCCGTGAAGTGGAAAGACCGTACAAGAACATGTTGGAGTACACGGTACACGTACACCTTACATTCAGGATTTTCTATGTAAATAGGACCACAAAATTAAAACATGGTTGATGTGACCTTGGGTCAATAATTTCCATGCACTATGGAAAAAATTGTATGAATTGAGTGTCACAACTGGAAAACTCTAACCAAACCAACAAGCATAGCAAATGAACATCCCCTCCCAACATAACTCTCCCCTGCATGGTCTTGACAATTCATATTTCATATGATGCAATAACCACACGTTTTCCTTTCAAGCTATTGTTTATTCCATTTCATCGTTCTTTGGGAAGTCACAATCATGAACATTCTTTTCATTCTTTTCAGGGAATTGATCGAGAGAGAGTGGAGAGAATGGAGGCACGACTGAAAGAAGACATTCTGAGGGAAGCTGAACGCTATGAAGGTGCAATAATGGTCATTCATGAAACAGACAATGGGCAAATATATGACACTTGGGAACATGTGAGCTCTGAGTCTGTTCAGACCCCATTTGAAGTTTTCAAAAGACTAGAGTGTGATGGCTTTCCTATTAAGTACGCACGTGTACCAATTACTGATGGTAAAGCTCCTAAAAGTTCTGACTTTGACGCATTGGCATTGAATATAGTTTCTGCTTCAAAGGATACTGCTTTTGTGTTCAATTGCCAGGTTGAAGTTTCCACTCTACCCACTTTGCCTGCACGTCAACTTGTGGATCAGAGAATCATGATCATCATTTCTTTCTAATTTGTTTTACTACTCTTTAATCTTTGTTTTATATTTGTTAGATGGGTATAGGAAGAACCACCACTGGAACTGTAATTGCCTGCCTATTAAAACTTCGGATGGATTATGGAAGACCCATTAAAATTCTGCTCAATAAGAAAACCCATGAAGAAGTGGATGGTGGTACCTCGAGTGGTGAAGATACTGAAAGTAACGCTGCAGTATCACCCTCCACATGTACAGAAGTTAAACAGAAGAATCAGAGTCGTGTGTTCGGTATAAATGACATCTTATTGTTGTGGAAAATTACGAGACTATTTGATAATGGCATGGAATGCAGAGAAGCCTTAGATGTTATTATTGATCGATGTTCTGCACTGCAGAACATTCGCCAAGCTGTTCTGCAGTACAGAAAGGTATTTAATCAACAACATGTGGAGCCAAGGGTGAGGAGGGTAGCCTTGAACCGTGGAGCTGAGTATTTGGAGCGTTATTTCCGTTTGATTGCTTTTGCTGCATATCTTGGGAGTGAAGCATTTGATGGTATCTGTGGACAAGGAGAATGTAGGGGGATGACATTCAAGAATTGGTTGCATCAGAGACCAGAAGTCCAAGCAATGAAATGGAGCATAAGATTGAGGCCTGGGAGATTTTTTACTGTGCCTGTAAGTCCAATCTCTCTCTCTCTCTCTCTTTCCCCTTAAGTTTGTTAATGTCAGAAATGAAGGGTCCATTTGGAAATTCAGGAGGCATTGAGAGCTCAGCATGAGTCTCAACATGGAGATGCTGTTATGGAGGCAGTTGTTAAAGCTCGTTGTGGTTCTGTTTTGGGCAAAGGCTCCATTCTTAAAATGTACTTCTTTCCTGGTCAGAGAACTTCCAGCTATATACAAATTCATGGTGCACCTCATGTGTTCAAGGTACGTGTGTACTTTTTCTAGTTTTTTTTTTATATTGATATCATGGCCTATTTAAAGAGGTCATAAATGGTAATACTTGTTATTGTGAGATCAAAAATGAGAGTCTTCTATTCATTCTATACAATAGAGTCAAATATATATAGGAATACATGAAAGCCCTAAACTAATAAATGTAAAATGACAATAAAGGACAAAAGGTTAATAAGCTTCTAAATATACATATATACTATAACACTCTCCCTCAAGTTGGAGCATATATGTTAATCATGTCCAACTTGTTACAAAGATAATCTATTCAAACTCCATGTAAAGCTTTTGTGAAAATATCTTCTAGTTGTTCTCCAGTCTTCACATACCTAGTAGACACCAAACCTTGTTGTATTTTCTCACGAATAAAATGGTAATCAAGTTCAATATGTTTGGTTCGCTCATGAAAAACCGGGTTGGATGCAATATGAAGAGCAGCTTGGTTGTCATACCACAACTTGGTCGGAACTGTAATATTGAAGCCTAATTTAGTCAACAGTTGATGTACCCACATTATTTCACATACTGATTGTGTCATAGCTATGTATTTTGATTCAGCACTCGATCTAGAAACTACATTTTGTTTCTTACTTTTCCATGAGACCAAATTGCCTCCAACAAAAACACAATAACCAGTAGTCGATCTTCTATCTTCTCTTGATCCTACCCAATCAGCGTCTGAAAAACACTCAATCTTCATATGACCATGATCTTTATATAAGGTCCCACGTCTAGATGTAGCTTTCAGATAAAATAGAATTTGTTGTACTGCAGCCCAATGATCCACTGTAAGTGAAGACATAAACTGACTTACAATGCTTACTGAATAAGCTATGTTTGGTCGTGTCACTGTAAGATAATTCAACTTTCCAACCAATCTTCTATATCTCTCTGGATCTCTAAACGGTTCTCCATCTTTCGTATGTTGCAGATTAGGCATCACTTTTTTTTACAAGAAACAATACGAACTTTTCATTGAAGAGATGAAAAGGGAGACTAATGCTCCAAACATACAACAATCAAAAAACAACATTACAAGTTTTAAGCAAGGAAAATAAAAGCATTCCAATTAGCATTAACATCAGAAATAGAGAACCCCGCAAAAGCCAAAGAAAGAGTACACCAGGAAGACGCCTTAAGATGGATGGCTTCAAAACGAGTTTCCAGGACATAAAAAGGTCTTGGAACAAACGTTGGTATTGCTCAAACCAAATATCTGAAAGAGTTGCTCTGACTGCGCTACCCCACAAAATCGAAGCCTTTACTGAAAGAGGGGGACCCACTAGAAGCTGTAAAATGCTATCCTTGAGACTACCAGAGAAGACCCAACTGAGACCGAAGGACTGAAAAAGCTTCAACCAACAATTCCGGACAAAAGCACATGCACAATCCACAAATACATGAAAACCAGTTTCAGCCGCCCCAAAGCGAAGAAGGCAGATTGAGGGTGGAAGATTCTTGAGAGGCAACTCTTTTGCAAAATATCGATTGTGTTAAGGCTTCCAAAGAGAAGGATCCAAGAAAACACCTTCACTCTTTTTGGGCAATTAAACTTCCATAGAGTCTTATAAACTAACTTGTCCAACAGGGGATGAGGACTTAAATGCTTAGACAATGACTTTACAGAGAACGAGCCTGAAGAATCAAGGAGCCACCGTCTAAAGTCCACAACAAGGGAAGGATGGTACCTGTCTAGAATTGACAAAAGATTTGCAAATTCAACAATTTCTTCCTCCTTTAAAGCCCTTCTAAAAGAGAACCCCCAGGCTGCCAAGGAGCAATTCTAGAATTCAGCCACCAAAGCCATCTTGTCGAGCGAGAGCAAAAACAAAGGGTGAAATTGGTCTTTAAGAGAAGTCTCTCTCGCCCAAGGATCTAACCAAAACCGAATATTCCTTCCATTTCCCAACTTGAATGGTGTCAGATATTGTACTTTCGACCAATCTTTCACAATGTTTACCCATGGGCTTCGAAGGCTACACCTTCTGGACGAAGAGGGATCCCATCCATTGTCAGCTAGACCATGAATATTTACTATCACTCTTCGCCGTAGGGATGAGGACTCTTCTGAAAACCGCCAGCCCCATTTGGCTAGCAATGCCGGTTTTTAACTTTCAAAGCTCCAATTCCTAGCCCTCCCGAGCAAAGAGGCTTGGAAACCACTTTCCAACTTACCAGGTGCTTGAGCTTGCCCCCCTTGGATCCCTCCCAAAAAAAAGACATGATAAAACGTTCCATAACCAAGAGAACTTGAGCTGGAAGCTGAAAAAGCGATAGGAAATATAGAGGTAGACTTTCCAAAACAGAGTTGCAAAGAGTCAGGCGGCTCCCTCTTGATAAATTAAATCGCTTCCATCTATCCAACCTCCTTTCAATATTATCAATCACAGGCTGCCAAAACGAAAGAAGTTTCGGATGACCACACAATGGAAGACCAAGATATGAGAAAGGCAACTTAACACCCTTACAACCTAGCTTTCTTGCAAAAGCTTCCACCTTGGAATCAAGAATATTAACCCCACAGACAGAAGACTTCAACCAATTGATCTTCAAACCCGAACAAACTTCAAATAACCTTACTGTTTTAACTAAACATTCCAGCATATCACTGTCCTCCTTGCAGAAGATGAGAGTGTCGTCAGCAAACTGTAGAATAGGCACGTGAATCTCCTCTTTTCCAACTTCTCTTTTCCAACTTTGAAGCCTTCAAAGAGCCCCTGACAATACATACTATCCACCAAAGCATTTAACACCTCCGCAACCAATAGGAATAAGAAAGGTGACAAGGGGTCCCCTTGCCTAAGTCCTCGAGTGGCAGTGATCCTTCCTCTAGGTCGCCCGTTGATAAATATGGAGAATTTTTGGTTACTCTCACACCCCATCATCCATTGGATCCATTTGGCACTAAACTTTTTCAATTTAAGGACCTCCTCCAAGAAGCCCCAATCCACACAATCAAAAGCTTTCTCAAAATCAAGTTTGATCACCCAACCCCTCTTCTTTTTAACTTTATACTCCTCCACCACCTCGTTAGCTATTAGTATCGGATCTAAAATTTGTCTTCCTTGAATGAAAGCACTTTGAACTTCCGAGATAATTGAGGGCTTCACTAACTTCAATTGATCAGCTTGCACTTTGGAGAGAATTTTATACGTTGAAGACATCAGGCTGATGGACCTAAAATCCTTTATTGAACTAGCAACACCTTTCTTCTGAACTAGGCAAATGAAGTTTTCCTTCTGTACTGAATTGATATGGTCGTTGTTGTGAAATTCATTAAAGAAACGAAGTAGATCCGCCTTCAATACATCCCAGAACTTGAGGTAGAACTCAATTGTAAAACCATCCGGCCCTGGAGCTTTATTCTTTCCCAAATGCTTAAAAACCAACCTAATTTCTTCGAGCGAAAACTGGGTTGTGAGAGAGTTGTTATCAGCTTTCGAAACTAACTTACAATCCTCAATTAGAGGGATAAAACGCAGCCCTGGAATACGTCCATACAGATTGCTAAAGAAACCTAAAATTTCCGATTCAATATCTCTATAAGTAACCAAAGCTTCGCCCTCTGATGAAAGGATGTTGGAAATCAACAGCCTCCATTTTTTAGCAGCTAGGAATCCGTGGAAGAAGCCCGAGTTTTCATCTCCCTCCCTGAGCCAAGTGAGCTTGCTTTTTTGAATTAGCTTTCGTTCGTTATCCATATACAATTCCAATAGTTCTCCTTTGGCTAATGAGCGAATTACCAATTCCTTTTTTTTTTGACAAGGTAACAATAAATTTCATTGATGTAATGAAAAGAGCAGAAGCTCGAAGTACAAATCAAAATGAGCAACAGCTCAAAGAACAGGACAAAATAAAGCACCCAAACAGAAACCCCTTTGAAGAAATCAAAAACGAAGGTACAGTAACCCCCACCAAGAACCAACCAAAACAAATCCCATACCAACAGAAGTCAAATGAAAGCCATGAAACAACTCGAAGCCCCAAACATCCAAACCCTCTGAAACGAATAGCGAAACAAGAAACAACCTTCAGAACTTTTTCCATCACAAAACTAGCTCCAAACCGCCACCTTAACTACCTTGAAAAGCGAAGACGCTATCCTCCGAACAACCAAATAAAACCACCCTTAAGCACCAAAGCCCTTCACGAAAACTCATGGCTAAAACCGCCCAAACCACAACTACTTTCATACTTCAAGCAACCCTTCCTTGACAATTCCCAAAAAAACGCCTCGGCCTCACAAGCAAACCATCACCATGCCACCCCAAAACCCAACACACAAAACACAATCGCCAACTTAGATTCAAATTCGCTTAAGGCTCACCCTTATAGCTCCTTCACCCAAACCTCTCGCAAAACCAAGAAACAACTTTCAAAATGCATGAAGGAAAATCCCCCAACTTTCACCCCTTGAATTGCAACCCACTTGCCTTAATGAGGAGGCAAACCGAGACAATTCAGAGGAATAATAGGGTTAGTCACCCTTTCTACCTCTCCTTTCCTTGCCTTGCCCTTGGGGTGACTCAAAAAAACTTGCCAGATTGACAACTGGGGAATCTGCCCTCCACACCTCCTCCACTCTCCTTTTCCCCGACTCACAATCAACACTGCTCAGACTCTGAATTGACCACCCATCTGACTCATGGCACCCATTGACCGGGCTAGAGAACCCCTTGACACACCTCCTCGAACCGCTTTGAAAAGTGGCTCTAACAAAAGGTACCTCCTTTCACCTAAGATGCACTCCTCCACTTCAAAACTAACCGAATGTTCGGCTTCCCTTGCGACCTTTCTTGATCTTTGCATCTCAGGGGAAAGGTCACCACCGCTCAAGAAAATCCGGCCAAACATCTTCAACCGAGAAATTTGATCTACAACCGCCCCTTCTCATGCCTCCTTACATAAGCCTTCCCCACAATTTATCAGCCTCTCTCTCTTTCCTTCCCCAAAGCGGTTGAGAGAATCAAGCAATCGACCGCCACCATTTCTTCTCCTTGAACAACATCACCCCTATACTTCTATCCTCTTCATTTCCCACCCATGAAGCTAACCTTGCCTCTTCTTTCCACCATTGCCTCCTCAAAATTGGAAATCAAGCGGCAAGAATCACAAAAGACCCTTTCCTCGAGAAGGTGCCTTTTCCTCACAACCCCTACCACTTCCCCCGAACAGCCTCCTTTTAAATGCACCCCCTCCAAGGCAACTTCATTAATCATCGCAAAAGGTGGCTTTAATCCCCTTGAACCACCGCAACCCTTCTCATAGCTCGCCACTGGCGACATTTCACCGCCCATAATCACATCCCCACACTCCTTACTTCCAGTTAAGAAGCAAGAAGATCCCTAACATCCTCCCGAGGTGAGACAAACCAGCCCCTCTCATCCTCAAAGACTTGAAGAAATCGATCCAAATCTAAGGAATTGGAAGCGTCCTTCATCACCCATGGCATCTCTAACCCCACCGGAGGCACCACCCTATCAAGAAGTTCAAAACTCAACGAAAATACCTTTGAATCCAACCTCAAAACCGGAATAGATAAAGGCATAAATCCACAAATATTAGGAGCCACCTTGATCCTTGCCTTTGAAATATCCAACATATTCAAGTGTTTCTTGAGCAATTTCCTCCAATCCTCCAAAGTGATCTCCAATTGCCTCAAAACACTCCTTTTCCACACGCTTTAAGAGGCAAATTGAAATGGCCAACCACCCCCATAGCCCCCATGAACTCCGACAAACTATGAGAATTTTCATCCCATTTTTCGATCTTCAAATGCAACCCTCCAACCACCTGCCATTTCCCCTCGATCGGCCTCCAGTTATCTTGCTCATTATCAACAATGCAAATGGCCTTATCAACAAACAGAGGATTAATTTGGATGATCACTCCAAAAAGTCCTCCAACTCCTTCTTAATCAACCCCACCATACATGGGCAAACAACCTGGTTCACCACCCAAACCTTGGAGAAGTCCATCTCCACCACATCAGAATCTTTTTTAACCCAATGGTACTCAGAATTAGGATGAAACAGGGGTTCAGTAGGACCTAACACTGGCAAACCCAACTCTCCAGCAACTTCGAAGTCACCACCATTAGAAACAATGTCAACCGACTCCTCTACCACCCTGCTACTCAACCCAAAACCATCGAAGAAGACCAGAAAATCCTCCAACATTTCCTTGAAAACCAACCATCCTTTCAAGAAACTACCATTCGAACCACAAAATCGAACGCCCCCATGAGAAGGCCAAATCGCTCCTTCCGCCACCCAGCCTTCCCTCCTTCTGAATTTGAAGAGCCCCAACCTAGCATCGCCGACCTTACCCTTTAGCCTACTGAACGAGGATACTCCCCGTGCACAGACCCATTCGAGTGCCTCTCAGAACCAACGGACTTGTTCCACAGAGAGTTGAATCACCTCCCTCGTCCAACTGCCCTGAATAACGACTGTCTCACCTAGCATTTCCAACCGAAAATCACACCTTCCTACACTGCAGCTGAAAATTCTCATCCTCAGAGCCAGCACAAGCGCCAACACCCAACTAAACGTGCAAAGATTCTTACAAAATCTGTTGCCTTACCACTTGACCCAGCCAAAGAGAATGAAAGAAAAAGAAGCGAGAGGTCGAAGAAGAAAGAACCAAATGACCGGAGAAGCAAAAGGAGACGACCGACCAATTGGAAGGGAAAACAACCGACAGAAACCTTAAGATGACGATAGGTCAAAAAAAACCACTGCGGCCGGAAGATTAATCGTCGGACCCAAACTATCGTGGTCGGAACTAGCCGAAGAAAGTAACCCAGGACACCGGAGCCGAGAAAAGCAAAAGGAATCGGGCGGAAACCGAAAGGACGAGTGCGGGGAAGAGAGAAGAGAGAATCGGGGAAGGGGGTTCAATTACCAATTCCTAGGAAGTTAAGGGAGCAGACTCTGCCTTTGCATCCAACAGCATAATCTCATCGATCAAGTTCTTTTCCTTTCCCTTAGCGGCCACTCCACAATCAGCAACCCAAGATTTTAGGGTCCCCTTCAAATGCCTCAATTTCAAAGAAATAGCAAACCCAACCCATCCAAAGGAACGATCTTCCTTTAAAGATTTGTTAATGATAGAAACACACTCCTTGTTATCAAGCCACGTTAATGAAGAATCTGTCGAGTAGCGACCTGGAATTATCCAATCCTAATCGAGACCATGTATAGCTCCCATTGCTAAAGGGCAGTTCTAGCAATCCAAGATCCAAAATGATTTTGTTGAAAAACCTCATGCCTCTAGTTTGTCTCCTTTTCAGGAAACGCTCATGAATCTAGCGAGTGATATTGAAATCCCCTCCAACACACCAAGGACCTTCTCGGTAAGTTGCCAATGCACACCATTCTTCCCAAAGAAACTCTCTCCCTATACTTGTTTGGCCTGTAAATGTTCGAAATCCAGCAAAGGTGACTATCAGCGAATAATACCTTAATGGAAATGGAAAAATTCCCTTTGAGCACCTCCAGAACCTTACCTTAAGATCATCCCACATGATGATTAATAACCCGCCAGACTTCCCTATTGCTTCAAGATAGTCCCAATTTACATCTCTATTGCTTCAAGATAGTCCCAATTTACATCTCTGGAACTCCAAAGTGACTTAATGAATCTTCCATCAATAGACTCAGTTTTAGTTTCTTGAATCATAACAATGTTCGGACTGATCTTGAGAACAAAATTTTTCAAACTTACTCTCTTGGAAGGGTCCCCCAACACCCTGGTATTCCAAGACAAAATTTTCATTTATCAAATGAGAAAAGTGCAACAGGACCAATTCCCCGAAAATGTAGACCGTTGGCCTTGATCAGAGAATCGAACTCAGCTACGTTTGTGCCTAAAAGTTCTTTCCCCAAAGGCAGAATAGAGTCAAAGCCATTAGGGGGGAGAATAGCTGACTAATACCTGCTAGAGGAGAATGCTCTTGAATGTTGTCGGGAACCTCGAGAGCGAAGGAGTCTTTAACCGTTTCCGGGCTGCTGAGGCTTGCTTCTGAATAAACATCATCAGTCAAATGCTCGTATATGGGGGTTCCAATGGGTTTAGAAGGCTTTTTGGAAGGGCTACCCAACACCACTTTCGAGAATTTGTAAGGCTTCGAACCACAACAGACTATCTCCGAAAAGCTTTCCTTGGACTCATGTTGGCCTTGAAGACAATTTTCCCGTTGTGCCCGCTTTACATTGTCCACTGAAAAATAGCCAGGCTCATCCAGAAAATCTTTGTTGATTAAAAAAAACTCAGGCGGCCCCTTCGTATTCACCTCCTTGGCTTGTTTTCCTACATAGTATTTAGCACAAAAGTTGTCCCTAACTTCCTTTACCAAAGAAGGAACCAGGGAAGACGGAGAGCCAGCCAAGTTGGAGGTTAAATCATTTGGTAGAGCCTCTCTCCTTATTAAAGAGATATCCAGGGGATCCGAAGCAGTCATTAAATCTTCTTGGGCAGCGGGGATCAAGAGGTGAGAAGGAGGGACTGAAGAAACCATTCCAATTCCAACTTCCTCATCAATTACCGCCGCCTGATCATTAAATAACGAGCTATAGTAGTTTGGCATTAAAGCAACATTACATTCCCCAACCGTTTCCCTTTCAATTGCTCCTTCAACTTCCACAGTCCGACTACTGGAACATGAGGGGTCAAGACGAAATGTCGTCGAGCCATCCTGACTTTTTGAGGACTGATCTAAGACCGCCAAGTCTTCCTGATGGTTTTCTACTTCCCTTGAGTCGTCATCCAAATGGAATTCAGATTCATCCTTCAGAACTTCCCGAATGCGAACCAAATCAATTTGATTGGAGAAATCCTCCAAAAATAAAGGGTCATTTGTGATAGACGGGGGGATCTTTTACTTCAATGTTATCAAAAGAAAGCCAAAAAGTACCAACAGGAGAGACCTTGATTTCAATGGAAGCTGGCAGGAATACACAAATGTTTCTCTTCACTTTGATCCTGGCGAAAGAGAGTTCTGTGAAATTTAAAGTATCCAAGGCTATTTCTTCTAAGCCCCTAAAATGTAAACCAATGGCCTCGAAAACTTCTCTGGACCAATACTTAATGGGCCCCTAAAATGTATCCAAGTACTAGGTACCATTATCAGAGTGTAGAATGCTAATTTTGGTCTGAAATTGGTTTTCAATCATATTGTAAAAACGAATAAAAACCTCTTTTACGTCTAACTTTTTAGTTAACAGATAAACCCAAGTTAAACGAGTATGATCATCAATAAAGGTAACAAACCACCGTTTTCCACTATGTGTTAAAATTTTTGAAGGGGTCCCTAAACATCACTGTGAATTAAATAAAAAGGTGTGGAGGCCTTATAAGGTTTGGGTAAATAAGTAGAGCGGTGATGTTTTGCAAAGATACAACTCACTTGTGCAATCAATTCCATCCTTATCTCTGAACTTTCTCCTCTGAAAAAAGGAAGTTGTATGTTGCTTTAACTCATCAAAACCCACCTTAAACCAACGTAGCTGAGAAATTGAAATCACCAACGAAGACCCCACAGTTGTATCCTCCAAATGAAACAGACCTCCAATACCACGGACACAAAAACGGTAGCTTCCAATACTACAAAGAGTCCATGTGAAACCCAACAAAAAGAACAAAACCACAAAAGCCAACCAAACGTTGCTGCAAAAGAAATAGAACACCAAGGAGCCACAGAAACAAATGACCACTAAAAGGGAAAACACACGACGTTGAGGAGAAAAATCAGATGAATACCCCAGACGAAGCCGAACCGAAAAAACAAAACAAACCCACACAACGTCCAGGAAAATAAACACCCTAGTCTCCCGAAAACCCTAGACAACACCGAAGAAGCCAACCGAAGAGAGAAGAAAAGGAAGAGAAGAAATGGAAGGAAGGATGGACGGAAACTGAAGAGACGAAAAACGGAAGAGTCGGCGAATGGCTGGCGAGGGATCGACGAACAAGAGACTAGAACGGAGAAAGAAGAATGGCACGCAGAGGCGAAGACTGTAGACGCAAAAACCAGGTTGGAAACGGAGGAAGACGAAGAGGCTTGGAGACGGGCGAAGGAGAGAGGGTGTGATGTCGGAAAAAGTAGACGATGACCGGAAACCAGGATAGAATCGGAAGAAGGATAAGAGTTCAAAAGGCCACAGCAGCCATTAATTTTCTTTTCCTTTGGTTAATAAGCTTCTAAATATACATATATACTATAACAATCCTAGCACGGGAAGAATTATTAGTTATCATAGAGTACAGAGATTTTGCCTTTATGCCTTTATGTGCAGGCCTTTATGTGGGATTAAGGCATTATTTTTTTCATATTGCTTTATGTTTTTCTTTAGTCTACCTTCTGGTAGCCTTGTTCTATTTGTCTTTTTTTTTCCTTCTTTGTTTTCTTTTTTTTTTTTTAATCTTTTCTTCCTTCCACTGGTTACTCAATGAAATTTGTTATCATTACCATCACCCTCCTTTAACCTCTTTAATCTGCTTCTATCCTCCAACTTATCTCTTCTGCAAGTACAATCTCTTCAAAATAGTTTTTTTTTTGAAAAGGTAACAAGAGAATTTCATTGATATGATGAAAAAGAGACTGATGCTCAAAATACAAGCTCCAATGGAGATAAAAAAGTGCATACAAGAAAAATAGAACCACAACAAAACAACACTGCAACACACAAACGCACGAACAAACGACCGAGGAAGCACTGAATCCCCAAAACCCCACAACCCCTCCAAAAGAGGCCCCAACACCTCCACCAGAAAAACCAATCTTCAGAGCTCTTCGAAAATGCTCATCAGAAAACAACCATTATCCTTCAACAGGAGCCCTTTGCAATAACAATACCATGAGCAATACTTTAGCTTTCTCCCACAAATAACAATCCCTGATTTACCAATAACTTCACCGTGAATCCAGCTAAAATTATCGATTTCCAAAATGGTAAAATACTCCTTCCAACGAACCTCATCACCTTGCAGCTTGAAAGAGGACAGCCTCTGAACCAGCTTTTTGTAGGAACTTCTTTATACTAACCCTCTTTGAACCCTTTCCTACCAAAGGACAATATTTCAATTTGATAGTACAAGAGACCCCCTTGCAAGGATTTCCTTAAAATGCAATCCGCTCGCCTTAATTAAAGCATCAAACTGAGACAAACCAACTGGGCAATTTGAAAATCCATCCTCGACATTGCTTCTAGAGGGAGAGACACAGTCAGGAGAATGAAACAACTTAGAGAGAATAATAACTGGGGAAAGTTTACCCGAAAAATTCTGACCATCCCTCTTTATCGAGCTCAATTCCGGACTACTGAGACTCACCTCTGAAAGAGCAGTAGAGTCTTGCCCAAAAACTGGAGAGAACAAGCAACTCCCTTTATCCTGACCAAAAGAAGTCTGGAAAGAGGCCTTAACAAAAGAAACCTCCTTAGGTCCCAACTGACACTTCTCAACTACGCCAGTCGTAACTCTTGAAGGACAATAAGGACTGACTTTCGACCACGGCTTTACCGGAGCTACTGGAATGTGAAACTCCAAACTCTCATCTGCTTGCTCAAAGAACTCCCTAACTGAAGACCCCTTCTCCACCTCCATTTCCTTGCTTGATCTTCTTATGTAAACCTTGTCCCAAAACCTGTCTCTTACCACCTCTACAGGTTGCGGTAAAGGGGAAGAAAACGATGCCTTCTCGTCCTCCAACTGACCCTTCGAAACCGATTCGTCCTGCAACGTCCCAAAGACTGCGTTCAAACCAACCCCCAAATCAGGACAAACCCCTGCCCCTTCACCCACATTCCCACCTAGAGCCTCTCCCAAGCTATCATCCTCCTCCACCACATCCAGATTATCAACCATAAGAAACTCCTTATAAGGCAAACCAGCCACCCCTTCATCCACAGCCAACCCATGATCCAACCACCCCATCCGCTCATCTTCCATGACCTGCGTCACTCTTGCCACATCCAAAGGATTGAGCAAGTACTTAAAGACTAGTGGTTGTGACAATATCGCCGGAGGATCCAAGGCTTCCACATCACCAAAATTCAGCCTCACTTCCCCCACCAACGGATCTTTAATAAGAATGAAAGCTGGAAGAAACCCACATAAATTTTTAGCTACTTTCAACTTGGCCACTTGAATATCAATCAAGTTCAGAGTGTCCGACGCAATAACCTCCAACCCCCCCAAACATTTCCCAATTTCTTCAAACACTTGCCTTTTCTAAAGCCTAAGAGTGAGATTTCTAATGGCTATCCATCCACCATAGCTTCCAATAAATTCAGGCAAATTATGCATTTCATGATTCCATTTTTCGAGCTTCAAATTGAGGCCCCCTACAATCTGCCACTTTCCACAAAGCGGTGCCAAACCCTCATCAAAATCATCCTCGAAGGCCAGAATAGCCTTATCTACCTGGAACGGATTCAACCTCTAGAATCCACCACATCCTCCCCCTTCCTAACCCAATAGCTAGCACCACCACCACCACACTCTAGAATGTCGAGCATCAATGACATTTCTGTCCAAACCAACCTCATCAGCCACTTCAATGCTGCCAGAAACTTCAAAAAACTCCAGCCCTACCCGACCGTCCACCAGCTTCAAAAAGTCCTCTAGCAAATCCTTGAACACTCTCCAACCAATCCCGAAGCTTCCCAACGGCACTCTGAAAGAGCTTCTTCCCCCCGAAGGTGGCCAAAGACAACATTTAGCAAACCAACCGTCGGCCCTTCTTACCTTAAACAAACCCAGCGTAGCTTTTTCGTCTTTAAACTTCTTCGAGCCCTCCAACCAATCCCGAAGCTCCCCAACGGTACTCTGAAAGAGCTTCTTCCCCCCGAAGGTGGCCAAAGACAACATTCAGAAAACCAACCGTCGGCCCTTCTTACCTTAAACAAACCCAGCGTAGCTTTTTCGTCTTTAAACTTCTTCCGCTTAAAAGGAAGACTGAAATCCCGACCCAACGTACCAAAATGAACCGAAAACCATCGAACGTGGTCAACAGAGCAAAACGAAGTCTCTCTCCGAGCACAATCTTCAATTACCACCCTCGGCCCATCCAAAAATACCCAAAAGACATTGCCTCCCACACAACAACTGAGTTGCCTCATGTCGAACCTTCCAAAACGAATAAAAAATAGCCAAACCACAACACCACCACCAACCTACCAACAAAGCCAGACGACGACGGAGACCCAAACCGAAGAAGCCTAACGGAGAAACTAAACCGAAGACGAAAATGAAGAACGGTGCCAGACGACGTCGGATACCCAAACCCAAGAAGCCTAACAGAGAATCGAAGCCGAAGATAAGGAAGGAGGACTACAGCTAGGGGTTTTGAAGGAGACGACCAAGTGGTGATTCAAACAAAACCCGAGGATAAAATTGAACAGGGACGTAGGCCAAAGATTCGCGCGCCGGTGAAGAAACCGCACGCCGGAGAAGGACGGAGGCAAGGGAAGCCGGTCACCGGAGGAGATCGGAGACGAAAAGACGAAAACGGAGGTTGCGAATTAGGGTTGGTCGGGAGGAGAGAGAAGAGAGAAAACTACACACCCGCCCAAGGTTCCACGGCCTGTTTTGGAAATGATTGCTAAAACTATCTCTTCAAAATAGTTTTACAATAGTTTTACAGAATTCTTCATTCGTGCCACATGCTTTCTATCTAAATGTTGTTCTCCTCTATAGTAACTATAACCGAAATACACTTCCTAGTTTGTTTTTTGTGAACATTAAAGGAGCATTTAGAGCAACGTGTTGGGTTTAGATAGTTTTGGAATCCAAACCCAAAACATTGTTTGGACCATTGTGTTCAAAACCCTATGGGTTGAAACACAAGCCCATGGTTTTGAACAGGGCACTCCAAACACGATTTCTAATTTCTAAGCTTCAGAACACTGCACTCTAAACATTACTTCCTGATTCTCAGGGTTTCAAACCCCCCAAGGTTTTGATTCTGAAATGATGCTCCCAAATTCCCAATTCCCCTAATGTCTTCAAAGCATTAATGTTCTCCCACATGAAGTTAGTTTGAAGCAAGAATTGAAAGACACTATTCTCATGTAAATTTTCATTTCCTTTGAGAAATCATTAGTTGAATTTTTATCACCCTTCATAGATATTGGACTAAGAATATACGCATCATTGTGCTTGCTCGTTGAGGGAAAAAAAGTTGTGAGATTGATGATTATTGATTAAGTTATAATGTTCTTACATAAAAAAATCTCTTTTGGTCTCAAGGTTGATGGATACCCGGTTTATAGCATGGGAACCCCAACAATTACTGGAGCACGAGAGATGCTAGAATATTTACGTACTAATCTCGAAGTCAATGCATCTGCTAATCTGAATGTGACAATAATGGATCTGAGAGAAGAAGCGGTTGTTTACATCAATGACACCCCATTTGTCCTCAGAGAGCTGAATAAACCCTTTGATACTCTCAAGCATGCTGGAATCACCGGTCCAGTGGTTTGTAACTGCGTACATTCTTATTTTTTTATGAATAAATAATCAAGCCAAATGTCCCAACTTCATTCAATGTGATCAAATGTAGGTAGAACACATGGAAGCACGATTAAAAGAAGACATATTGTCAGAGATCAAACAATCTGGTGGCCGTATGCTTTTACATCGTGAGGAATATAATCCGTCATTGAATCAATCCAATGTTATAGGATATTGGGAAAATATCTTTGCGGATGATGTGAAGACTCCTGCTGAAGTTTATGCTCATCTGAAAGATGAGGGACATGATGTTACTTATAAGAGGGAACCATTAACCAGAGAAAGGGAAGCATTAGCTTCTGATGTTGATGCAATCCAGTTCTGTAAAGATAAGTAAGTGCCTTCCCCTAAAAATTCCCATGGATCTCGATGTTAACAAATTTTTATGGTTAAAAAATACTTTTGGTCCTTAAACTTTCATGGAAATAACAATTTAGTCCTTGTACTTTCACATTTGTAACAATTTAATCTATATACTTTAAAACTAGTAACGATTTAATCCCTATAGTAAAAAGTATGGTTGAAATTTAACAAACTTTCCTATATATGTGGATCAATAGGTTGATTGGAGACCAAATGTGTTTATAAACTACAAAGACTAAGCGTTACTTTAATATTTGTAATGATTGAATCCATATACTTTAAGTTGGTTGGAAACCAAATGTGTTTATAAACTACACAGATTAAGTGTTATCTAATAAAATTTGACAGTTTTGATGAATCTTTTTCATAGTAGGAATTAAATTATTACAAATTTTGAAGTACTGATCTACATTGTTATATATTAACGTTCATTGATTAAATTGTTACAAATAAATTTGGAAGTATGTAGACTTAATTGTTGCAACTTGCAAACTAAAGTTCGATGACTAAATGACTAAATTGTTAATTTCATGAAACTTTGAGACCAAAAGTGTTCTTTAAGCCTATTTTTATAGTATATGGTGAAAATATTGTCGAATGGTTGCTTCCATTGATTGTAATTGAAACTCTGGTGGTTCCCCCTTATGTAAAACAGATGCCCTAGACCCGATCTTGGGTTCTGGCGCTTGTTAGTGGAATGACTTTGTAACAGTGACACTATTGCTTCAAGAATTAAGATGCAGTAACTAACAAAATTGCCTTTGATTTTATATTGATAGTTAATATTTATAAGCATTTGTTCATTATTTACGAGGTTGTTCAGATACATGAGTTCAATAATCGGTTAAAAGGTCATATGGAACTGGGGTATAGTTTAGTAGATAATTCCCCCCATGTGTTATGATTTCGGAAACTAGCTATCATTTTTCTCAGCCTCGTAATATTTTTCAATTCAGTTTACAAAATTCAAATTCTTGAAATAATTTTTTTCTCTAGCTCTGCAGGATGCTACCTCTTTGTATCACACACAGGATTTGGAGGAGTGGCATATGCAATGGCGATTCTATGTATAAGACTTGGTGCCGAGGCAGATTTTTCATCAAATATTCCACAATACATGACTAATGCAGATTTATCTTATACATGTGAAGAAAGTTTGCATTCTCAGGCATCTGACGAAACAGCATTCAGAATTGGTGATTATCGTGACATCCTAAGCCTTACACGAGTTCTCATGTACGGTCCTAAGAGTAAAGCAGATGTTGACATTGTCATTGAAAGGTATGCCAAAGGTTATTTATGGCTCTAACATGAGATACAAGAATTGTATGTGCAGGGAAATAGAAGTTGGTCACCCTTGCTTTATTGTGTATGGGGTGTGCCAAAGAGATGGTTACCTCCTTAATTGTCCTGTGCCTTCAATAACTTCAAATATACGTGCTTGTAACCTCCTGTTGAGTGACTCCTTTCTTTTTACTGTAAAGCTGAGTTTGTCATTTGCTTTTGAAGGTGTGCAGGAGCAGGTTGTAACCTCCTTTGACTGGCTCCTTTCTTTTTACAGTAAAGCTGAGTTTGTCATTTGCTTTTGAAGGTGTGCAGGAGCAGGGCATTTACGAGATGACATTCTCTATTACTGCGAGGAACTTAAAAAATTTCCTGGTGATGACGAAGAACATCGAGCTTACCTTATGGATATGGGTATTAAGGCCCTAAGGTTAGCATGTCATTAAATTTCTTGAGCTAGATCTTTTGAATTAGCTGACATGATTTTTCCATACACGTAACTTTTTGTCCCACTTGTTTCGTCTATCGGTGGCTCACATGAATTGTGCTAATTTTAACCCCAACTTCATATCTGCAGGCGGTATTTTTTTCTCATCACTTTCAGATCCTACCTCTACTGTACAAAGGCAGAGGAGATGAGATTCACATCATGGATGAAGGAACGACCTGAATTGGGTCATTTATGTAATAATCTCAGAATTGACAAGTAGGTCGAGAAACAAGGTTGTAATATATACCTGATTGATGAAGGAACGACCTGAATTGGGTCATCTATGTAATAATCTCAGAATTGACAAGTAGTTAGAGAAACAGGGTTGTAATATATGCCTGATTGATCTCCCTTGTCCTAAAATGTCGTCTGCTTGTATGCAATAAGCCAGTGTATTGCAATAGCAAGTTTTCATGTAAAAGTGTGAATAGAGTTTTCCACATGTAGGTGGTGGGTTAAGATGATCAAACTTAGAACAACTATATTTGACAGATTTATGATTTACATGTTCAGCCAACTAGACAAAATAGTAGTTACCAGGGAGACAACTGGACTGGTCTTATGTACAGCCTAATACTCATAAAATTGCTGTATTGACTGCAATGATAAATGATACTGTCGCGAACATCTAGAAGCCGTATTTTTGTTCCGTATGCTTACTCTTTACCTCATAAATTAATAGTCTTTTATTGGAAAAGGAAATTATAATTTATGAAGTTTACTTGGTTTATAAGGAATGTCTTACCGACAGGTATTGACTTGAATGTTGTGGCAGTCAACTGGGCTGATGTGGAAGAATGTGCAACAATGAGTGATCTGCTAGAGAAACCTCATGCTCTTTGTTTGTAATAAACTAAAATACCTATCTGCCTCTGATTTTTGTGTAATTGCACGCTAGCTACAGTCAATCAAAGATACATGAAGCCAAACTATAAGTAAATGTTGAAGATAACACTTGTGCTTGAGTTTAACAACAAATCCAATGTAGCTTTTGGCAAGAACTTATGCTGAAATTAATTTGAACAGGGGGATTTAATCCATTAGCAGGTGCTTGAGCGAGCTTTATATACTTCTTCTCGAATACACATTAGGTTCACCTTTATCTCATCACAAAGCCTACCCTCAAGAAGCTGAACGGGCAACAGAAGTTTTGGCTTTACATCAACCCTATACAATAGAATTGTATGTATATCTTAATCTTGCAAGTTACCATCATCTTCATGTCTATCCTTGTCAAACTGTATCAACATGACCAACCACAAGTATGAGACATTGTACGGCAAGTCAAAAAATATCGAAACAAATTTCCAAAGTTCAAATGATGGAAAGTCCAGGCAGCCTCTGGGAAACAACCATTCAACCTAACGAGTGATCACAGGTTGCAGTAAGCATAGCATCAAATCACCAGGCAAAAAACACATTTGTTTCTAGTCGGAATGAGTAGTTAACTTTTTACCGGATTTCTCAAACACATCCATGGTAAACAGTGTGTATATATTCATATTTAAAACAGGAAGCAGCTACTGTAAGAAATAAAATCAGCAACAAGAGGAAATAAATCTCAATCTAAATACACCAATGTAGCTTAGTGTGTTTGCAACTTAGTTTAAACCATGTCTTTATTAAACAGTAAAAGGTATCATATCCTTTTTTATTATTTTACAACATTTGAAAGCGAGAGATTCAAACCTCTGACCTCTTGATCGATGGTACATGTCAATTGTCGTTGAGCAATGTTCACTTTGGTCTCTTTCTTCTTAATTATGAGGTATCCTACATAAATGTCACATGATTTTCTTTTCTACCGTTAATGTTAAAGGTTTTAGAGAGTCAATGAATCATTTCATTCACTCAAAAGATGTATTTATACAAGTACATAAAGCTAACCTAAATAGGACGATGTAAAAGACAATAAAGGACAACCTAATTAATATATATACAGAAAATACAATTTTACTAATATAAGGACTCTAACACTCCCCCTCAAGTTGGAGCATATATCCATCATGCCCAACTTGTTAGAGCGGTAATCGATTTGTGCTTCATTCAGTACCTTGGTGAAGATATCTCATAATTGCTCTCTCGTCTACACGTATCTTGTTTGTTGGTTATTTCTAATTTATTCTTTCCTTTTATGGCTAATTAGTATATTTGTATTTAATGTAGTATAGTGCTGGAAATTTATTTACGTATGTGTATATGGGTATTTCTTATATTTAAGAAACCCTAAACTTCTTATAATGAATATAGAGAAAAGATTA
Organism: Trichosanthes cucumerina; assembly: GCA_036507285.1. Classification (NCBI taxonomy): domain Eukaryota; kingdom Viridiplantae; phylum Streptophyta; class Magnoliopsida; order Cucurbitales; family Cucurbitaceae; genus Trichosanthes; species Trichosanthes cucumerina. The sequence goes on along the minus strand of CM071840.1, from coordinate 80,603,126 downwards.
TCTCTCTTCATACTTTGCCCATGGTATCAAAGCAATAAATCCTAATTGTTTATAATAAAACAAAAAACCCAACCCTAGCCGTCAACTTCTAGAAACCCTAACCAGCGCCGCCGACTACATCTTCGATTGTTGTCGTCGATTGTCCGCTAAGCCAACGTCATCGACCGACCACGCAGTCGTTGCCGCCGGAGGATCGAAGATTACACGGCCTTCCTTGCTTGCGTCAACTGCTGCTTCGCATCCTTGCTCGCGTCGAACGCCATCTTCGCAGACATCTGTTTTGCCAGCAAGGTTTCGCAGCCATCTGCTTTGCGTCGACCGTCCTTATCTCTTTGCCGCCGCCTGAAGTCTGCACCATCGGTGAACTGCAACCCACCACTACTACTACCAGCAAGGCAAGAATGTCGAAAAACAAGTCTGCAATTATTAAAGCATCGGATAATTGCATTCATTCCAATATTGTTCAAATTACCACCATTCGGCTTAATGGTGAAAATTTTCTTCGTTGGTCCCAAAGTGTACGAATGTATATTCGAGGATAAGGAAAGATCGACTACCTCACTGGAGATACAGTGGCACCAGCCAAAGACGACCCTTCATTTGTCGGATGGGATGCTGAAAATTCCATGGTGATGACCTGGTTAGTTAATTCTATGGTCGGACACATAAGTTGTAACTACACTACCGCAAAGGAGCTTTGGAGAACGTGATTGAAATGTATTCGGATTTGGGCAACAAATCACAAGTTTTTTAGCTAAATTTGAAATTGAGGTGACATAACATGGAGGTAATTATGTTACTCAGTACTTTCACTCTCTCAAAAAGATTTGGCAAGACCTAGACCTGTTTGATACCTATGAATGGAAGTCTACAAAGGATCAAAAGCACTACAGGAAAATTGTTGAAGATGGTCGTATTTACAAATTCTTAGTTGGTCTCAATGTTGAATTTGATGAGGTTAGAGGATGATCGGGTTTTAGACATTCAATATTGGGGAATGCCAGGTTGGTCCGAAGGGAGTTTCGTTTGTTAAAGCATCCTTTTTACATTCGGTAGAGGATGCTCGGGTTTTAGACTTTTCCTCTCCTTTGCTTGGAGGTGGTTCAATCATAGATTCATTAGTGAGTTTAAGTAGTCCTGATTTGGGTTCGGTTAGGAATTCATTGGTAAGTTTGACGGATGGGCCCCATATCATTAATCTTGCAAGCTTATTTGATTCTCCAAAGGGGTGTTCTCCTTGGGGGTATCGGATTCGGTAATTCATTATCCAGAACTGAGTCAGTTTAGCTCCCTGATTAAGGCAAGTGGTTTACAATTTAAGAACGTACCTGTTGGTGGATGTTCGTCCTACTTATAATAAAGATCATGTCTTGAATCTTGTGGGTCTGCGTTTTGGTTCTTTGTTTCTACAGTGTTGATAGAAGGAGTGTGGAAGCGGGTGGAATTGTTGAGCATGCTCCTGCTAGATTTTTTTAATTTAGTAGCTCTCAATTGCTTTTTGTGAGGTTTTTTTCTTGGCTGGTCTTTGGGTTATTTTCAATGTTGCCACTTCAGAGAGTGCAAACAAGCATCATAATGGTTGAGTCAAGTACAAAGCAGTAGGGGTGTACAAGTAACCCGATAACCCGACCAACCCGGACTACCCAACCCAAACCGTAAGGGTTGGGTAGGGTTAGATTTTTTTCGGTTTGGGTTGGGTTAGAAGTTTGGAGAACCGAAAAGTTCGGGTCGGTTCTCGGGTTGAGCCTTTTAGGCTCGGGTTGACCCAACCCAACTCAAAGTTTATATTTTTTAAATTTTATTTTAATTAATATATACTTTTTTATGTTTTCTTCTAGACTTCTAACAAAATGTTAAGATGTTATGGATTTTGAAGTTTGATATTTGAATTTTATGTGATTTTAGTTATTGATTCAAGAAAAAAATATTTTAAATAATTTAAAAAATAAAAAGTTAACTTGATGATTTGACTTGACCCAACCCAAAAATATTGGGTTGGGTTGGGTTAAATTACTCTCATGAATAGAGTTGGTTGGGTTGAAGGAATGACCAACCCAAAATTTCGGGTTGGTCCAAAAATCTCCCTCAACCCAACCCAACTTGGCTTATGTACACCACCCCTACAAAGCAGTTTATGGAGCAAAGTTTTCTTCTTCTTTGGTGCGTTTGATCACATTTGCGGTCCATGCTCATTGCCATTGCTGGTTGTTTGTTGATGAGTTGGTGATCACATTTTGATGGCTTCTTTATGGAGTTCTCTCCTCATTGGCATTACCGAGTTTTGGTTTTTGACAGTTATTTATTTTTGGTTCTTAAAAGTTTGGCTTGTTGGCACTCTTCTTTTGTTCTTGGGTTTTATTTGTTTGTTCGTTGTGTGATGTTCTTGTTTTTTTGTTCCTAGTTAGGTTTATTGTCGCATCACTTCAATTTTGTTCTCCTTTTTGAGATGGTACATATTGAGGTTGTACTTTAAGCATTAATCTCATTTCATTATTTTCATGAAAGTTTGTTGTTTCCTTGTCAAAAAAAAAAGTAAAATCATCAAATATTTAAAACGGAAAGTTTAAGGTATATTATATTGCAGGTGGTTTTATAGATAAGATCAGAAACACGTTAAAACTTGAAGAAATATATGAAAAAAGCATCGTGGCTAGAAGTTTGATCCAGCAATAAAATAATGAAAGTATACGTGTGCACCAATTAGCTACAAGCTTTTTTTTTGGGATGAAAAACCAACCTTTCATTGAGAACAACGGAAAGAATACAAGGGCATACAAAAATAAAGCTCACAAAAAAGGAAACTCTTGTATGCAAGAGAAATTTTCTTCTTGTCTTGAATTATTATTCAAAAGGATACAACCCTAGATTTAAAGACTAAATGAATTTACACAAAAGGAAAGAAGGGTAACGGGAATAAATATACAAGGAAGGAGAGAGAGAAATCTTAACAAAAAAGAAAGAGAAATAAAAGGGAAATATTTACATAATAAAGAGATCCACGGCAATTAAGGGTCTGAAAAAGGGATGTTTCTTTACCAACACTCCTCCTCAAGCTGGATTGCATATGTTAATGACATTCAGCTTGGCTTTAAGATCTTCAAGTCTATTCTTAAATAAAGCCTTTGTGAGGATACCTGCGATTTGCATCTTGGTCGATATGTAGTTGAGAATGAGACTCTTGTTTTCAATTTTCTCTTTGATGAAATGACGATCAATTTCCACATGCTTTATACGATCATGGTGAATTGGGTCTTTGGCAATATTGATGGTAGCTTGATTATCACAATGAACCTCCATTCGTTCTTCTGAAGATAATTTCAATTCTGATAGGATTCTTTGCAGTCATATTCCTTCACATATCCTTGTTAAGGCTCTTCATTCAGCTTCAGCACTACTTCTTGATACAACCGATTGTTTTTTACTCCACCATGTTACTAGGTTGCCCCATACAAAGGCACAATAACCAGTGGTTGATCTTCGATCGACTTTAGAGCTTGCCCAATCAGCATCTGTAAAGACTTCAACCTTTCTCGTTGGTGGCTTCGTAAAATATAACCCCTCTCTAGGAGTCCCTTTCAAATATCTTAGGATTCTGTAAACAGCTTGCATATTTTCTTCAGTAGGGTTGTTCATAAATTGACTTACAAAGCTAACTGCAAAACAAATGTCAAGTCTAGTATGAGTGAGATATATGAGTTTTCCAACAAGTCTTTGATACTTTCCTTTGTCAACTAATCTATTTCCTTTGTCCAAGTTGCACTTAGGTTCAATCGGAGTGTTGGCGGGTTTACACCCAAAGCATACATGTTTCCTTTAGGAGATCAAGCACATATTTTCTTTAAGAGATACACAAACCTTTCTTTGATCGAGCTACTTCCATGCCTAGGAAGTATTTGAGATGTCCTAAATCCTTGACTTCAAATTCTTTTGCCAAAAGTGATTTGATGTTCCTTATTTCTTCTTCATGGTCACCTGTAATAATAATATCATCTACATACACAATAATGATAGCTATTTTTCCTTGAAGAAAATGTTTGACAAAAAGGGTGTGATCGGATTGACATTGCAAGTACCCTTTATTCTTTACAACTTTAGAAAATTTCTCAAACCAGGCCCTTAGAGATTGTTTTAAACCATAAAGGGCTTTCTTGAGTTTGCACACTTTATTGATGGTTTTTGTTGTTTCCATCCCTACAGGAATATCCATGTAGACTTCTTCTAGATCACCATTGAGGAAAGCATTTTTTATGTCTAATTGGTTAAGAGTCCAATCATTATTCACAGCTAGAGAGAGAATAACACGGATAGTGTTTAATTTTGCTACTGGAGCAAATGTTTCTTGGTAATCAATTCCATATGATTGAGTGAACCCTTTTGCAACAAGTCTTACTTTAAACCTATCTATTTCGCCATTGGCTTTGTATTTGATGGTAAAAATCTATTTGCATCCTACAGTTTTCTTGCCTTTGGGTAGATCAGTTATTTCCCATGTTTTGTTATTCTCTAAGGCATTTACTTTTTCCATCACAGCCTTCTTCTAATTGTGGTCTCTAAGAGCCTCGTAGATATTATTTGGGATTTGTAAGGTAGATAGGCTAGTTGTAAAGGCTTGGAAGTTGGGAGAGAGATGTTTGTAGGAAAGGTAGTTTTGTATAGGATGGTTAGTGCGGTTCTCACCCCTTTCCTTTTTGCTATAGGAAGATCAACATCATCAAAAAAGGTGTCAGTTGGGAGATTAGAGTGTGTAGTTAAATTTTCCTGTATATTTGTAGAAATTTGATTGAGTGCTTGTTCATTCTCAAGAATGTTCATCCTTCTCCTTGTATAGACGATCGGGTTTCTCTCAGGTTCTTGAGGATCTTGATCAATGATACTAAGATTTTGGATAGGTGGTTCCTCCATTGTACATTCTTCTGTAAATGTGGAGTTGGAGGTTTCTTCATTGTCAATGAGGAAAGATGGTTCAATATTGATTTCCCCAGGGTTGATGAAATTGTTGGAATTTTGAAAATAAGGTTGATTTTCAAAGAAGGACATGTTCATGGATACATAGAATTTCCTAGAAGGAGGATAATAACATTTGTACCCCTTTTGATTTGAGGCATATCCAAGGAAGATACATTTGATTGCCTTAGGATCTAATTTACTTCTATTGGGTTGATGATCTTGGATAAATATTGTACATCCAAAAATTTCAATTTCATTTTGTTGAGGTGTGTCGGTGCAAGTACTTAGGTGAACAATTCCTTTTTCCTTTAAAAAAACTAGGGTAGTATTAAAATAATCTTTGGCATTATCAGAATGTTGAATTTGAATTTTGGTGTTAAGTTAAAAAGGTTGAGGATCAAAACATACCGACTTTGGAATATGTTGGTTGCTTCAGATTTCTCTTTCATTAGAAACACCCAAGCTAGCCTGGTGTGATCATCTATAAACGATACAAACCATCTCGCTCCTGATATATTTTTAACTCTACTAGGCCCCCAGACATCACTACGTATCATAGAAAAAGGATGAGAAGGTTTATAAGTGCGTACCTGATAGATAGAACGAGCCAGTTTAGCTAATTCACAAGATTCTCATTGAAAAACCTGAGAACTTGTATTAAAGATGTTTGGAAAAAGTCGTTTCAAATACATAAAATTTGGATGACCTAAGCGACGATGCCATAACATTATTCTACTATTGTAATCGTCTTTCGAACCAACAAAAATAGATTTGCTTGCACCTAATTGCTTGACTTGGGACTTTGGAATATTCAGGATATAGAGACATGAGAATGCTTCAGCATTAATCGTCTTCCCCGAGCTCAAATCCTGAAAAACACAATGATGTGAGTAAAAATTTGCCATGCATTTCTTCATTTGAGTGAGTTTGCTTATTGAGAGAAGATTATATTTGAGGTTTGGAACATGAAGAACATTTTCTAAGACTAGATCATTAGAGACTAAGACATTACCCATTCCTATTACTTTGAAAATAGTACCATCGGCAATTTTTACTTCAGGTTTATTGCTACAAATTGAGTAATTAGTCAAAAGAGAAATACCACCTGTCATATGATCTGAAGCTCCCGAGTCTATAATCCATGTACTAAAATTTTCTTTTGTTACCTTAAGAGCAATCGAAAAATTACCTGTTTGAGCTATACCATGTTTGCTTCATGCGCCTTTTGAGTAGATTTACTTTGCCCAAATAATTTTTGAAGAAGTTTCAACTGCTCTTTAGTAAATAAATTACTTTCAGATGTGACATTACCTTCTGATGGTATACTTGCTTGAAAAGCCTTTCCTCGTCGATCACTAGTTCCTTTGTTTGACTTCCAATCCAGAGGTTTGCCATGAATGTCCCAACATACTTCTTTGGTATGTCCTCGTTTTTTACAATGCTCACACCATGGTCTACTTTTTCGTGTTCGACTCTCATTTCTGTTGTAATTTTGATTTCGATTATGAAAATTTGTACTTGCATTGTGTACCTCATTTCCCAATGCATGTGTATTTGAGCAATTAAAGTCGACCCCTCAGGTTCAGAGTTTGTTCCAACACCCAACATTAGCTTTTTCCGGCTTTCTTCTCTTCTTACTTCTGCAAAAGTTTCTCTAATATTAGGTAAAGGTTTAGTAGCTAGAATTCTACCACGTACCTCATCTAGTTCTTTGTTGAGACCAAGTAGGAATTTGAATACTCTTTTCATTTCAACAATTTTCTTGTATGTTAACGAATCTGAAGTGCAGTCTCACTTATGATTTTTGAACATATCTAGTTGTTGCCACAGTCGGGATAGTTGAGTGAAGTATTGGGTAACTTGCATATCACCTTGATTCAACTCGTGAAGTTTCCCTTCTATTTCAAATAATTCATAAGTATTTTCAGTATCAGAGTACGTTTCACGTACCGCTTACCAAATCTCCCTTGTTGTAGAGTAAAGTAAGAAGTTTTCACCAATTTCCGTGGTCATGGAATTGATTAACCATGACATGACCATGTTATTTTCAGCTTTCCATATCTTGTACCTTTGACCTGTGCTGGCGGGGGTTGAGTTCTTGTCGGACAGGTAGTCTTCTTTTCTCTTCCCACAAATAAACATCATTATCGATTGGGACCATGAAAGGTAGTTCCTCCTGTTGAGCTTATGAGAGGTTATTTGGAGAATTGTTCCTTCTGACATAGGCATTGTATTTGAGGAAGAAGCCATTTAGCTATTTTGCAGCTTTTCACCAAAATAAAGACAGAAATAGATAGATAAAAAATGCAGTAATTTAACTTCCTGCCAACAATAGTAGTTTTCTACCCGACAATACTTCTAATGTGTGAAATTGAACTTCACACAATACTTCACCAGCTCAATATTTTCTATGGAGATGCACACGTAGCCTCTGACACGAAGCTTATTAGTCAATGGGTGTCAAGAATCCTCAATTGACGAAGCACCTTGAGAAAGGGCAGAATACCCACAAATCAACCTCTGACACGAGGTGAAGAATTGATAAAAATGCCTCTGACACAATTAAAAAAATCAGAAAGTGGGCTCTGATACCATCTTGTTTTATGTAAGAGAAATCTTCTTCTTGTCTTGAATTATTCTTCAAAAAAGGATACAACCCTAGATTTAAAGACTAAATGAATTTACACAAAAGGAAAGAAGGGTAACGGGAATAAATATACAAGGAAGGAGAGAGAGAAATCTTAACAAAAATGAAAGAGAAATAAAAGGGAAATATTTACACAATAAAGAGATCCACAGAAATTAAGGGTCTGAAAAAAGGATGTTTCTTTACCAACTGAAACCCTTAGCAAAAAGGGCTCTAGTCTAACAAAATGAGATAAGTGAATAATTACAAAAAAGCTTGGAAACCGAAGCCCAAAGAGAGGCATAAATCTAACAAGGGACCACAAATCACTACAAGATTAGCTACAAGCTTGTTTATTAATTATAAATAAAAGGACTTCTAATATAATTTCTCATGATTGATATATGAATAGCAATTGCTTCTGATAGAAAAATGTTGATCTATGCAAAGGATAATTACCTGCTCAATTGACCATTCTCCCTCAAAGAGTTCAAAGTCACCTTCAATCATCTTGAATTTGATAACTCGCTTTTTACCCAAAGGAAGTCTTTCCAGGTCGTTCTCATAACAATCAATGGTTCCTTTAGCATTAAATTTCAAACCAAAGGCCAAGTTTTGCTGTCCAACCTATTGAAAGAATGTCAAAGAATGTTAGTACACATGAAGAAAAGCAAAAGAGGATATGAAGATGTGGTTTTAAGTTCCATAGGATTGAATAATACTTCTCACTTCAAATAGCATAGAATAAACCGCTTTAAATTCAGGAAAACACTACTTTAGTACATAGAAAATGCATTAGCAACCGATGCAACGATGGCTAACAAGAGAGGAGACTAAGTCACAACTGAATGAGCTCAATGTGCACCACCAGCTTTAATTAGAAAGTACAAATATGTGGAGATACGAATTCCTTCATATATTTGACAAAAATCATGAATGCAGCTCGATGTGCACCACCAGCTTTAAATTCAGGAAAACACTATTTTAGTACATAGAAAATGCAGCAACCGATGCAACGATGGTTAACAAGAGACTAAGTCACAACTGAATGAGCTCAATGTGCACCACCAGCTTTAATTAGAAAGTACGATACTTTTTTTTTTTTTTTTTGATAAAAACCACCCTTTCATTGAGTAAGAATGAAAGAATACAAGGGCAGACAAAAAGAAAAGCCCAACAAAAAAAGCGATGCTTACAACAAAGGCCTCCACCCCAACAAAATAAGATGTAAAGGATAATTACAAAAGGGTTTGGTTAACGAGACCCAAAGAGAAATGTAAAATCTAATGAGAGACCAAACGTCATAGGGAGAGCGTTTTATCCCTCGAAAGATTCTATTATTTCTCTCACCCCAAAGCCCCCAAAGAATAGCGCAAACCCCAGCGTGCCACAAAAACAAACTCTTCCCCTTCAGAGGGGGGTGCAAGAAAAACTCCTCCAGCCTCTCTCTGCTAACGATGTGGTTGTGATCAGAAAGGCCCAGCTCCTCAAAAAACAAATTCCACACGCCAACTGTCAGATCACAAGTCCAAAACAAATGCTCGAAGTCCTCTGCCGCCCTCCTGCAGAGAATACAACACCACGGCCAACCAAAGAAGGTACCCTTCTCAAGACTTTATCGAGAGTATTAACTCTCTAGTGTAGGACCTGCCAGGCAAAAAACTTAACCTTCTTTGGAATTTTCACCCTCCACACAGTCGCGAAGACAGACTCCCCCCTATAAGCAGAGGGAGAAGAAGTAGTAAGAGCTAGAAAAAAGGAACGACAAGAAAATCCCATGGCCGGACAAGGCCTCCAATAGCGAATATCCTTCCTATCTGGGATACAACGAAGGTTCTCCACCAAGCAGTGTTTTCAAAGCGCAAGGCGCACCTCAGGACGACAAGTCATTTGATCACCCGAAGGCGAGAGGCGACAAAAAGGCATGGCCCGAGTGATGCGAGGCGCAATAATTAAATATATAAATAAATAATATATACACCATAAATTGTATAGTAAATATCATATAAAATGAAAAAAACCTTAAAAACTTAATATATCAATCAAATGTCTAAAGTCATCAAGAATGAAAATTATGAAATAATGAATTAGTGAACCAACAATAAAGGAAAAACTAGTATAAAACTCTGAATTTAAAAGTCTAAAATATCAATCAAATGTCATAATCATAATTTTCCTCCCCATCTAAATCTAACTCGTCATCTCCTGCTACTCCTTGATCATTCTCCTCTTCAAGATCCAATTCCTCTACATTGTCATCATCTTCATCACTAACTTGCTTTGTATAGTAGGTGTTGGTGTTCGAATTCTAGAAGATGAAGTCATGCACAGATTGACTTCCCTTTAGACCTAGTGTACTTTAGAGGTTCTCTAACACCACTAGCATCTGCCACATCTCCCCATGTGTGGTCGTCATCATCAAAAACCAACTCATTATCAGCTTCAAGTTCATTATCTTCTTCTTCAAGCGTTCCAACCAACCATTCATTACTCTCATCAATATGATTAAGAGAAATTGGATCGAGTTGATCCTTCAAATCGAAGCGTTCTTTAAGTGCTTGGTTGTATTTTATATAAACCAAATCATTTAAACGCTTCTGCTCTAACCTGTTTCTCTTGTTCGAATGAATCTACAAAATTAATAATGAATATAGAGTTAAAAAGTAATGTTTAAATATTAAATTAATAAGGTAGAAGACAAATTAACCACTCACGTGTTCAAAAACACTCCAATTGCGTTCACAACCAGAAGCACTACATGTGAGATTTAGAACTCTCATGGCCAACCTTTGTAGAATTGGAGTACTACCCCCATAAAGAGCCCACCATGATGTTGTTCACATTGTCACATGTTTAAAATGGTTTAGGATTAACTCTTGGAATAACTTAAGTTTAAAACCCAAACATTTAAAGAATAACATTACCTGGCGTCTTAATTTTCCTCGTGTTGATAGCTAAATCGATGCTAAACATGCCTTTAGCTTCCGAATACAACTCCAATTCCACCGTGCATCGGTTTTGGTCATTCTTTGATGGTATTAGTCGTTGCACAACTTGAAGTAGACCACTCATAACTTCTACATCTTGAATAATTCTATCTTTGTGATCATAAAAAAGAGATGGATTTAAATAATAACCGGTTGCATGTAAAGGTCAATGATGTTGGCAATCCCATCTTTTGTCAATGATATCCCAAATAGGTTTATATTTTGCTTCATTATCATTAAACCCGCTCTTGATAGCCTCCTTCGCTCGATCCATAGTGTCATATATGTACCCCATAGTTGGTTTGTCACCATCAACTAATCTAAGAACACGAACTAGTGGCCTCGATGCCTTTAACGTATAGACAACTGAGTTCCAAAACGATGTCATCAAGATAGTGTCAGCTGCTCTCTTACCCTTTGAATCCTTTGCCCATTTAGAAGTTATCCATTTCTCAGAGATGAACATATTTCTCAAATTCGCCTTATTTTTATGAATACTCGATAGTGTCAAGAATGATGTTGCAAATCGAGCAACGGCGGGTCTTACCAATTCATGTTGATTAGTGAATTCTCTCATCATGTTTAGCACATACAAGTGGTTATAAATAAAACCACTAAGTGCCACGGCCTTTTTAATACACCTTTTGATTTGATCCATCTTTCCAATATCTTCTAACATCAAATCTAAACAATGAGCAGCACATGGTGTCCAATATAAATGTGGTCGTTTCGCTTCTAAATATTTACCAGCTAGGACATAATTTGAGGCATTATCAGTAACAACTTGGATGACATTTTCTTCTCCAATCTTCTCTACCATTCCATCCAAGAGTTCAAATACTTTTTCACTAGTTTTGATGCATGAAGATGCATCAATGGATTCCAAAAATAATGTTCCAGCCGCAGAATGAACTAAAAAGTTTATTAAAGTTCTATCTCTTCTATCTGTCTACCCATCTGACTTCAACGAACATCCATTTTTTTTCCATTCAACCTCACGATTACTAACTATTGTTTTAGTAAATTCTACCTCATTTTTCAAACATGTAACTCTAGCCTCATGATAAGAAGGAGGCTTCAAACCGGGACCAAATTGACCAACTGCTTCTAAGCGAATGGTGTTTAACGGGATACGTGCTTGATAAATCCAACGCATGATGAATTGAATCGTAGTATCCCTTCCCTCTTTGTTTTTGACAAGGCAACAACAAAATTTTCATTGAAATAATGAAATGAGTCTAATGCTCAAAATACAATTTTCATATAGAAAAAAAAAGTAAACCTAGACCATCCAAAACCAGAAAGTTAATAAGCAATACAAGTAAACCCAAAGAGGAGAAGCCAATAACGCTAACATAGAAAAACACTCCAGAATGAAGCCAACAAAGCAACAGAACCAAAACACACCACCCAAACCTCCAACAACCAAAAACTACTCTTGGAACCAAACATAAGCTCTAACAAAGCTAAATTTCCATAATTAAGACCAGCAGAGAAGGAGCCCAACAAAAACCACCAACCCAACACCTTCCTCTATTGACAACACCACCAACCTGGAGATCTCACCCAACCGAGCCAAACCCTTCCAGTAGCCACTGCTTTAAACACCACAACACCAACAACCCATCAAATCTGCCAAAAGCTTCAACGTGAACCCAACAAAAACCACCAACCCAACACCTCACTCTTTGTTATATTTTTCTGTAATGCTAGATTGCTTCAACTTCTTCATCCTATTCCTATCATCAACAACTTTGGTTGGATCGGGATAAACAAATTTATCCATGGCTCCCTTTTGTCGTAGTGGCTTCAAGTTCAATTATGATCGACTTCTACTAAATCCTTCTCCACTACCAAGAGCTCGCTTTCTAGATGTTCCAGTACTTGAACTTGATCCTCCAATGACATCCATCTCATCATCTTCATCAATTGCATTCAAATCATAATCTCATAGTTTGTTCATGCATTACTTTCTTCTCGCTTTGTTTTTGTTTTTGTTTGATACTCCTTCAATTCCTCTCTTACATTAGTTGGACACTTTAAGCATGCTTTGACATTTCGATTTCCACCAACTAAATGATGTGTTGCTCGACAAATTCCACCTTTTGTGATTTTTCCACAAAAGGTACATTTGCAAGTATGTGTCCTCATCCTCCAAGATGACATATTTCCAACTGGGGTGCTTTCTTTTTGTCTCAACATCTCCCATATTGATTGATTCCTATTAGAAGAAGAATAATTAAAGAAGATGAATAATTTGGTTCAAGGCTGAAGTTAAATAGAAGAAGAGGAATGAACGAGTTAGTGAGGAAGTAACCATGTTCTGCTTACCTGATGGAGAAGAAACAACCGATGAAGCAAAGCACCAAGCAGTAGGCAGTAGCTATCAAATAGCAAGTAGCAACCAACAATCAATGAAGAAGAAAGAAGAAGAATTAGGAGCAGCCAGGCAACCAACGAATGCCAAACAAATGGAGTGGAGGAGGAGAAGAAGCAACCAACACGGCAACACCACCAGCAGAAGCAATCGATGAAGAACAAAATAAGAAAGAAGAAGAAACAGTACCACTACCAGCAGTGAGCAGTCGATGAAAAAGAAAGAAGAATTTGAAGAAAGCCAACGTCCAACAGAACCAATGCGAATTAATGATGACTTGATCGATAGTAGCAAGAGAAACTTGGTGTTCAGAATTGGTCGATGAAGAAGAAGAAACTATTTGGAGATGGAGACTTGTTGATCGATACTCAATAGATAGAGGAAAAGAGAAGTCATTGCCGTTTAACGTTTTCAACTTTTCATTAAAAAAAAAACCTACGAAGCGTCAAATGCATGCTGCATGGAGTTTATGGGCTTATGTGTGGGCTGGCATTTAGGGTTTCGTGCATATGAAGTTAAGTTTAAAAAAAAAAAGCTTGAACGCTCATGACAAAGCGCTGCGTGACCGTCCGGGCGCATCCAGGCAAAAGCAGCGCGCGCCCATTGAAGTCGCCCGCCTCGCAGGTGTTGGAGGCGCCACGCCCTCACATCGCCTCGCCTTGCGCCTCGGGCGAGCGCCTCTGTGCGCCTTGATAACACTGCCACCAAGGATAGGAGAACCGACACGTCCTCGGTTTCCCTAATAGAAAGAGGGCGTTAAAAACCCAAAGAAGGAGAAGCGATGTGACCAGAAAGGAAGAGAACCTCCGCCACGACCCTATTTTTAGCCCGAGATAAATGATAAAGACAAGGGAACATCGAACAGAGAGGTCTATCCCTCAACCACCTATCCTCCCAAAACAAAGTATCTTTCCCATCCCCCACACAACAAGTAACCAGGTCGGAGAAAAAAGGAAAACCCTCAGCAATGCCCTTCCAAGGGTTTCTAGAAATGCCTCTCCCTCCGGAAGTAATCCACTCAAAAGGGGACGCCCCGTACTTACTCACAATGACCATGTGCCAAAGAGTGGAGGTTTCATGGTAAAAACGCCACAGCCACTTCGCCAAAAGGGCTTTGTTGCGATTTCTCAGGTTTCCTATCCCCAAACCCCCGAGATCCACAGGTTTTGAAACAAGGTCCCAATTAACCAAGTGCGAGCCACCTCCCTCTCCCACACCCTCCCAAAGAAAGTCTCTCATAAGCTTTTCAACTCGCTTACACACCGCAGCAGGGATCTTAAAGAGTGACAAGAAATAAACAAGTATTCCACTTAACACAGACGGAATCAAGGTAAGTCTTCCTCCTTTGGAGAAAAAACTCTTCTTCCAAGAAGTTAATCTCTTTTGAACCTTTCTCACCACGGGATCCCAAAAAAAAAGGGTCCTAGGATTATCCCCAAGGGGAAGCCCCAAATAAGAGGAAGGAAAGGATCCCACCTCACAACCAACTCGGTTAGCCCAAGTCCTCAGCTTCTCGGGATCACAATTCAGGCCCAATAGCTGACACTTTCCCCTATTTATCTCCAACCCCGATATAGATTCAAAGAAGGCTAAGAAGTTGTTCAGATGACAGAAAGAAGCCGCATCCCCAGAGCAAAAGAAAAGGGTATCATCAGCAAATTGAAGATGGGATAAGGGTATATTGTCCATCCCCATCCTGAAACCTTCAAGGACCCCTCGCTCAACCCCCTTCGAGATTATCCTGCTGAGGACATCCACCACCAGAAGGAAGAGGAAGGGCAAGATTGGATCCCCTTGTCTGAGACCTCTTGTAGCACAAATCCGTCCTTTCGGTTTTCCATTTACCATAATAGAATACTTGACGGATCTTACGCAACTCCACACCCAGGATCTCCATTTATATCCAAAGCCTTTTCTAGCCAAGACCTTATCCAGGAAATTCCAATCCACGTGGTCATAAGCCTTTTCAAAATCAATTTTGAAAAGGATCCATTCCTTCTTCCTGGATCTGTAATCCTCAATAGCCTTATTGGCAATCAAGGACTGGTCCAAAATCTGTCTACCCGAAATAAAAGCTCCCTGTGAATCCGCCACAGTCAAGGGCAGCACCTTCCTTAACCTACAAGCCAGAACCTTAGCAATAATCTTATACACACTTGTCACCAGGATTATCGGTCTAAAGTCACGAACCTTACGAGAAACCTCATTTTTAGGAATTAAGCAAATAAACGTATCATAAAGAGAGCTATCCAGGATCCCCCTCTCAAAGAATTCACGAAAAACTTTCTCCATATCCTCTTTGATAGTGTCCCAGCTATCCTGGAAGAAGGCCATGGAGAAGCCATCAGGGCCAGGCGCTTTACTCCTATCAAAACTAAACACCACCTTCCGAATTTCTTCCAAAGTAAAAGGACTAACAAGCTCATCGTTGGCAGCACTCGAGATGGGACTCCAATCCACCCCTTCCAAGAACCCCCGAGCTTGGACAGGAGGAGCATAAAGGGAAGTGTAGAAAGAGATGATCTTTCTTTCAATTCCTCATCACCCTGAATCACCGCACCACTATCACTCTCTAGGGAACTGATGAGGTTTTTGTTGCGTCTTCCACTCGCAATTCTATGGAAATAAGCTGAATTAACATCTCCAAATAACGTCCATCTCACTTGAGCTTTCTATCTCCAACTCATCATCTCTCTATGTGGAGATACTAATTCCTTCATATATTTGACAAAAATCATGAATGCAGGAGGCAGGATGATGTAGTGTACTGTAGCGTACTCTTTTGTGCCCTACTCTTTTGTGTCCTTTTATAAAGGCAAGGCTTCTCTCTTTTTATTTTTCTAGTTTTTTAGGTCTTAAGTTTTACTGTTGTCATTTAAGTTTTACTGCTGTCATTTAAGTTTTACTGTTGTCATTTGACTTAGTTACTATGTCTTTAACTTAAAGGTTGGCTTGTAGCCTTTAAATAGGGGCCCCTAGGTTGTAAGAGGCACTATTCAATAAAAATTCTGATTCAAGAAACCTTCAAGATTGGTTCTACATTAGTTTTGGTATCAGAGCGACCAAAATTGGGAACCAAAATGGTTGGAAAAAGGCAACCAGCCGGTGACACTTCCGTACTGACGTTGTTCGAACCGGTGAAGAAGTTGAAGTCCTATCTTCAAGATCTATCTTTCATCATCTCTCTAGAATGGAAAATTCCATAGAAAAAATGAGAAATAGCCAACTTGAGCTTCACCAAATGGTGAAAGCCTTGACCGAACAAATGAACTTGATGCCCATTCGGCCAAATAATAACCAACAACCAAGAAGCCAAGATCTTCAAGGTGGCCCCAGTCAATCCCTTGGAAGACAGCCTCAACATGGGTCAAACCTTTATCAAGAAGTTGCAAGAAATATACCACCCCACAACCACAATCCACTGCAAGATTATTACAGGGAGGAAGAATTGTTATTCCACCAAAGACATCCCCAAGAAAGGGCAAGAAGATAGCAAGAATATCCACGAAATGCATTTCCACCTCCTCAAATTCAAGATCCAAGATTTATAGGACTTGATAGCTCTAATGATGAGGGTGAACCGTTTGGAGGAAGAAATTATGAATTTCAAGAAAGACAAAGGGACAATGCACCAAATTACCCTCCACAAAATTATGAATACAAAATGAAGGCTTTAGTGAGAAATTTGATATTGAGGCCTTTTTAGATTGGTCCAAAGAAGTTGAAGCTTTCTTTGACTATACCAACACTCCCGAAGGCAAGAAAGTGAAGTTGGTGAATACAAACTAAGAGAGGGAGCTTCCGCATGGTGGGACCAAGTGCAAATCAATAGAAGAAGATATGGAAAAGGACCTATTAGGTCTTGGTCCAAGATGCTAAAACTATTGAAAAGCACATTCCTTCCCGTTAATTACGAACAACTCCTATATAATCAATATCAACATTGCACTCAAAATAACCGAACAGTAGCTGAATATTCAGAAGAGTTTCATAGATTATGTGCAAGAAACAATTTGTCTGAAACTGAACAACACAAGATCACTCGCTTTGTAGATGGTTTACGAGAAGATATCAAGAAAAAGGTCAATTTACAGCCCCTTTTTTATCTTACAGAAGTTGTAGCTTTAGCAACAAAGGTGGAAGAAAGCCATAGCTTCAAACAAAGAGGAACACCCCCGGCAGAAAATTACCTTGGGAAAGAAGCAGCCAAAATTTTAGAAGATCTAATGAAGTACAAAAAAATTGGCAGATTGGAGGCCCTTCTTCTACACCCCATATTGACAAAGGTAAAGAAGAGGGTAATCCTAGAACTTCCGGTAATAAGGGTAATGAAGGAAACAACATGAAGAAAGCAAATATATACAACAGACCAACATTGGGCAAATGCTTTAGATGTGGCCAACAAGGACATTTATCTAATGAATGCCCTCAAAGGAAGACTCTAACCATTATGGACAATCCACACAATGAGGAGCAAGAATTTGAAGAAGAGACCGATGAACAAGATGTGTCTTATGTGGAAGCCGATGATGGAGAGCATCTATCTTGCATTATCCAAAGAATATTACTCACTCCCACAAGTGAGTCTCACCCTCAACGCCATGCTCTTTTTAGAACACGTTGCACTATCAATGGAAAGATTTGTAATGTGATCATTGATAGCGGAAGTAGTGAAAACATAATTTCACGCAAGGCTGTCCAAATTCTTCAATTGAAGCCCGATCCTCACCCAAATCCATACAAAGTAAGTTGGATACGAAAGGGGGGAGAGGCCCATGTTAATGAAATTTGCACTATTCCCCTATCTATAGGGAGTAATTACAAGGATCAAATTATTTGTGATGTCCTTGATATGGATGCATGCCACGTTCTTTTGGGACGACCATGGCAATATGATGTTCAAGCCACACATAAAGGGCGAGAGAATACTTATGAGTTTCATTGGATGAGCAAAAAGATAGTACTCATGCCATTGAACAACACCACTAAAAACCAAGGATTGAAGGTTCTTCTAACCTATTCACCATTTGGGATCTAAAGAATTCACCCAAAACATAAATAAAGAAATCTGGGTTGTTGTACAGAAACAAGACAAAAAGGAAGACACTGAGGAACAACTTGACCCCATGGTTGAGAAAATATTGAAGAAATTTCCACATTTGACAAACAATCCGACCACACTGCCTCCACTTAGAGACATATAGCACCAAATTGACTTTATACCAAGCTCTAATTTGCCCAATTTGCCGCATTACAGAATGAACCCCAAGGAGTATGAAATACTTCAACAACACATTCAAGAACTCCTAGAAAAAGGGCATATACAACCTAGTGTTAGCCCATGTGTTGTACCAGTCTTATTAATTCCTAAAAAGGATGGCACATGGAGAATGTGCGTGGATAGCCGAGCAATCAACAAAATAACGGTAAAATACAAATTTCCTATTCCTCGTTTATCTGACCTAATTGATCAATTGGGTGGTGCTAGGGTATTCTCTAAGGTGGATCTACGAAGTGGTTACCACCATATTTGAATTCGACCCGGAGATGAATGGAAGACCGACTTCAAGACAAATGTCGGACTCTTTGAATGGTTGGTAATGCCTTTTGGCCTCTCCAACGCCCCAAGCACTTTTATGAGATTGATGAATCAGGTCCTGCATCCTTACCTTAATAAATTTATTGTGGTCTATTTTGATGACATTCTAATATATAGTAAGTCCCAAGAAGAACATCTAGAACACGTTATGACACTATTTACCACATTAGAGAAGAACCGGCTTTACATTAACCTAAAAAAATGCTCTTTCTTACAAACAAAAATTAAGTTTTTAGGTTTTATCATTTCCAGCAACAGCATAACCGTGGACCCCCTAAAAATAAAGGCTATTAGAGATTGGCCCCCATTGAAAAATGCTAGAGACATACAATGTTTTTTGGGATTAGCTTCTTTTTATCATAAGTTCATCAAAAACTTTAGCACAATAGCTGCACCACTAACTGAATGTTTAAAGAAAGGTAGGTTTGGTTGGACAAATGAACAAGAAGACAGTTTTACGAACCTAAAAAACAAATTATGTGCAGCCCTTGTTTTAGCATTACCAGACTTTAATAAAATTTTTGAAGTATCTGTAGATGCCTTAGGAGTGGGAATAGGTGTTGTTTTGTCTCAGGAAAACCATCCCATTGAGTATTATAGCGAAAAACTTAGTGAACCTAGGCAACGGTGGAGCACTTATGAGCAAGAACTATACTCCTTAGTGAGAGCACTCAAACAATGGGAACATTATTTGATAAGTAAGGAATTCATTTTATATACCGATCATTATTCTCTTAAGTTCTTACAAACACAAAAGAATATCAACCGGATGCATGCTAGGTGGATCACCTTTATTCAAAAATTTGATTTTCTCATTAAACATAAAGCTGGAAATACTAACAAAGTAGCGGATGCCCTTAGTAGGAAACATTCTCTACTTACTTTACTCCGGGGTGAAATTATTGCATTTGAGGAGTTACCATCTTTATATGAATTTGATGTTGATTTTCGTGATATTTGGAATAAATGTTGCCACCATGTTAACCCTAGTGACTTCCATATAATTGATGGATATTTGTTTAAGGGAAATGTCTTGTGCATACCTCACACATCTTTAAGTGAGCAAGTGATAAAGGAACTACATTCTGGGGGTTTAGCAGGACACTTAGGGAGAGATAAAACCATTGAGCTTGTTTCGGGAAGGTATTTTTGGCCACAACTTCGAAAGGATGCAATAACTTTGTTCTAAGATGTTTTATTTGCCAAACTGCAAAGGGTCAATCACAAAACACAGGACTTTATGCCCCTTTACCTATTCCACAATCTATTTGGGAAGACCTTTCTATGGATTTTGTTTTAGGATTGCCTAGGACACAACGTGGTTATGACTCCGTTTTAGTAGTAGTAGACCATTTTAGCAAAATGACGCACTTTTTGGCTCGCAAAAAAAACTTCTAATGCCATTGCAATTGCTAACTTGTTTTTTAAAGAGATTGTTCGATTGCATGGTGTTCCTAAATCTATAGTCTCTGATCGGGATGTTAAATTTCTAAGTCATTTTTGGAGAACTCTTTGGAGGAAATTTGATACATGTTTGAAGTTTAGCTCCACTAGTCATCCTCAAACAGATGGCCAAACCGAAGTCACAAATCGCACACTTGGTAACTTGATTCGATGTCTTAGTGGAGAAAAACCTCGACAATGGGACCTAGCTTTGCCTCAAGCGGAATTTGCTTTTAATCATATGCGAAATCGATCTACAGGGAAGTCACCTTTTGAAATAGTCTATACTAAACTTCCATGTTTAACAATTGACCTTGCTACATTACCTGCTACTTTGAATGTTCATCAGGAGGCCGAGGAAATGGCAGAACGTATCACCAAACTCCATAAAGAAGTTCGTGACCATTTGGAGGCTGCCAATGCTTCTTACAAGCTTTTGGCTGATAAGCACTGCCGACCTCAATCCTTTGCAATTGGAGATCTTGTATGGTTCATTTGCGGAAATCTAGATTACCTTTGGGTGTTCATGGCAAACTTCAGCCTAAGAAAATTGGGCCTTTCCCTATTGTTGAACGCTATGGACCAAATGCCTACAAAGTTGATCTTCCGCCACAATTCAAAATTTCTCCTACCTTTAATATTTCGGATCTCACAGCTTACCATGCTCCGGATGAGTTTCAATTGGCTACTTGATTAATTCGAGGATGAGTTATCTTTAGGGGGAGGGAATTGATATAGTGTACTGTAGTGTACTCTTTTGTGCCCTACTATTTTGTGTCCTTTTATAAAGGCAAGGCTTCTGTCTTTTTATTTTTCTAGTTTTTTAGGTCTTAAGTTTTACTGCTGTCATTTAAGTTTTACTGCTGTCATTTGACTTAGTTACTATGTCTTTAACTTAAAGGTTGGCTTGTAGCCTTTAAATAGGGGTCCCTAGGTTGTAAGAGGCATTATTCAATAAAAATTTTGATACAGGAACACAAATCAAGGGTTTCCTGGCCAAGGAATAAAGCGTACTGGCAGTATACTGAAGTACTTGATCACATTAAAATTCAAAGCCCCCCGCCCCCCAGTAAAAAATTTATATAATACAGAAGCCAACTGTGAGTCTTGGGGTATTGGAAGGCTTCTGTTTTTTTATTTTTTGGTTGCTCTGTGTGAGGCTTAGTCTTTCTTTTTTTCTTGCTCGTGTTTCCTCCCGTTGGAGTTTGTTTTTGATGTTTCAGATTCATTTCATTATATCAATGGAAGTTGTTATTGTTATAATATATATTGTTGTCCTTTATCGTAATTGTACATTCTTTAGTATTAGGGTTTCCTTGTATACCTATATATATTTGTCATAGAACTCAAATGTGAATAGAACGAATATTTTCTTTCTCAATTCTGATTTACATGGTATCAGAGTATTCCCTAGGGTTTAGGGTTTGCATTTGACAATTAGGGTTTCTTCCTCCTAAGTAAGGTTAGGGCTTGAGGTTTGGGTCATCATTTTAGGGTGGCCATTTGTCAACACCACCTACCTTAGGAGGAGTGTCGTCGTCAGGGAAGGACGTTCACCGTCGAAAGTTCGTCGGAATCCGCTGCGCGTGAGGCTCACGCGCCGCCGAAAGCTTCTGTTGTCGCCGTCACGCGTCGGCGCATGGGGGTGCGTGACCGTGTCGATCGGGTCGCCGCCGCTTGGGTTCATCTCTGTTCGTATTTCCCGGCTTGTCTATCACCTCGGATTCGACATTAGTCCCTTCGTTTGACTCAATTTTTGCATTCGGGTGAGATTAAGGCACTTTTTGGTACTGTTCAGATCTGGTTTTTCTGTTTCCTTGAAGTTAACCTACTGTTTTGTTTTAATAATGGTTGAGATGAAACCTATGGTTGTACCTAATCTGGTTCCCCTTTCGTCAAAGATCACAGAGCATAAGTTGAATGGTTCAAACTATTATGATTGGAGTCGAACAATTAGGTTCTATTTACGAAGCACTAAGATGGATGATCATATCGATCAGGATCCACCAGAGGACGATACAAGGAGGACCTGGTTGCGCGATGATGCTCGTTTGTATATTCAAATCAAGAATTCAATTGAGAGTGAGGTGGTTGGATTGGTAAATCACTGTGATTCTGTAAAAGAACTGCTCGAATTCTTAGAATTCTTAGACTCAGGAAAAGAGCAAGTTAACCGAATGTATGAAGTTTGCACCGCTCTTTTTCATGCGAAACAGGGAGACCGATCTGTCACGAATTATTTTATGCAATTTAAGAAGACATGTGCAGAATTTAACACTTTGCTCCCATTTAGTACAAACATAAAGGTTCAACAAACTCAAAGAGAAAAGATTGGTGTCATGAGCTTTCTTAATGATCTTTCCTCTGAATTTGATATGGCCAAATCACAAATTCTCTCAAGATCCGAGATCCCCTCTTTGGATGAAGTTTTTAGTAGAGTTCTCCGTTTGGGATGCAAGGCAGATTGTTTGCCCTTTTCTTACTTAGGATTACCTTTGGGTGGTCATCCAAGGACTTTGGGATTTTGGCAACCAGTGATTGATGCCTTTGAAACGAAAGTGGATAGATGGAAGAAATTCAATTTGTCAAGGGGAGGTCGAATGACCTTGTGTTCATCGGTTCTCTCTAGCCTGCCGCTATACTACTTTTCGGTATTTGAGATGCCTTCAGCAGTTTCGCAAAAAATGGAGCAAATCATGAGAAACTTCTTTTGGGAAGGGAGGAGTGGGTTGAGAATTAATCATTTAGATCGATGGGATTTTGTAACTCATGATAGGTCGCTGGGAGGGCTAGGTTTTGTGGATTTACGGAGGAAAAATATAACCTTATTGGCAAAGTGGGGGTGGAGATTTGGGGGTGAGCCCTCGGCATTATGGCGGAGGGTGGTGGCTAGTATACATGGGATTTCGAAAGATGGATGGAACTCTACCGTCGCAAAGGGGCGAAGTTTGAGAAGCCCATGGATTAGTATTATGAGGCACTGGCTGTAAAGGACTTTCGGCCAATAAGCCTGGTTAATTCTTCATATAAGATCCTTGCAAAGGTATTGGCCGAAAGATTGAAAGATGTCATGCCCTCGATAATTGCGGATACTCAAAGTGCTTTCATCAGTGGGAGAAACATCTTAGACCTTGTGTTGATTGCCGGTGAGGTGGTGGAGGAATTCGGGGTTAAGAAGCGAAGGGATGGATTACGAGATTGACTTGGAAAAGGCCTTTGACAAAGTGGATTGGGACTTTCTGCGGGAGGTAATGGTTCTAAAAAGTTTGATGTAAAATGGATTCGATGGATTATGGGGTGCATTAGAGAGCCTATCTTCTCGGTTTACATCAATGGTAGTCCGGCGGGGAGAATTAAGGCTTCTAGGGGTTGCGACAGGGGACCTCTCTCTCCCCTTCTGCTTTTTATTGGTTTGAGAGGTCTAAATTACCTCATTCGGCGAATGAGGAGCAGGTCCTGCTAGAGGATTTGTGGTTGGAAGGCAAAGGGTTCATATATCAATATTGCGGTATCACGGATGACACATTGTTCTTTTGCAAGTTTGATGATAGGATGATGGATGCGTTGATAAAAACAATAGCACTCTTCGAGTCTTGTTCGGTCTAAAGGTTAATTGGATGAAGTCCTCGGTGGTTGGTATTAATATTGCTAAAGCGAGGTGAGTCAATGGCAAGCAAGTTGGGTTGTGTGGCGGGGACTCTTCCTTTGCCTACTTAGAGTCGCCTTTGGGGGCCATCCGGCAGCACATTGGATTCTCGCAACCAATTGTGGATAATTTTGGGAAAAGATTGATAGATGGAAGAAGTTCAACCTATCTAGAGGAGGGAGGATGACCTTATGTTCGTCGGGTTTTGACTGCTCTTCCGTTGTACTTCTTCTCCTTATTTGAGGTCCCAGCAGGTGTGTGCCTTCAATTGGAAAAGTTCATCGAAACTTTCTCAGGAGGGGAGCAGGGGTCAAGGGTTAATCATTTAGTGAGATGGGATCGGGTGGCGGGATCGTGCGGTTGGAGGATCTGGGGTGGGTGATTTAAGAAGAAGAAGAAGCAGGCTCTCATTGGCCAAATGGGCACAGAAGTTTGGCGTTAATCCTAAGCCCTATGGTGTCAGGTTGTGGCGAGCATACATGGTGTCTCCTCGGAGGGGTGGACGGCGTTGGTAAATAGAGGAAGAAGCTTGAGGAGTCCCTGGCTGAGCATAGCAAAACAGTGGGGGATGGCAGAGTCTTTAGTCCGATTTCAGCTTGGGAATGGCAGAAGAATTTTGTTTTGGAATGATGTGTGGGCCGGGGATCTCCCTCTTAAGGCTCAATTCCCTCTGCTGAGTCGGGTTGCGTGTAATCCCCAGGGGTGCGTCTCTGATTTTTGGGATGGCGACACAAGGTCATGGAGTATCTCTTTTAGGAGAAACTTGAAGGATGAAGAATCTGAAGAGTTGATGGGATTGCTGGGGCTTATTCATCATTTAACGCCAGTAGATGGGGTGGATGGGAGGAGGTGGACAATTGAGGCCTCGGGGGTCTTTTCAGTTAAATCTCTTGTGGCTTATCTTGGCAATGGAGAGTTGATGGACAATTTGTTGTTCAAAGCAATCTGTCCTCCTTCTACATCCTAAGAGGATAAACATCCTTATGTGGATTACGATAAAAGGGAAGTTGAACACGCAGAGGTTCTCCAAAGAAAACAACCCAAACTATAAGCTCCACCATCCATCCATGGGCTATGTTGGGGAATGAGAAACAATGGTGCATTTTTTTTTTCATTGCCGTGATGCTAGTAATTGTTGGGAGGAGTTTTTGGAGTGTTTAATGTTAGTTGGGTCTTTGATTGCTCGATGGACTGAAGCGTGTGTCACCGTTGGTAGGCCGCCCTTGGTTCGAAGGCAAAGGTGTCTTGTGGTTGGCGGGGTGAAAGCACTTCTTTCGAATTGTGGTTCGAAAGAAATAGGAGATTGTTTGAGGAAAAAAGTTGGGTGTGGGCGCAAAGGTTTGACTCAGCTATTATCAAAGCCTCTTCTTGGAGCTCCCAAAGCAAAGAGTTTACAGAGCTACTCTATTTCTGATCTAACCGCTTCTGGCACCTTTCTTATTCAAAATGTAGTGTTGTTATAGGGATAGTTCTTGGTGGTTGGTCTGGTTTGCTAAACAGGTTGTTTTCCAGGGGTATTGGGGTTATGGTCATGACTTTGTGGTTTATGAATCTTTTCTTGTACCCTTCTCTTTTGAGTTTTGTCTTTTTTTGTACTTTGAGCGCTAGTCTCTTTCATTATCTTAATGAAATCTTGATTGTCACTTTGTCAAAAAAAAAAGTATTATGAGGCACTGGGAGGAGGTGAGGTCGTTGGTGCATTATCGGTTGGGAAATGGTCTCCAGATACGTTTTTGGGAGGATGTTTGGATTGGGAATTCAACAGTTAAGGAGGTTTTCCCTCTTTAAGGTGTGTTCGTATGCAGATTGGGATGCGGTGGGTGTTGTATGGCCGCCTTCAGGAGGTAAGAAAACATTTTGCGTTCCTCTTGGAAGGTTTATGAATGGTTGGAAAGTCTTTAAGGATTTGCTTGGTGACTTCATCAATTCCTCGGAGGGTGTGGGTGCGCTGGAACCTTGTTGTGCGGGTATCTCTTCGCCAAATTTGGTTGGGGATGGCATTAGTAGTTTTAAGGGGGTTCCCGTTAAGGGACTCGGCGAGGTTGCTTTGAGGGCTGTGAGGGATCGCTCGTTGCTGGAAAGTGATTCTGCTCAGGTGAAAAGGCTTTGGGTTTGGAAGGCTGGAGAGGTAGTTGATGTTGACTTCTCAAGGATCCTTGTGGTGACTCGTCTGTTTGCCCATATTCCTTGGTTGACTATCAAGAAAGGGTTAGAAGCTCATTTTCGAGTGGTGTTTCAAATCAATCCGTTCATGGTTGACAAAGCCATTTTGTTGGTTGATGGTATTGCCAATGATTTTTTTGTTTCCAGCATTGGGAAATGGCAAGTAATTAGTAATCTCCATTTGAAAATTGAAAGGTGGTCGGAACGTCTACATAGTTTACCGGCCGTAATTGGGGGGTATGGGGGTTGGTTAGTAATAAAGAATTTGCCTTTGAAGCTCTGGAAAAGGGAGGTTTTTGAAGCAATTGGTTTGCGACTGGGGGGTTTGGTGGATATTTCTTTGGAGACCTTGAATCTTCTTGATCTTTCAGGGGCTAGAATCAAGGTGGCTCAGAACTTGTGTGGTTTCCTCCCGGCTTCAATTAGTGTGGTTGACCCAATTCTGGGGGAGTTTTTGTTGAAGTTTGGTGAGGTGGAGTGTGCGGATCCTCCTCCTTTGTTATCGGGTTCCTTGGTATTAAGGGATGTCTCAAATTCATTGGATCTGGCTCGAATCTCTGCGATTATGAATGATGAGCTGGGGTTTAATTTGTACTCTTCCCCTGTTGATGATCTTTTTTCTCACAGTTTGTGCGATCCGATGGTGGGGGCACCCTCTGGGATTGTGATGGAAGGTTCAGTGGAGGTCGTCAAGGTGGGGGATGATTTGTTTATTGAGTTAGGGCAGGATAGTTTGGTTCGTAACTTGGATGGAGTTGCAACCGATCTGTCAGTTGGGCCTTTAGTAGAGGTTGGTAGGTCTGGAGCTTGTTTGGCAGGATGTGCGGTTGTCTTACCAGCATAAGGTCTTTTTCTCCTCCCGCGCGCTGTTGCTCTCATGGAATGAAGGAGGCTTTCTGTGGAAAGGTATATTCAAGGAAAGGAAAGGTGAGCACAGTGGAGCTTGTGGAGCAGAAGGGAGATTTTCCTGATTTTTTGGACCATCCAGAGTGTATCTTGCAACCACTGATCTCTCCTCTGCCTCGTGCTAAAGTTTTTGACAAAGTTGATTCAAGCATCCCTTCCTTTACCATTGAGGAATGTCAGGTTGGCCCTATGGGGGTATCTTTGTTTAAAGCTTCTTTCCAGCATTCTACACCAGCTCCTAAAGATGTGGGTGGATTCTCCCCTTTGGTTGATCTTGACTCGATGGTGGGTTCGGTGGTTAGTTTGAGCAATTCGGAGTTAGGATCCAATTGCTTCTCCTTAACTAAAGATTTAGGGGTGGATCCACCTATTCTCAATCTGGCAAGGTTGTTTGATTCCCCAGGAAGTCCATTGTTGGTGGAAGAGGGTGATTCGGAGTGCCCTAAGGAGTTGGGCAGGTTTAGATCTCTCATAAAGGCGAGTGGGTTACAATTTAAACAAGTGTTGGGAGTTGATAAATCCATTCCTATTTAATGGTGTTTGTTTCGTATTCTTTTTGGGGTGTGGGGTGGTTTTAAGAGAAGTATTTTTGTTGATTTATTTCTGAAGTTTTGCCCAGTTGAGGTGCTTTTCCAGGGATCAGAGTTCGTTTTCGTGTTTGTTTTTGGTGATCAGTTTGTTTTCGTTCGGCTTGGTCGGTTTCATGTTGAAGCTTCTGGCAGTTTTGGGAAGGTCGATGCCTTTGTAGATTCTTCTAGTTTGCTCGTTTCTGAAGTTTGGTTTGGTGGCTTCTCGGAGTCAGCCTAGCTGCTTGGTGGAGGCTTGGAGTGTTTGGTTTCTCGAGGGTCTCATGGCAGGTCTCGGGTTGTGTTTGTTTCGGGGTTGAAGGGAAAGTAAAGCTTTGGTTTAAGGTTTTTGGAGTTGTTTTTTGGTTTTACTTGCTTCTCCTTTGGGGAATTCTTTTGGTCTTCACCCTTGGTTTCTTTGCCTTGTATTGGTTTTGCCTTTGGGTTTATTTTGGTCTTTCTTGCTTGGGTTGTTTTGTTTGTACATCGAGCATTAGTCTCTTGTTTTGTACTTGTTTTGTTTTGTGAGCTCCGCCTCTTTTCATTACTTCAATGAATATTTCTTGTTTCCTTGTCAAAAAAAAGATAATGTGGGTGAATATTTTTCTAACATGTTGGGATCTTACTTGAGTATAAATGGCATTCTTCATCAATCTGCGTTGATACTCCATCCCAAAATGGAGTCGCTGAATGAAAAAATCGACACTTACTTGAAACAGTTAGAGCATTATCCTTACAAATGAATGTTCCAAAACACTTTTGGGCAGATGCAGTTTCCACAGCTTGTTTTTTGATAAATAGAATGTCTTCCTCAGTTCTTCATGGTGAGATCCCTTATCGTGTCCTTTGTCCAACTAAATCTGTGTTCCCAATTACACCCAAAATATTTGGTTGCACTTGTTTTGCTCGAGATATCAGTCCTCATCGTACGAAATTAGATCCTAAGTCCTTAAAATGCATCTTTCTAGGTTATTCTCGTGTTCAAAAGGGGTATCGTTGTTATTGTCCTAGTCTTAACAAGTATCTTGTCTCTCCTTATGTTGCGTTTTTTGAGGATTTACCCTTTACCTAGAGATGTCTATTTTCCCCGCGGGGACCCACCCCGTTATCCTCGTTTAAGCGGGGAACGGGGGAAGGAGGGAACGGGAACGGGGAATACATTCTCCGTCCTCGCCCCCGCTCCCGTCCCCGCCCCGATTAATTTATTTAGTTTTAAATATATATATTTATATACATCTAATAAACCATAAGTCTAAAATTTTATTAAATATCATTTTATTTTTCTAAGAAAATTGAAAAAATGACTCTTAACTAGAGTTTCCTTGTATACCTATATATATCCTTTAGTATTAGAGTTTCCTTGTATACCTATATATATGTGTTAGTGACTCTCTAATGTGAATACAATGAGTATTTTCTCTCAATACAGTGTTACAATACCTTTTCTTTTTTTATAAGGAACCAAGCTTTCATTGAGAAAGAATGAAAGAATACAAGGGCATACAAAAAGACTAGCCCAACAAGGGGGGAGAGAATCTTATGAGAGACCAGACGTCAGAGAGCGTTCAAGCCCTCGAAAGATTCTATTATTTCTCTCACCCCAAAGCCCCCAAAGAATAGCGCACACCCCAGCGTGCCACAAGAACAAACCCTTCCCCTTCAAAGGGGGATGCAAGATAAACTCCTCCAACCTCTCTCTGCTAACGTTGTGGTTAAGGTCTGATAGACCCAACTCCTCAAAAAAGAAATTTCACACGCCTAATGTCAAGTCACAACTCCAAAACAAATGCTCAAAATCTTTTACCGCCCTCCTGCAGAGAATACAACACCACGGTCCGACCAAAGAAGGTACCCTTCTCGAAATTTTATCGAGAGTATTAACTCTCCCGTGTAGAACCTGCCAAGTAAAAAACTTAACCTTCTTTGGAATTTTCACCTTCCACACAGTCGTAAAGACAGACTCCCCCCTAGAAGCAAAGAGAGAAGGCTAGGGCTAGAAAAAAGGAACGACAAGAAAACCCCACAGCTGGACTAAGACTCCAACAACGGATATCCTTCCTATCTGAGTATCTGGGATACAGCGAAGGTTCTCCAGCAAGAACAGGAGAGTCGTCACGTCCTCAGTTTCCCTAATAGAAAGAGGGTGTTGAAAACCTAAAGAAGGAGAAGCAATGTGACCAAAATGTACAATGTTACATATATATAGTGATGTCAAGGTTGATAAATTAAGCAATCATTATACGGGAAAGTATCTCTTTCTTCCATACAAAACAGCAAACGAAATCTAAGACGCACTTCGCCATTCTTGCAAGAGTCACGGAGGAGATGCTTCCCAAAAAAATATTGAATGAGCTTTTGTAGTTTATTCAAGAAGAAGGGTGAAACTAAATATTCAAGCATGTTTGGGGTGCATGTTATAATAACTTGTATCTGCATCCCAAACACAAATTATTATAACCTAAGCTAAATAACTCTACATCTTAAACACAGATTATATACCCGACTATTATAACCAACTCAGTGCTCCAACCAACCCCTTGGTGAAATGACTAGGAATTACTTTTGGGTTCTCATATAATTCTTACAGACACAGGTAGAAATGTTGTGGGCTATAGGCACTCTTCTCACACATGGAATATGTAATCTTTTATACAAATTTTTACCACTCTCCTCAAAATATGACTTACTATATTAATTTAATTCATGACATTTTGCACAAAATTGTGAATATCAGTTGGAAATATGACTCTGTTGGAATTTGAATTACCATGTCAAATTATCTTAAATTCGAACACCCAAGCCGGGTTATGGTCTATTTAACCTTTTATATATATTCATAACAAACTGGAGGATGGAATCAAGAGAAACAGAGAGAAGGAAAGAAAGCGCTCCAGAAGTCATTAAATGGGTTCTAGCCCCCTGCATAGTTAAAACCAGAAGAGGGAAAGGGGCGGTAAAGAAGAGAAGAAAAAAGTACCTGAAAGAGTCGGGCATGGTTGCCAGTCTTATAGAGTATTTGGCTGAGAGCAAGACCGGGTATGAAATCTGCCAGTCTACCATAATCTGTCAAGATGTTCCACACGGCCTGAAGTGGGGCGTCAATACCAATTCTCGAGTAAATTCTGCGAGAGTTGTTTCCCAACTTCTCGATTTTGATGCTTACACCACCGTCTTCCAATATGGTTTCTGGCTCTGATGCGTCAGAGTAATCGCCATTGACATCACTATCTGAGAACGTGGGGTCGGAATTCGAATAATAGTTTCGGAACCTGGACCGAAAATGTTTGGCAGGATAAGTAGTATCTGAGGAAGGGTCACTTGATTTGGTGCTGGGGATGGCGACACATGAGAGAGAAGGGTCGACTCTAAACTTAACTACTACGGCGGCTGAGGCGATGGCCGGCAATGTCGGAGCTAAACGGGAAAGGAAGCAGGAGAGCGCTCCAGAAGAATGCGACGGTTCTGATGAATTAAGAAGGGAGAGCATTGTCTCGTATTAATGTGGAGTGAAGATTGCGATTCGTGCTGGCTGTGTGGAAACTGATTCTGGAGGGTTTTTTTATTATTTATTTCAATTTCAATTGTGGGGGTGCTGTAGGGTAGGGGTGAGAAAAAAAAAATCGAAAATCGACTTCCAGGCCAAGAATCAAGCGATCGATCGGTTTTAGGTTGGTTTGGCTTGGGGAAAAAGCCCCAAACCGACCGATTATTAGAAAAAAACAAAATTATATATATATATATATATATATATATATATATATATAAAAATAATTATAATTAAAAAAATAAAAAACTAAAAAGATTTTCTGAAAATATATTAAATAATAATAAAA
The DNA here is from genome assembly GCA_036507285.1 of Trichosanthes cucumerina. Lineage (NCBI taxonomy): Eukaryota > Viridiplantae > Streptophyta > Magnoliopsida > Cucurbitales > Cucurbitaceae > Trichosanthes > Trichosanthes cucumerina. Next base: position 80,572,033 of record CM071840.1, on the reverse strand, counting down.
TAATAATTATAAATAATTAAATAATTATAAATATTAAATAATTAATTAAAAAAATATTTAAACATATATATATAAACCAACCGATCAACCAATTTGATCGGTTTTGGTAAGTTAAAAAAAAAAAAAATCGGTCGAATCAAGCCGAGATGACTTGTTCAGTTGGGGTGAAAATCGACCCCGACACCCAATGCTCACCTCATCAGATAGAATGGAATGACAATAGTTGCTTGCCATATGGATTTGGATTGAGGAGTTCTATTTGGATTGAGTAGTTGGGAGGGTGGAGTTAGTATTAGTTAATAATTATAACTCCTTCTTGTGGGTCTACATATTTATTAACTTTTTCTTCAACTCCTTTTTATGGATCACACCTATTTAGGGGGCGTTTGGCGCAGAGTTGAGTTGTGTTGGGTTGAGTGTAGGAAGTCTGTGTTTGGGGTGCATAGTTGAGTTAAGTTGTGCAGGGGTTTTTGGTACAGCTTTTTTTTTTTTAAGATCATTATCTTACTGATGGTTTTTAGATATTCTACTTGAAACATTTATCTTCAAAACACGATACTATCAAGTTCTAACATTGAATTCATGTGTGAACACCGACTTGTGTTGTATGATAATTTCAGTGTAATGAATGTGTATAATATTGACTTGCATGATGATTGAACATGATGATCTGTTATAAAACTTTGTTATTTTTTCCTTATCAATTGAATTCTCCAATTAATATGTAATTAATTGTAATCAATTGAATATTTGTAACGTTTATAGAAAAAGAAAAGAACAATGCAATTGGACAGATAACTTAGGATCAATGTCTAAAACAAACTTCACGAAGGATTGTCAAAAGGGTGTTTACTATTTCCCATCATTGACGAAACATTCATTCATGACAAAGGAATTAATGACTTGCTATCAAATCTTATCTCTCATGCCTACAAAAATTAAAGTATATAAAAAATATTATCGTTCACAAAATATATCTAACGAAATAAACATGAAGTGTCTGACCTATATCTTCTTGGATTGTGGTGGGACTTGAAGAAGCACCTGGTCTTTAGGATGTCTGCGACTAAGGGGATCATCATTGGTCAACCATTCTATTGCATACAGTTGGTCTACAACATCTTTACGTCTAGCGGATTCCATTTCATATTTTTCTTTTCTTAATCTCTCATGTAACTTTTCTTTTCGTTTCAGCAATGGAACTTATGGATAATTCAACTTAAACCCCCTCTTTTACTGTAACGCCCCGTAAAATCAAATACATTAATTGTATTTTATTTAAATATGAATTTTTGGATAATCAGATAAGGATTATGAATATAGAGATTTTTTAGGAAATGGTGTTTCAAAGTCTAAAAAGGATTAGGATTTATGTTTTTAAAAAAAGGGATTAAGATTTCTTAAAAAAAAAAAAAGATTAGGATTTCCTTTTTTAAAAAATAGGATTTCTTGTTCTAAAAAGGATTAGAACTTTTTCCTACCTATTTAAACTAGAGTATTTGCAACTTAAAAGGTGCACTTCAAAACTCTCATCTTCTTCTCCTTCTTTTCTTTTCATCTCACTGGACAATCGTGCGGAGTTTCGCCGGGAAGTCGTCGGAAAGTCACCGGGGCCACCGCTGGAAGTCGTCGGACCACCACTGGAGTCACTGGACCACCGTCGGACCACTGGAAGGGAATCAAGGTTTAGGAAAACTGGTGGAGAGATGTGTGAATTGATTTTATGAGGAGATGTAAGTTGAGAAATTTGGGGGAGATATTTGGGGAAGTGGGGAGTTGGGAACTCAACCCAACTTAATGCCCCAAACATTGAGTTGGTTTTTTAAACCAACTCAACTCATACCAATGGACCAAACAGCCTCTTATTAACTCGTTTTCCAACTACCCATAACTCTTTTTCCAACTATCCATAATGGGTCCCACAATATATATATATATATATTGTCATTATTATTAATTAATAATTATATATAAATATTCATTTTTAAAACTTTTTATTTTTATCTTATAATTTTAATATATTTTTAAAATAATTATATTTCTTTTTATTCTATATTGAAATATAAATTATATAAAAATGTTATGATATTATTATTTTCATTGAAATTCTTATTGTAAATTAGAACACTACGTAACATATTTTTTAATTGACAAAAATCTCTCTATCTCACTGTTGGAATAAAAATTTTGACAAATCCAAATTGCCACGTCATCTCCTGGCGAAATCACATTTAATAAGGGATTATTTAAATTTCAAGAATCCCTAAATTAAATTATGGCAAAATTCAGGTACACATTTGGGTTCTACCCAAATTAAAGACTCAAATTAGTCAAGTGTAACCCAAAGTCCAAGTCCATCCAGGCGGATGGCCAAATTAACTCTGCCCATCCCAAAAGATCGCCCAAAGTCAAACAGAGCTCAATGATGATGGCCCAAAATCAATCGAGCTCGGTCCCGATAGAAGGCCCAAATCACCTAAGCCCAAAAAGGTTGACCCAACCCAAAATGGTTGGCCCAAAGCCAACCTCGCCCAACCCAAAGGAGTTGGCCCAACAAAAAGCAGTGCCAGTCCAACGGGCCAAGCCCATCTGAGGCCCAAAGGAACTCTATAAATAGAGACCGCCTCTTTTCATTTTCAAGGTTGAGCGGAAGAAGCTTAGAGAGAATTCGAAACAAAGTCGTGAAGTCTCCGTAAGCTCTTGAAGATCAAACATCGCTCGAACGAAGAACACTTCACGAGAGATCGTCAAGAACACGCCACGAATCCATTGAAGTTTCCAACATTGAGAACAAGTCGCTTTCACCCTCGATCACAACACACAAGTAGGAGAAAGAATCGGAGGATCAAACACTAGAGATTGTACTCACAATTACCCGAAATCAATACAAATACGAAATTCATTTACACGTGTCTTCTTTCCATTCATTGTTTGAATTCTCGTGTGAATGATTGGCACGCCAAAGTGGGATCGCTTCTACCTCTCATCTCTTTTCCTCCCAATCAAAGCGGACCAATGCAATCAAAGAAAGTTACATCAACTCATTCTTCTGCAAAGCAACATCTACACATGGGGCTCAGTAACTCGTAGTCGCTCCAAAGGGGTCGAGACAAGCGATGATCGAACTCCCGATGCAGCGATGGCAAAGCCACCTCACCAAATTATTGAATGAAGCTTCCAAAGCTAAGATTGTCATCAAAGACAACCCCTTGTTTGACCAATCGGCTCTGCTCCAAATCCACCAAGGAGACGCTAAATCACGATATAATGTCACCATGATGGTGATGTAGACCCTGATGAAAGTATGGCGGAAGTGGAGAAAAAAATCAATCTCCTGATGAAGGCGATGGAAGACAAAGATCTTGAAATCGCCTACCTCAAAAGTCAAATTCAAAGTAGGGATACAGCTGAATCCAGCCACACCCCTGTAGCAAGAAATAATGACAAAGGAAAAACTGTTTTCCATGAGGAACAACCATCACAACCTGCGTCGGTTGCTTCTTTATCCGTTCAACAGCTGCAGGACATGATTATGAACTCTATCAGAACTCAGTACGGTGGACCCAGTCAAAATCCTCTCATGTACTCCAAACCATACACCAAGAGGATTGATAACCTGAGGATGCCCACAGGGTACCAACCTCCAAAATTTCAACAGTTCGACGGAAAGGGCAACCCAAAGCAACACATTGCACATTTCGTTGAAACTCGCGAAAATGCGAGGACGCGCGGTGACCTTCTCTACGGTGAAGCAATTCGTGCGTACTTTGAAAAGGAAATGCTTTCGATCGTACAATCGACTTAGAGCCAGAAACAATCGATAGTTGGGAGCAGTTTGAAAAAGAATTCTTGAATCGCTTCTACAGCACGAGGCGAACGGTTAGTATGATGGAACTCACCAATACCAAACAACGCAAAGGGGAGCTTGTTGTTGATTACATCAACCGCTGGAGGGCTCTGAGCCTCGATCGCAAGGACCGCTCACGTAAATATCACCGTTGAGATGTGCACCCAAGGTATGCATTGGGGGCTACTTTACATTTTGCGGGAATCAAACCTCGCTCTTTTCGAGGAGTTGGCGACTCGCGCTCATGACATGGAGTGAGCATCATCGCTGCTAGAGGAATAAAAACCTCTTACTCCCGAAGCAAAAAAGGAGAAGAAAGAATTTAAAGGCGCAGAGAGACTACTACGAAGAGCGCCACCAAAGAATCAATGGTCACCAACACAATCCCTCTGAAGTTTTCCTCAAAAGGAAAGGAAGTTAAGCCAGTAGGGCAACAAGAAGCGGGCGAAAAACGTTGCCCAACTCTGAAAGAAAGACAAGAGAAAACATATCCATTTCCAGACTCCGATGTCCCAGATATGTTGGAGCAGCTACTGGAAAAACGTCTTATTGAGCTTCCAGAATGTAACGACCAGGAGAGCTCAGAAAGGTAAATAATCCTAATTATTGTAAGTACCACCGAGTTATTAGCCATCCGGTGGAGAAATGCTTTGTCCTGAAGGAGCTAATTTTAAGATTGGCTCGCGAGAAGAAAATTGAGTTAGACCTCGATGAGGTAGCTCAAACAAACCATGCAGCAATAGTGACGAACCCAAGCGTCCACTCGCCCGCAGTTCCTTTCTACGAGAATGCAGAATGTTTGATCCAGTTCGGGTCTCTCGAACCAATTGTGATTCAGTTCCAGAGGACTGTATCAAGGAAGGACGTTCAGGAGATAAGCTGCCAAAAACAAAGCATTCAAGAGAAGAATGAACAAATTGAAAATGACGATGGCGAATGGACTATCGTAACTCGACGCAAGAAGCGACGACAAAACTATGCTCAGAAGGAAGCACACATTTTTCAGGAGCGAAAGAGAAGAAGTAAACTCCCGAAAAGAAAAAGCAGGAAGATTATTAGAAAGGCGAAGATGATTGTGCAAGAGAATGAAGAGTTCATCCGATCTCGGTGGATCGTCACTTTGGCAGAATTCTTCCCAAGAAACTTCCAAGAAATCATCCAACGAGAAGCGGTCGAGTTTGTTGCATGTCATGTCGTCAACATTAATGAAGACCCGACAGTTCCGTCAAGAGGAGCAGCTGAGCTGGAAACCTCATCTACCTTCAGTGTAGAAGACTTGTTGTCACTTCCCCAAGCGGCCAAAGGCGTTCTCATCGAAGCCTTGATCAACTCTAATGACGCAAGCGCCTCAACCTCTGTAACACGCTCATGTGTTACGTGTTGCTTGTCAATAGGTTTTACCGACGAAGATTTATTGCTAGGGTCAAAACCTCATAACAAGCCATTGTTCGCCCTCGGGATATATCCGAGAAACGAAAGATTGGTCGCATTCTCATCGATGATGGATCAGCCGTCAACATAATGCCCAAGTCAACTATGAAACAGTTAGGCATCTCGATGGAGGAGTTGATGAATAGCAAATTGGTAATCCAGGGCTTCAACCAAGGAGGCCAACGAGCAATTGGCATGGTTCGTTTAGAGCTCATCATTGGTGACCTAAAAGCCGAAACATTATTTCATGTCATCGACTCCAAAACCACCTACAAGTTATTGCTAGGTCGCCCCTGGATCCATGGAAACGGGGTGATAACTTCCACGTTGCATCAATGCTTTAAATTCTACCAAGATGGCGTCAAGAAAGTGGAGGCTGATACAAATCCATTTTCGGAGGCTGAATCCCATTTTGCTGATGCAAAGTTCTATTTGAAGGGTGACAACATAGGGGAAGTTGTACCGGTGGGAGTCCCCATGATTGAAGCCAGCACAAGGAACGAATCAGAACCTTGCTATTTGGAGAATAAGAAAGTAGCCAAAGAGGCGAATGTGACTAGCCCTGGGAAAAATCAGACTTCAACAAATCTAGCAGGGGGAAAAGTTTCAAAAGATAGGGGTGCCACAAGTCTTCCTATTTTGTGTTACATTCCCTTATCTCAACGCAAAAAGGATGAGTCACCTTTCGCGGAATGTTCAAAAAATCTAAAAGTTGGCGATGTAGAGATCCTGAAACAAAACTTCGTTATGCCTCTCACAAAGATAACAAAACAAGAAGCTAGGAAACCTGATGATGAGCAGGCAAAAACAGTGTTACCTGAGAGACGAACGGAAGACGGATTTGACCCAAAGGCATACAAGCTTCTAGCAAAAGCAGGGTATGACTTTTCAAGGCACACCAAGTTCGAAAAGTTGAAGATTGTCGACGAAAGGCCCGAATTATCGTCAACGCAAAAGAAGCTGTTACAGGATGGTTACGCCCTACCTACATCAAGAAAGGGACTCGGATATAAGTCGCCTGAGCCAGTTCGCATAACCAGAAGGGAAAAACCAAAGGTGGTCGATGTGAATCACATAACGGTGAATGAAATTGATGATACAAAAAATGAGAAATACACAAGTCAAAGGATTTCAGCTCTCAGACGCCTTAGATCATCAACTGCACGTGTTTTGGTCTCACATAGATTAGGTGAAACTACGACAAGTGAGGAAGAGCCACTGTCTAATGCTAACCCCACCCGACGTTTAACGTTTCAGAGGTTGAATAGGTCTACTACAGGAGAAGGAAACGTCTTAGCGAATCAAACTCCTGATGTTATTCGACCTTCAGTATTCCAGAGGTTAAATATGCCTGCAAGCAAAGAGAATGGTATCGAATCAGGCCCAACCTTGGTAAGGTCATCAGCCTTTCAAAGGTTAAGCGAGCCCAAGAAGGAACCGAAGAAATTACTTTCAACTTCGTTCGTGATACGACCATCAGCTTTTCAAAGGTTGAGTGTGACCACGTCAAGAAATGAAGGGTCCGCCGCATCAGTTTTTGATCGAATTAAACCTGAAAGATCGGTGAAGATTGCAAAAGATGTGTCATATAGCAAGAAGGGAATTGATGAAGACATCCGCAGCGTTGTTCCTTCTCGAATGAAAAGGAAGACTTTTGTCACAGTCAACGCAGAAGGTTCCTTGAGGGTAAAGCGACGTGATGTGGTCATTACTAACCCCACTAAAGAAGACTTAGAGCAAGATGAAAGTGAGGCGTCTTGCCACCACATCACGTTTGAAGAGGAAGCGGAGGCCGAAATGTCTGAAGTAAATGTGGACGAAGCCCCGCCATCACTCGAAGACGGTAGCCAGTCAACAGTAGATGAGCTCAAAGAGGTAAATCTTGGGACGAAGGAAGAACCACGCCCCACCTTTATAAGTTCGTCACTTACTCATGAAGAGGAAGGTGATTATATGAATCTCCTCACTGAGTATAAAGATATTTTTGCCTGGTCATACAAGGAGATGCTAGGATTGGATCCGAAAGTGGCGGTACATCGCCTTGCAACCAAACAGGGGCATAGGCCAATCAAACAAGCTCAAAGACGATTTCGGCCTGAACTCATTCCCCAAATCGAAGTAGAAGTTAATAAACTGATTGAGGCAGACTTCATTCGCGAGGTGAAGTATCCAACGTGGATAGCAAACATTGTCCCTGTTAGAAAGAAGAATGGACAACTTCGTATTTGTGTCGACTTTCGTGATTTGAACGACGCGTGCCCGAAGGATGATTTCCCACTTCCTATTACGGAGATCATGGTGGATGCCACCATGGGCCATGAAGCTCTATCCTTCATGGATGGATCATCAGGATACAATCAAATCCGAATGGCTCTTGAAGATGAAGAGAAGACGGCCTTTAGAACTCCAAAGGGGATATATTGCTACAAGGTGATGCCATTCGGATTAAAGAATGCAGGTGCCACTTATCAACGTGCAATGCAGAAAATATTTGACGACATGTTACATAAGCATGTTGAGTGCTATGTAGATGACCTCGTGGTCAAGTCGAGAGAACGCCAAGATCACCTCAGAGACCTCAAAGTTGTCTTTAATCGCCTCAGGAAATACCAGTTGAAAATGAACCCTCACAAATGTGCATTCGGCGTGACTTCGAAGAAGTTCCTCGGCTTCATTGTGAGGTATCGAGGAATTGAGATAGATCAATCCAAGATTGATGCCATTCAGAAAATGCCAAACCCCAGAAACTTGCATGAGTTGAGAAGTCTTCAAGGTCGTTTGGCCTATATCAGGAGGTTTATTGCGAATTTAGCTGGCAGATGTCAACCATTTCAAAGACTTATGAAGAAAAATGCAGAGTTCGAGTGGGATGAAGCATGTCAGAATGCTTTTGATAACATCAAACGGTATTTGCTCAATCCCCCGGTTTTAGGTGCTCCAGTACTTGGGAAGCCGATAATACTTTATATCGCTGCACAAGAGAGATCTGTTGGAGCGTTATTAGCACAAGAGAGAAAAAGTACAAAGAACAAGCCCTCTACTACCTAAGTAGAACTCGACGGAGTCGAATCGAATTACTCTCCAATCGAGAAAATGTGTCTCGCTTTATTTTTCTCCATTGATAAGTTGAGGCACTACATGCAAGCCTTCACCGTACATTTGGTGGCAAAAGCTGATCCCATAAAGTATATTTTGTCCAGACCTATCATTTCGTATTTGGCTAAGTGGGCAATTATACTACAAAGATGACGATATCGTGTACATACCTCGAAAAGGCGGTAAAAGGACAAGCGTTGGTGATTTCTTAGCCGATCATCCAACCCTTCGATTGGAAATTATGTGAAGATCTCCCGGGCGAAGAAGTATTCTACGTTGAAATCGCAGAGCCTTGGATTATGTACTTTGATGGTGCATCACGAAGAAGTGGGGCAGGTGTCGGCATAATCTTCATCTCGCCCGAAAAATACATGTTGCCGTATAGTTTCACCTTGAGTAAATTGTGTTCAAACAATGTAGCAGAATATCAAGCTCTTATCATCGGCCTTCAAATGGCTTTGGAGTTTGGGATTGTGCACATGGAAGTCTTTGGTGATTCAAAGTTGATAATAAATCAACTCTTACTCCAATACGAGGTGAAACATGAAGATTTAAAGCCCTATTTCATCTACGCCATGCAACTGTTGGAGAAATTTGACAACATAGTATTGGAGCATGTCCCTAGAATGGAAAACATGAAGGCAGATGCTTTGGCAAACTTGGCCACTACTTTGACAGTGACGGACAATGTCACCATGAACATTAATCTTAGCCAAAAATGGATTGTTCCATCAACGGAAGATCAATGTGAAGAAGTCGACCTCATATCCGTCTACGTAATTGAGGAAGAAGATTGGCGGCAACCCATTATAAATTACTTGCAACATGGAAAACTCCCCACTGACCTTCGACATAAAGCTGAGATACGAAGGAAAGCTGCACGGTTCATCTACTATAAAGGTATTCTCTATCGACGGTCTTATGAAGGTCTTTTCCTGCGATGCTTAGGAAAAGAAGAATCTTTATAGGCACTAGAGGAGGCGCATTCAGGCATTTGCGGTGCCCATCAGTCCGGACCAAAGCTTCAGTTCCAGTTGAAAAGAATAGGTTACTACTGGCCTACGATGATCTATGACTCTATGGAGTATGCAAAGAAATGTGAGGCTTGCCAGTTCCATGCCAACTTCATCCATCAACCGCGAGCCTTTACATCCGATCATTGCTTCTTGGCCATTTGAAGCATGGGGCTTGACCTCGTCGGTCCAATAACACCCAAATCTTCGACAGAGCCACTCTTATATTCAGCGCGCGATTATTTTTCAAGGTGGGCGAAGCGATTGCGTTAAGGGAAGCCAAGAAAGAAAATGTGGTAGACTTTATTCGAACACACATAATTTATCGTTACGGCATCCCACATCGCATTGTGACGAGATAACGGAAGACAATTTGCCAATAGTCTAATGGACAAACTATGCGAGAAATTCAAATTCAAGCAATACAAGTCGTTCATATATAACGCTGCGGCAAATGGTTTAGCGAGAGGCTTTCAACAAGACTTTATGCAACCTCTCAAGAAGGTGGTTTCAAGACAAAAAGAGATTGGCAAGAAAGGATTGGTGAAGCACTCACGGGCTTATAGAACTACACATCGCACTCCCACGAGTCACGCCTTATTCGCTTGTTTATGGGGTGGAAGCCGTGCTCCCTTGGAAAGAAAAAAGTACGTTAAGAATGGCCATACAAGAGGGGTTGACAACAGAAGATAATGCGAGGTTGCGCCTTGAAGAGTTAAAGCACTTGATGAAAGAAGACTTGATGCTCAACGAGCATTGGAATGTTACCAAGCTCGAATGACTAAAGCCTTCAACAAGAATATCAAACATCGATCATTCCAAGTCGGCGACCTTGTGCTTGCTGTTCGAAGACCTATCATCACGACGCGACATACGGGAAACAAATTCACATCCAAATGGGACGGACCCTATGTTGTTAAAGAAGTCTACACCAATGGGGCATACAAGATTGTCGACAAAAGTGGCTTGAGGATTGGCCCCATCAACGGAAAGTTTCTTAAGAAATTTTATGCTTAAAATGTTGTAAACACTCCTAATCGTAAGAGTATAAACTACATGATGCTCCTGGCCCGCACGAGCTTAAAAGGTGAACGGCCCAATTGTAATGAATATACATATATTATTCACGAGTTGAATTAAGTCATGAGTTAAAAAAAAAAATAGAGAATTTAAGTCATAAGTTGAATTCAACGATATATTATGCATAAGCAAATGGGGTTTCAAATTTACAAAAAAATCTTAAGCATAGCTAAATCATCCACTTGTAATCTTGCAATTCTTGACGAGTACCCTCTAAATATTCGCGAAGCACTTTGAGACTCTCAGCGTCTTGTTCACTCGCAACAGGAGTGTTCTCAACTGCGCTCATCTCCTCCTGTATCTTGGAGATTTCTAATTGTCGTTGAGCCAATAAATTTTCTTCTTCCAAAAACTTGGAGCATGGTCTTTTCATGATGAGCTTCTAAAGACTTAAGTTGGGCTTTGAGTCTTTCAAGCTCAAGAAGTGTCTGCTCAGACTCTTGTTGGTACATAATTTTCTTTTTAAGAGAAAGGTTATCCCTAGTCATGATGTCATCAATCCTACTCCGAAACTCAGCTAAGCTTTGATCTTTTTGAGTCGAAGTTAATTTTGAAGAATGCAGCTGATTCAACTCGTTGTACTTTCCCACATGGCGAAAGTAATCGCCTATAAATTGCTGAAGAGTCGGCAAGTTGGTCGCATCAACGCCCGCGATGGTTTGAAATATTTTAACCATTTCTGGTTCAAGAGAAGAAACTTTCTCAAAAGATGCGCGAGCAAGTTTATTCCTTGCAGCCTCCCACATGGTCTATGCAGCCTGGCGTTGTATGCTAGAAAAATGCAAAATCATCTCGTCTGCATTGAAGATGGAAGCCTCCGGACAAACAATTTGCACCTCTGACTGAGGTTGTGTTCTGACAATAGTAGAGGTGATCAAAGTCGTCACTTGGTTGGTCGGTGCTTCGAATGACCCAATGCTGTGGGAAGAACATCGAGAATATGGCGACTTGTTGGTGACCCGATCTCCCAAAGATTCCTATACAAGGTGGAAAAAGTGTTAGTATATATATGAAGATGAATCCTTGAACAACTTAAAGAAAATGTCAAAAGAAGGAGGTTCTCACCAAGACCGGAGGCTCAAGCGGAGGAAGAACGTTTGAAGCACCTTCAAGTAAGCTATTATTGAGAGTCGATAGCCTCCCCATTTTTTTGGGCCTCTTCCAATGGCGATCATCATTGCTACTTTGGCTAACATCATCACCACCAGAGGGGCCCTCTTGGTCGGTTGGTGTCTCTGTTGGAGCCTCGTGAACGCCTTTACCTTTATTACTAGCACCACGGTCTTCAATTGTAACGTCGCAGCGATCTCACGACGCGCCATTATCTCCTGGATCCCCGAGAGATTTACATTTACTCGGAGGAGGGCATGCTATTCACCAAAAGTTGTCGGCCTTCCACGAGATAGTTGCCATGCTTACGCGACCACCAACTCTTGTAGGCTTGAGTTACTTGAGAGCGAGGGTTCAACTCAAACGCGGGGTAGATGCACGTAAGATGAAGTCAATGTCTTAGTGCAGAGACACCAGTGATGAATAACATTTTCTAAGCTCACATGCGGAAGGTCTCCATGTAAGTCGTTTGGCACGTCTTGGTAAAAGCCAAACTGACGGCCAAAGCGGTACGGGCTATAAGCTTCGATGGTCATCAATTGGCTATGGCGAGAAGATAAATAACATGACCAAGACTTATGAAAAAGAGGAGGAACCAAATGACAAACCTTTGACATCTCGCAAGGTTTCGGCTTCTTCCTAGAGACAACATTTACATCCCACATTATGGATGCACCTCATGGATCGATCCTACGAGCTTCATGTGGGTCAAAGCATTTTGCACCACCCTCTCCCGAGTAGTCCACCATCCAGGGCCCTTCAACAACGCGGTGTGCTTATAATGCGTGCCAAAGTAATGAGCAAGCCATCCATACACGTAATGAATGGGAAAACAAATCTCTGACGCCCCGTTCGGTGAGGAGTGTTATAAATTTGACCAAGGCCATGGTAAATATTGGACAATCTTTGGAGCAAAGAAGGTTGAACAATCTTCCATCCGCCATAAGTGATGCGACCTTAAAAACACCACCAGTATGAAGCAAACCTATGCTTTTGTAAGGAAAACAAACACACATAGCCAACAAGAGAGAAAAGCGGCTAGGAAAGTTTGGTCCTCCCATTCTTTGTCCACGCCAAGAGAGTGAAACACCTCTGTTTTTCACCAACCCACTCACGCATATGAGTGTTAGAGCCATCGGGATTATAAGTGGAGCGAGGCGACCCTTCCTTGGTCTCATGTGGTGGTGGCTTGGAATACTTTGATTTACCCTTAAACCAAAAGGAAATCCACCGATGCACGTAAATTTGTTGCCTTTCCATTTGTTGAGACGCAAAGATGGTGATAGGCATGGAAGAGGTAACTACAACTCTTGGTGAGAATCGGTGCAGTTGCACATCCCCACCGATTCTCCACGAGAAGGGATAACCTCATCATAAAACCTTCCCATGATGGGCAAGCCTCCAAACTTCCACATATCCCATAAAGATAGGGATATCTCCCGATTTGCAGATGGAGCGTGTTGGTGGCGAGACACCAAGCTTCGCAAAAAGCTCGGATGACGTCTTGGTTACGATCGTAAGTGTATAAAGAGGCCATCACATTTCCCAACATATTGGAACCTCGCGGGACTTTCTCTCGTTTCGAGCCGCGACAAGTTCAAGCCATTCCCAATAAAGGGGAATATAGCCAAACTCTCCGTTTAATTTCAAGTAGTAGCTCCAACAACGAGCCTGAGTTTCAATAATGCGGCGCCCCAAAGTCGACACTGGATCGTCATTTGACTTCTTTTTGTGAAGAGAAGATCGTAAAATCCATACTCGGTCGGTAGAGTTCTCGTCTAAGGTTTTGTCGACAGATAAGGTGGACAAAAAACATGTATCACCTGACTCAAGCATCGACTCCTTGACCGATTCCCCTACTGGGAGGATGGTCCCGCTATTTGTAGGTCGACTCTCGTCATCTAAAATAACGAGTCGTCTCGTTCCTTCATCCAAAACTTGCGTGAAGAACACCATGACCCCTACAAAAAAGGGAGGTTAAAAAGAAGCGAAGCTGCGGGGAGCGTGAGCAATTCACTCACCTCCAAGGCACGAATGGAGCTGCGGGGAGCGTGAGCAATCTACTCACCTCCAAGGCACGAGCGGAGCTGCGGGGAGCGTGAGCAATCTACTCACCTCCAAGGCACGAAGGGAGCTGCGGGGAGCGTGAGCAATTCACTCACCTCCAAGGCACGAACGGAGCTGCGGGCGCGTGAGCAATTCACTCACCTCCTCGAAGGCACGAAGCGGAGCTGCGGAGCGTGAGCAATTCACTCACCTCCAAGGCACGAACGGAGCTGCGGGGAGCGTGAGCAATTCACTCACCTCCAAGGCACGAACGGAGCTGCGGGGAGCGTGAGCAATCTACTCACCTCCAAGGCACGAACGGAGCTGCGGGGAGCGTGAGCAATCTACTCACCTCCAAGGCACGAACGGAGCTGTGGCTCACCTCCAAGGCATGCACTGAGTGGGAAACGTGAGCGATCCACTCAACTCTAAAGCACGAACAGGGTTGCAAGGAACGAATGTAAGCAATCCATTCATCTCCAAGATACGAATAACTGAGTTGCAAAGGGTGTGAGCCTGTTAAAAAAAAAGAAGAAGTTTTAGATAGTTAAAATAATAATAATAATAATAAATAAATAAATAAAATTAATATATTTTATTTACTTATTATTTTGTATTATTATTTTTAACTATCTAATAAAATTAATATATCTATGTATATATTAAAAGAGTTGTAAAAAAAAAACTTAAAAAAAAATATATAATAATAATTAAAAGAAAGAGTTTCAACAAAAAAAAATCTTTTAAATAAAATTTAAAAAAAAACAAAAAAAGAGTTGTAAAACAAAAAATAAAAAAAAATAAAAAAAATAATGAAAATAATATATATATATATATATATATATATTAAAAAAAAATGAAAAAAAGAGGGGTGCTTCACGGCACCCCATAATTTTTTTAATTTTTTTTTTCTTTTATTTTCTCTCTCCCCATCACTTCTTTCCATCATTTCCTTCTCTCCCCATTACTTCTTCTCTCTCCCCATCACTCCTTTCCATCATTTCCTTCACTCCTTTCCCTTATTTCCTTCACTTCTTCTCTCTCCCCATCGCTTCTTTCCATCACACTTTCTCTCTCCATCATTATTTCACTCTCTCTCCCTCCATTCTCTTTCACTTCCTCTCATTTTCCCTCTTTCTTCTTCCTTCCCCTCTCCCTTCTCACTCTCTGTTTCTTCTCCCTTTTCACCTTTTTTTTTTTCTTCTTTTCTTCCTCACCTCATGACCTCCACTCCAACAACATACTGATGATGAGTGGCGCCTCACCAATGACGACGGCTTGTGCGATTCAACCTACGATGTCTGAACAGTTTGTCGGCTTCCGAGATCTACAATGCTTATCATCGGAAATCTGTCCGCGGTTCGGCGAAAATAAGATCGACTCACGACAACGTTCAGATCTTCGAGTATGAAGCTTCATCCAATGTTGCTTGAGAAAACTCATGCATAGTATGGGTATATATAGGAAATCCTTGGAGAAGATTTGGGCTTCTGTTGCTGAATTTGCTTATAAATCTCAACTAAAGTTCAAAGAAAAAAATTGATTTTAAGATGAAAGTTTGAAAGTCATAGAATTAATAGCTCAAATCGAGCTCATTTGTTGCTTTTCAGTTTGAATTTTGACTTTTATGAGCTCTTCTCTTAATTAAAAAAAATTTGGGCTCACTTAAAAAAAAAAATAAAAAAAAATCAAAATAGAGATAAACCAAAATTTCATAAAAAAGATTTATTTATCTATTTATTATTATTATTATTTTTTTAAAAAAAAAAAAATTTGGGCATCAAAGTTTTTGTCTAAATTTTAAATCAAGCCCAGTTAAATTTTTGGTTTAACTTAATTTTGGCTATATTCCAAATTTAGCCTTTCTAAGTCAAAACTTTGGCTTTGAATTAAAATCACAAACTAAACTTTGATGAATTTCTCAATTTTGTCATGATTAATTTTGTCTCAAACAAAAGTTGGAACAAATATTACCAATTCAAACAAAATGTTTGTGCAAAATTTCAAGGTTTAATCCAATTTTTTTTTTTAAAAAAAAAATTGGGATAAAATTTTCAATCTTACCAAAAATTGTTTTGGATTAAAGTAGAACATAAACTCTACTTAATTCAAATCAAAATTTCATGCCCAAAAAAAAAAAAAAATCAAAATATTTACACAAATTCATATTTTGATAAATTGGCCAAAAAAAAAAAGGTGTAAAAAAAAAAAAATCAAGTTATGAACCAAATTTTAATTTGATTAAATTGGCACATAAATGGAATTCAAACTTGGAGCAAAACTCGTTCAAATTTAGAGCAAGTCTCTTAAGTATTGATTCCAAAATAACTTTTTCGAAATTCACACACATATACTTGTGTATAAATCTCGAAAAGGGGCATTTGTTGGAATAAAAATTTTGACAAATCCAAATTACCACGTCATCCCCCAAGATTGATGGCGAAATCACATTTAATAAGGGATTATTTAAATTTCAAGAATCCCTAAATTAAATTATGGCAAAATTCAGGTACACATTTGGGTTCTACCCAAATTAAAGACCCAAATTAGTCAAGTGTAACCCAAAGTCCAAGTCCACCCAGGCGGATGGCCATGGCCAACTGCTCCGCCCATCCCCAAAGACTGGCCCAAAGTCAAACAGGCTCAGCCCAATGACTGGCCCAAAATAAATCAGGCTCGGTCCAGGATAGAAGGCCCAAATCAGCCAAGCCCAAAAAGGTTGACCCAACACAAAATGGTTGGCCCAAAGCCAACCTGGCCCAACCCAAAGGAGTTGGCCCAACAAAAGCGAGCCCCCACCCAAATGCGGACCCAAGCCCATCCGAGGCCCAAAGGAACTCTATAAATAGAGACCTCCCTCTTTCATTTTCAAGGTTCAGAACGGAAGAAGCTTAGAGAGAATTCAGAAACAAAGCTGTGAAGTCTCCAGAAGCTCTTGAAGATCAAACACTGCCTGAACGAAGAACACTTCACGGAGATCGTCAAGAACACGCCACGAATCCATTGAAGTTTCCAACATTGAGAACAAGTTGTTTCAGCCCTCGATCACAACACACAAGTAGGAGAAAGAATCAGAGGATCAAACACTAGAGATTGTACTCACAATTACCTGAAATCAATACAAATACGAAATTCATTTACACGTGTCTTCTTTCCATTCGCTGTTTGAATTCTCGTGTGAACACTCACTTCATTCACATGTCATTTATGTTTTTTTTTGTTACTTTAAACAAAAATTACACATTAACAAGTAGCAATCCATTTTTTTTCTTATTTTTTTGTTATTAATAGCTAAAAATATATATAATTTTATGATTTGAATATTAAAAAAACATATTTTAAACTAACTCATATTACAATTTAAGAAATAACATTAAAAATTGTTAATGTATTAAAAACAAATTGATATTCAAATTAACCATGTTCAAAAGGCCAAACGTTTTTTCATTCCAACCTTACTAAATAGAATTCAATAAATAACATAAATATATAATAATTTAAACAAAAGTATATACGATATTCATTTTGTATGGTGTTAAAAGAATATATTCATTTTGAACTTAGTTGTTTTAAAATCAATATTTGATATTTTTTTACTTAGGTATTTAAAACTTTAAAAAATATATTATTGAATAATTAATATGAGAGATATTGAAAAAATAATGTGAGGTAATATTTATTATAAACACATGTATTGTTTTTGTGTTGGAACAATTAAGTTGGCATACCTTGTGCATTCACTACTTGTTGACAACATGAAAGTTTTCCTTCTTGTCGTTTTTTAATTGAAATTCTTAAAATAAATTAGATTGATTAGTTATCAAAGGTTAAGTAATCAATTATATTGAGTAATTAGAAATATTAAATATTAAATTTTGCAACGAATAAAATATATTTTGTTAAGGTTAAATAACAAATCTTAAATTAAAGTTCTTAAATCGATGTAAATATTTTATTAATTTTTTAAAAATAAATCCATTACATTAATGTCATATTAAAATAAGAGTGTGAGATATTTGTCTTTAAATTTTTGTTTTCTTTAAGTGAAATTTTAAAATAGAAATAAATTTCATAGGAATAATATATATATATATATATATATATATATATATATCTTAAGATTTATGGGAACAATTTTACAATGATGAAATTTTGAGAAATTGTAGAAAGAATTTGAGAATTTGACACCATAACTCAAAGTTAATAAATATGCACCCAAACACATACTTCATAACTTCTACTTCTTGCAACTCCTTACCCCAAACACAGTTTCTCATAACTCAAGAGTAAACAACTATGCACCCCAAACACAGATTTCATAACTCCCCAGACTTCTTTACTCTTACTATCTTCAACTCCTACTCACTACAACTCCTTAGGTCAAACAACCCCTATATTATTGGGATTTGTGCCATAAACCTCGTAGTTTGTAAATAATGTTCTAATTAATTTAATAAATAGTTATTATTATCAATAAAGAGTTATTGTTCATACTATATTGCCCTTTTATTAACTATAATTCTAATAAACTAACATCCAAGGTTGTTATATGTCTCTTGAACTGAATGTAGTGTACATATAAGGATCTCAGTTTGAGACACAGCCTAAAGGGTCTATAGTAAGAGAGATAAAGCTTGAGTACCTTATCCTGGTAATACTATGGATATGACACACTTTGTATTTGATACAAACACAGTAATCCTAACATGTTCGTGTAGACGACATGTGAGTGGGGATATCCTATGTAATGAGATTGCATAAGACCGAACCGCGAAATAGTAACCACTAGATGTAACCTCGTTGACTAGTTAAGTTTATATTTCATTAGGATGACCTAAGCCAACTTGATCTCAATCCTGAGCAAGTTATGAACTCCTGTTTGTGAGGGATTGTCCTTTGACTAGCATGGGTGAGAGTGGCCCGAGTCGCCGACTCAATAAGTCTACCTTCTTAGGGACAAAACCGAGCAGGCAACTGGGGACTTAACCTAGAAAGATGGAATTCACTCATTCCCGCCTATTAGGGTAAGTAGATGCATGTTTCCTTAAGTGGTGTCTCCGAGACTTGAACAAAGGGTTTGACCCTCTCATTGGCCCGAGAGGGACTTCTGTTTGTTGGTAGGACCACAAACAAATTGTTCATTAGAGGAGCACTGAGACTTAAGGTAAAATATGTAACACATGGGTAAAACAATAATTTGACTCAGCTAGTGTTACGAACATTCGTGAAGGATTGACTTGTTATTATTGGTCAACATCTATGGACACAGAAATACATCTGTAGGGAGAAGAGTGCAACTGTGGGATTTTAGTGGAGTGTTCCCGCAGTTAACAAATGTTGATTAGGAGGTTAATGAGATTAACTGAATAATCTCGTATCGTTGGAGCTTCTGATCTGTAGGTCCATTAGGTCCACCTTTTAGCTCGTAAAGGGTTATTAGATCATTTAAATTTGAAATGTTCAAATTTAATTAGGGAACAAACATTGATGTATAAAGATGCATTATAATATAAAGTAAATTTAATTTGAACATGATTCATATTAAATTATATGAGAGAATTAAATATTTAAAAGGGTTCAAATATTAATTTAAATGTGAATGAGATTCATATTTAAAACTGTAGGTTAAAATTTGATGTGCATAAAATGTGCATTAAAACTATAGATTAAAAGGGAAGTTGATTAAATATGATTTAATCATATGTATATAATGCAAATATAAGATATTTGATTTAATTAAATTAAGATTATATATATATATATATTAGTTTAATTATATTAATTAATTTTGATTAATTGTTTTAAATTAATTAAATAATTAAAACTAACAAAAAAAAGAGAACGTGTCCCTCCACTTCCCTCTTCCTCTCCCTGATCGATTGATAAAAAATGAGAGGTGTTCTGGATTAAGGTGATAAATGCATTTGATTTTCCAATAAAGGAATTACTGAAAATTCTCTCTCAACTCTCTCTCTCAACACACATTCCCTCTCGTCTTTCCAATTGTTGAAACTCCCTCCCACCGAGGAGAGATCAAAAGAACTTAGAGAACATGAGCTTTTCATTAATGGTAGTGTCTTGTTCTGCCAAGAAGAAGAAAACTTGTTGTTGAATTCCTATTCTTCATCAAAGTAATAATTGACAAGGAGTTGCTGGAAGTTGAAAACTACAAAGGTAATATTTTATTCCCTTTTAGTTTAGTTTCACTAAATTGATGTTTTAATCCATGCTTTAGTTTAGATTGCTTATCTCTCTGTATTTAATTTGTCAATGTATGGGTTTTTGGAATAAACCAAAACAAACAAGCAATTCGATCTTAATTACACGTTTTCGCTGCTCACGGAGATTTGATTCTCCCTTCATATATGTGCAGTGGACTAAGTTGAGTCACAAAATTTATATTTAGATTAGTTAATTCTCGAGTTGAGTTGTTTAGAGTATTTAGTACATTTTTTATAACTTGAGATAAAATTATTTTTAGAGGTTCATTTATTGGTATGGTTTTCAATCATTCATAAATATATTTTCTCAATTTTCCAAAGTGAATTTAGATGTTCACTTAAAAAAACAATATATTTCAATATTGATCTTTTTATTAAAAAAACATCATTTTTTAATTATCTTCTTTTTTTTTAGAAATTGACTTATTTCAAAATATAGACAATGTAGCATTGTGTTTCTCTTTTTGCTACATATTGAACTTATTTTCATTTATAGAAATCAAATATTTGCATAACATATTGAACTCTTTTCAATTGGTAGAAATTCAATATTACATTCTTTACAACAATAAAACAATAAATAGTAATTGATGAATGAAAAAAAAAACAATTTACCTACTTTTTTTCTCTTAAAACAAATTGAACTTCTACAACAATATAGACATTTGAGAATTCATTTTCTAAACACACATTAAATTTATTTGAAACTTACTGAGGAACTTATTGTGACTTTTTCAATAACTACTAGGGGCTTCATTATGAAAGAGTTGTTTTTTTTAGAGACACTAACCATTACGTACTTTTTTTTTTGTACAAAGGAAGATTGTTTGTTTACATTTATTTAATCACGTGTACTAAATTGAACATCTTTGAAAAAGATAACGAATTTTACCTTTTTAAGATGATAAGAAAACGACAATATGTTTCAACATCAGTGTCACGAGGAGTGGAATATTCATAAAATATTAATAGGTCATCAATGGTCTATTTACATGATTCACAAAACATAATTATATATGATTTACAAATATAAGTAGGGGCCAACAAATAGTCGAGTTCATAAGTTCGAAGAAAGATTGTTGGAGCATAAAGTCAGATAAACTAAGTACATGTGCATTTCATATTATTTTGAACTATGAGAGTATCCCTGATCATTGAAAATTGTTGTTGGTGATAGAGGTATTGTCGATTGCTCGATATGGTCACCAATGATTGTCGATTGGCAATCGTCGAAGAAAGTAGTTCGCAGTGGTTGTCAGTTGTTGCATATTGTCATCGGTCGTCGGAGAAGGTCGCCAGTGGTGGTTGTCAGTTGTCAGATAAGGTCTTCATAGGTGGTTGTCAGTCGTTGGAGAAAGTTATCAAAGGTGGTGTTGATCATCAAACAAGGTCGGTTGTGGTGATCGTCGGTCGTTAGAGAAGCGATGATAAAATATGTTAATAGGGTATTATACGACCATCAGTTGTTGGAGATGATCGTCGGTCACTGGAGAAGGTCGTCCGAGGTGGTCACCAGTCATCGAAGAAATTCGTCGGCGGTGGTTGCCAGTCGTCAGATGAAGCAATGATAAAATATATTAATAGGATTACAGTACAACTCGGTGGAGTTAATATCCTAACAATGTATGAAGTTGGTAGATTTAAATTGTTTTGTGAGGAGTTAATTTGTCCACGGGTCAAATTGTGAGTTAAGTTTTTAAATCCAACTCAACTCAACTTAGGGGCCCTTTATTTATTTACTAATTGGTGATGACAATTCAAACTTTTCACATAAATATGTATCATTATTATTATGCCTTCTTATATTTATGATTAATTAAAAGGCAGTACCAAGATTAAGATATATTTTTCAATTTTATTTATTCAAATTTTTCTAAAATAATTTTTCTATTTTAAAACTTTTTTTTTAAAAAGTTGAAATAAAAAATAGAGTATAAAAATGATCAAAAATCATTATATCAAATATAAAAATCGATTATCGATAAAAATATGGGTTGCCCAAAACTCGCATAAAAAAATATCCATATGGATGAAAATATAATAAATTAGTAAAAAAATATGATTATTAAAAATATGGTTTAGGGTAATATCTTATGGATAAAAATATGATATGACATAAAAAATATATAGTTATTGTTATCAATATCTATCAATATTTATAGCATGTCATATCGATATCTATAAAAATATGACATGGATAAAAATATTGTGGCATACAAAAATATTGAAAAGGTGTGCCATATAAAAATATTCGTTGTAATATCTATGGTTTGTCATATTAATATTGATAAAATATATATATATATATATATATGACCTGACCAATCAATAAAAATATAGGTCAAAACTTCGATAAAAACAATCATGGTTTTAATGAAGTCATAAAAACAATTTGGGGTTTAATGTTTCTTATCAATGGAAGAAATTAAAAAAAAAAAGAAGAAGAAGAAAAATGAGAGAAGAATGAGAAAAACAAAAGCGTGCGCATCATCTTGCACACGAAGAGACGACCATTGTCAATGCATTAAAACTACAATATTATTATAAATAGTTTGAAAATAACAATATTTTTATAAAAAGTTTGAAAATTTGCAATATTAATAAAAAAAACCCCATATTGTTATCTGATTATCTCGAATATTACGTGGACACTTTTTTTTACTTACTTTATGCCTTTTATCATTTTTAGATTTTAGATGGATAAAATATTTTTTTATGGGTCAGATCATATTTGCTAGATTTTTTTATCGACATCAAGATCCATATTTTTTTAATGCAGTTCGATATTGAGATTGATATTTTTTTTTTGTTATTTGTGAGTTTTGACCCGACCATACTTTGATCGAAATAGATCCATATCTTTTATGCGTGAGTTTTGGACAAGCCATATTTTGATCGAGATCGATATCAGGCATGTTGTTTTTGGCTGGGAATGTAGCCACAACATTCGAATACTAAATTAAAATTGGCAAGAGATTAAATTGAGTGGTCGGTGTCTCAATTTTTTAACTTAAAAGTGTAAGGGGTTGTTTGGCCTATGGTTTTGGATTGGGGTGGTTTTGGGTTTCAAACCCAAAACCATGTTGCTACAAGGAGTTTCAAAACCCTATGTTTTGATACACAACACCATTGGTTACTATAGTGCAACCTTATGGGGTTTGTACCATGTTTTCCACTCTCATTTGTCGTTTTTCATTTTTGACAACCACTTCGACAAAAACTCCGATGACAACTTCGACAATAACTCCAACGACTACACTGGTGACCCGACCAACTCCAATGACAACTCCAAAGACCACCAACGACGACATCTCCGACGATTACACCGACGACCCAAACCAACTCTGATGAAAATTCTGACGACGACGTCGGTGACCCCGACTAACTCTAAGGACAACTGTGATGATCGCTCGATCACTACCGATAACAAAAACCCTGACGACCATACTGGCGACCCGACACCGCGATGATTACCTCCATCGATAACTACGATGAAAACTCTATAAATTAATTGAACGATCGCGTCTGCGCCTTGACCACCCCCAACAACTTGATACTTTGATGCCAACCACCGCTACCCGACTGGTCCGAACCACCGACAACAACCATCTGACAACCACTTCGACTACTAAATAACTCATAACCATAGTTGAAGACCACTCAGACGACTTGACAATCATAGTTGACAGCACCCAAAAAATTTGACCACCTAGCAACCACTGTCGATGACCACCTAGTGACCATTTCAATGATCCGACCGCCTAGCAACTCAATCACCTCGATGACGACTTCGACGATCACCCCAACCTAACAACCCAACTACCCAAAACCATTGTTGATGACCACTTGGTGACCACTTTAGTGATCACCCAATAACCCAACCATCATATTTACCCCTTTGGCAATGACTTGACCACTTGACAACTACTACCATAACTATCAAACGACCACTAGCTTCGACAACATGACCACCCCGATGACCACTCCAACGACCCACAGTGACCTAACCACTGTACAATTATGACACCCGAGATAAGAATGGGTACATGAATGAACCGAGACAACATCTGAATGAGAGAGATCCTGATGATATGAAAGTATCGTTGAGAAAGATGATAGTATGGATGAGCAAGACTTTAAAAAATTGATAGCTACTACTTATATCAACAAGGTGCACCTTCCTTTTCAGTGGCTCAATCATAGGAACTCCAAAGTTAAGCATAAATTTTCCTTGGGAGCATGTGAGTGAGGACAAAACATGTTGAAAGGACCTGTGTTGATTTGTGAGGAAAGTTTTCACTCTCGCAAGCGACTCAAGGATGATATGGATGATATGGTGACGTGGTCAGGTCGCAGGGGATCTTGGGCCTGGGGCATTACAGTAATCACCATTAGCGACCACCAACAACCAACCACCCAACGACCCAACCAGCTAATCAATTTTTTAAAAAGTTAAAATTAAACAAAAATGGTTACTAACAATTTTTTTTAATCCATTATACGTTTGAAATATATGTCAAAATACTGTACAAAATATAGTTTCTAATATTTTAATTTCTAACAATTACATCCTATTGGATACTGCGTAGTCCAATTCTTGTTGGAAACGAGAGTTCAAATGTTATAACTCATTTATCATTGAATTATGTTTTAGAATACAGTTGAAAATTTTATTTAAATTTCATATTTCCTTAAATAAACCTCAAATATTTTAATTTATAAAATAGAGTTCCAAAAAATAGGTCTATAAATTACTTTGTGAAATAGAGTTTTCTCTAATATCTTCGATAGACTTCTAATTTTTTTTAGTCTCTAAAATAAAGTTTCAAAAATAGATTTTTGAATACTTTATAAAATAGAGTATTAGATTCACTAATTTATTAAATAGACTTAAAATTTTTAAATTTCTAAAATAGTTTTATGAATATTTTGTGAAATAGAGTATTAACTATTTAAATTATGTGTGTTGGAATAGAAATTTTGACAAATCCGAAGTTGCCACGTCATCCCCAAGGGGGCATTTGTTGGAATAAAAATTTTGACAAATCCGAAATTGTCACGCCATCCCCCAAGATTGATGGCGAATTCACATTTAATAAGGGATTATTTAAATTTCAAGAATCCCTAAATTAAATTATGGCAAAATTCAGGTACACATTTGGGTTCTACCCAAATTAGTCAGTGTAGCCCAAAGTCCAAGCCCAGTCCAGAGGCGGAGGACCAAATCAACCTGGCCCAGTCCAAAAGACTGGCCCAAAGTCAAACAGGCTCAGCCCAGATGACTGGCCCAAAATCAATCAGGCTCGGTCCAGGATAGAAGGCCCAAATCAGCCAAGCCCAAAAAGGTTGACCCAACACAAAATGGTTGGCCTAAAGCCAACCCGCCCAACCAAAGAGTTGGCCCAACAAAGAGCAGGCCCAGTCCAACGGGCCCAAGCCCATCTGGAGGCCCAGAGAAACTCTATAAATAGAGACATCCCTCCTTCATTTTCAAGGGTCAGAACTGAAGAAGCTTAAAGAGAATTCAGAAACAAAGCTGTGAAGTCTCCAGAAGCTCTTGAAGATCAAACACTGCCTGAACGAAGAACACTTCACGGAGATCGTCAAGAACACGCCACGAATCCATTGAAGTTTCCGACATTGAGAACAAGCTGTTTCAGCCCTCGATCACAACACACAAGTAGGAGAAAGAATCAGAGGATCAAACACTAGAGATTATACTCACAATTACCTGAAATCAATACAAATACAAAATTCATTTACACGTGTCTCATTTCCATTCGCTGGTTGAAGTCTCGTGTGAACAGATTGGCACGCCCAGTGGGACAACTCTACCTCTCATCTCTTTCTCCTTCAAATCAAAGCAAACCAATGCAATCAAAGAAAGCTACATCAACTGTTGCTGCTGCAAGCAACATCTACATGGGGCCGGTAACTTGTAGTCCTTCCAAAGGGGTCGAAACAAGCGATGATCGAACTCCTGATGCAGTGGCAAACCACCTCACCAAATTACTGAATGAAGCTTCCAAAGCTAAGATTGTCATCAAAGACAACCCCTTGTTTGACCAATTAGCTCCTGCTCCAAATCCACTGAAGGAGACGCTAAATCAAGATATAATGTCAGTCATGATGGCTGATGTAGACCCTGATGAAAGTATGGCGGAAGTAGAGAAAAAAATCAATCTCCTGATGAAGGCGATGGAAGACAAAGATCTTGAAATCGCCTACCTCAAAAGTCAAATTCAAAGTAGGGATACAGCTGAATCCAGCCACACCCCTGTAGCAAGAAATAGTGACAAAGGGAAAACTGTTCTCCATGAGGAACAACCATCACAACCTGCTTCGGTTGCTTCTTTATCCGTCCAACAGCTGCAAGACATGATTATGAACTCTATCAGAACTCAGTATGGTGGACCCAGCCAAAATCCTCTCATGTACTCCAAACCATACACCAAGAGGATTGATAACCTGAGGATGGCCACAGGATACCAACCTCCAAAATTTCAACAGTTCGACGGAAAGGGCAACCCAAAACAACACATTGCACATTTCGTTGAAACCTGCGAAAATGCAGGGACGCGTGGTGACCTTCTAGTGAAGCAATTCGTGCGTACCTTGAAAGGAAATGCTTTCGACTGGTACACCGACTTAGAGCCAGAAACAATCGATAGTTGGGAACAGTTTGAAAAAGAATTCTTGAATCGCTTCTACAGCACGAGGCGAACAGTCAGTATGATGGAACTCACCAATACCAAACAACGCAAAGGGGAGCTTGTCGTTGATTACATCAACCGCTGGAGGGCTCTGAGCCTCGACTGCAAGGACCGACTCACAGAAATATCAGCCGTTGAGATGTGCACCCAAGGTATGCATTGGGGGCTACTTTACATTTTGCAGGGAATAAACCTCGCTCTTTTGAGGAGTTGGCGACTCGCGCTCATGACATGGAGTTGAGCATCGCTGCTAGAGGGAATAAAGACGTCTTACTCCCAGAAGCAAAAAGGGAGAAGAAAGAATTTAAAGCGCAGAGAGACTACTAAAAAGCGCCACCAAAGAATCAATGGTCACCAACACAATCCTCCAAAGTTTTCCTCAAAAGGAAAGGAAGTTAAGCCGATAGGGCAACAAGAAGCGGGCGCGCGCCGCCCAACTCACGAAAAGAAAGGCAAGAGAAAACATATCCATTTCCGGACTCAGATGTCCCGGATATGTTGGAGCGACTCATCGAAAAAAGCCTTATTGAGCTTCCAATGTAAACGACCAGGAGAGCTCGGAAAGGTAAATAATCCTAATTATTGTAAGTACCACCGAGTTATTAGCCATCCGGTGGAGAAATGCTTTGTCCTGAAGGAGCTAATTTTAAGATTGGCTCGCGAGAAGAAAATTGAGTTAGACCTCGATGAGGTAGCTCAAACAAACCATGCAGCAATAGTGACGAACCCAAGCGTCCACTCGCCCGCAGTTCCTTTCTACGAGAATGCAGAATGTTTGATCCAGTTCGGGTCTCTCGAACCAATTGTGATTCAGTTCCAGAGGACTGTATCAAGGAAGGACGTTCAGGAGATAAGCTGCCAAAAACAAAGCATTCAAGAGAAGAATGAACAAATTGAAAATGACGATGGCGAATGGACTATCGTAACTCGACGCAAGAAGCGACGACAAAACTATGCTCAGAAGGAAGCACACATTTTTCAGAGCGAAAGAGAAGAAGTAAACTCCCAAAAAAAAAGCGGAAGATTACTAGAAAGGCGAAGATGATTGTGCAAGAGAATGAAGAGTTCATCCGACCTCGGCGGACCGTCACTTTGGCAGAATTCTTCCCAAGAAACTTTCAAGAAATCATCCAACGAGAAGCGGTCGAGTTTGTTGCATGCCATGTCGTTAACATTAATGAAGATCCGAAGCGATTCCGTCAGAGGAAGCGGTGAGCCGAAACCTCATCTACCTTCAGTGTAGAAGACTTGTTGTCACTTCCCCAAGCGGCCAAAGGCGTTCTCATCGAAGCCTTGATCAACTCTAATGACGCAAGCGCCTCAACCTCCGTAACACGCTCATGTGTTACGTGTTGCTTGTCAATAGGTTTTACTTGGCGAAGATTTATTGCTAGGGTCAAAACCTCATAATAGGCCATTGTTCGTCTCGGGATATATCCGAACGGAAGATTGGTCGCATTCTCATCGATGATGGATCAGTCGTCAACATAATGCCCAAGTCAACTATGAAACAGTTAGGCATCTCGATGGAGGAGTTGATGAATAGCAAATTGGTAATCCAGGGCTTCAACCAAGGAGGCCAACGAGCAATTGGCATGGTTCGTTTAGAGCTCATCATTGGTGACCTAAAAGTCGAAACATTATTTCATGTCATCGACTCCAAAACCACCTACAAGTTATTGCTAGGTCGCCCGATCCATGGAAGCGGGCGATAACTTCCACGTTGCATCAATGCTTTAAATTCTACCAAGATGGCGTCAAGAAAGTGGAGGCTGATACAAATCCATTTTCGGAGGCTGAATCCCATTTTGTTGATGCGAAGTTCTATTTGAAGGGTGACAACATAGGGGAAGTTGTGCTGGGTGGGAGTCCCCATGATTGAAGCCAGCACAAGGAACGAATCAGAACCTTGCTATTTGGAGAATAAGAAAGTAGCCAAAGAGGCAAATGTGACTAGCCCTGGGAAAAATCAGACTTCAACAAATCTAGCAGGGGGAAAAGTTTCAAAAGATAGGGGTGCCACAAGTCTTCCTATTTTGCGTTACATTCCCTTATCTCAACGCAAAAAGGATGAGTCACCTTTCGCGGAATGTTCAAAAAATCTAAAAGTTGGCGATGTAGAGATCCTGAAACAAAACTTCGTTATGCCTCTCACAAAGATAACAAAACAAGAAGCTAGGAAACCTGATGATGAGCAGGCAAAAACAAGTGTTACTCGAGACGAAACTAAGACTGATTTGACCCAAAGGCATACAAGCTTCTAGCAAAGCGGTATGACTTTTCAAGGCACACCAAGTTCGAAAAGTTGAAGATTGTCGACGAAAGGCCCGAATTATCATCGACGCAAAAAAGAAGTCATTACGGGATGGTTACGCCCTACCTACATCAAGAAAGGGACTCGGATATAAGTCGCCTGAGCCAGTTCGCATAACCAGAAGGGGAAAAGCAAAGGTGGTCGATGTGAATCACATAACGGTGAATGAAATTGATGATACAAAAAATGAGAAATACACAAGTCAAAGGATTTCAGCTCTCAGACGCCTTGGATCATCAACTGCACGTGTTTTGGTCTCACATAGATTAGGTGAAACTACAACAAGTGAGGAAGAGCCACTGTCTAATGCTAACCCCACCCGACGTTTAACTTTTCAGAGGTTGAATAGGTCTATTACAGGAGAAGGAAACATCTTAGCGAATCAAACTCCTGATGTTATTCGACCTTCAATATTCCAGAGGCTAAATATGCCTGCAAGCAAAGAGAATGGTATCGAATCAGGCCCAACCTTGGTAAGGTCATCAGCCTTTCAAAGGTTAAGCGAGCCCAAGAAGGAACCGAAGAAATTACTTTCAACTTCGTTTGTGATACGACCATCAGCTTTTCAAAGGTTGAGTGTGACCACGTCAAGAAATGAAGGGTCCGCCGCATCAGTTTTTGATCGAATTAAATCTGAAAGATCGGTGAAGATTGCAAAAGATGTGTCATATAGCAAGAAGGGAATTGATGAAGACATCCGCAGCGTTGTTCCTTCTCGAATGAAAAGGAAGACTTTTGTCACAGTCAACGCAGAAGGTTCCTTGAGGGTAAAGCGACGTGATGTGGTCATTACTAACCCCACTAAAGAAGACTTAGAGCAAGATGAAAGTGAGGCGTCTTGCCACCACATCACGTTTGAAGAGGAAGCGGAGGCCGAAATATCTGAAGTAAATGTGGACGAAGCTCCGCCATCACTCGAAGACGGTAGCCAGTCAACAGTAGATGAGCTCAAAGAGGTAAATCTTGGGACGAAGGAAGAACCACGCCCCACCTTTATAAGTTCGTCACTTACTCATGAAGAGGAAGGTGATTATATGAATCTTCTCACTGAGTATAAAGATATTTTTGCCTGGTCATACAAGGAGATGCCAGGATTAGATCCGAAAGTAGCGGTACATCGCCTTGCAACCAAACAGTGGTATAGGCCAATCAAACAAGCTCAAAGACGATTTCGGCCTGAACTCATTCCCCAGATCGAAGTAGAAGTTAATAAACTGATTGAGGCAGGCTTCATTCGCGAGGTGAAGTATCCAACATGGATAGCAAACATTATCCCTGTTAGAAAGAAGAATGGACAACTTCGTATTTGTGTCGACTTTCGTGATTTGAACGACGCGTGCCCGAAGGATGATTTCCCACTTCCTATTACGGAGATCATGGTAGATGCCACCATGGGCCATGAAGCTCTATCCTTCATGGATGGATCATCAGGATACAATCAAATCCGAATGGCTTTTGAAGATGAAGAGAAGACGGCCTTTAAAACTCCAAAAGGGATATATTGCTACAAGGTGATACCCTTCGGATTAAAGAATGCAGGTGCCACTTATCAACGCGCAATGCAGAAAATATTTGACGACATGTTACATAAACATGTTGAGTGCTATGTAGATGACCTCGTGGTCAAGTCGAGAGAACGGCAAGATCACCTCAGAGACCTCAAAGTTGTCTTTAATCGCCTCAGGAAATACCAGTTGAAAATGAACCCTCACAAATGTGCATTCGGCGTGACTTCGGGGAAGTTCTTCGGCTTCATTGTGAGGTATCGAGGAATTGAGATAGATCAATCCAAGATTGATGCCATTCAGAAAATGCCAAACCCCAGAAATTTGCATGAGTTAAGAAGTCTTCAAGGTCGTTTGGCCTATATCAGGAGGTTTATTGCGAATTTAGCTGGCAAATGTCAACCATTTAAAAAACTTATGAAGAAAAATGTAGAGTTCGAGTGGGATGAAGCATGTCAGAATGCTTTTGATAACATCAAACAGTATCTGCTCAATCCCCGGTTTAGGTGCTCCAAAGATTTGGGAAGCCGATAATACTTTATATCATTTGCACTGAGAGAGATCTGTTGGAGCGTTATTAGCACAAGAGAGAGAAAAGTACAAAGAACAAGCCCTCTACTACCTAAGTAGAACTCTGACGGGAGCTGAACTGAATTACTCCCCAATCGAGAAAATGTGTCTCGCTTTATTTTTCTCCATTGATAAGTTGAGGCATTACATGCAAGCCTTCACCGTACATTTGGTGGCAAAATGGTGTATCTTGGTGTATGTACTCTGTTTTTATACTCTGTTTTGGGGTGTTTGCTCTGTTTGGAGTATTCTGTTTGGTTTAGCGTTCTGTTTTATGTTTTCTTTAGGTTTGTTATTTTGTTGGATTTATATTGTTGTTTTTAGAACTCCTATATAAAGGAGTCTAGTGGTGTTACAAGAACTAATAAGATATAACACATTTTTCCTCCAAGAAGTTTAAACTTCTGTGTTACATCAAGTTGGTATCAGAGCACCCTCGGAAGGACCGATGGCGGGAAAAAGGTTCCACCTCAACAGTGAAGAATCCGCATGATCCCCAACCCGGAAGCTTCATCTACACATCCACCCATGACTCCTCGAACAATCACCAAAAGGGTATTGTCTATGGAGGGATCCATTGAAGAGTTAAAGGTTTGTGTCAAGGAGATCCAACAAAGGATGGCCCATTTGACTCAAAATACCGAGAAGAGAGGAATGGTCTCGGCGAAATCTCGAACCAGAATCGGGAGGTTTGAGTACGGATCGACAAGCTACCAAGAAACACAATCAAAAGGAAAGGCAAAGTGGCAAGAACCTCAAACAACACACCAAGAATTATCAAGAATGTACCCCCCACATTTCAAGAAACCTGAAACAAGATGGGAAAACATCAAGCCCAATGAGTATGATAGCTCCAGTGATGAGGAACAAAGCCTTTTGCAACCTAACCCCTGCTTTAACACAAGAGATGAAGCGCTGTGCACCCTGTTGGATCACAATATCATCCACAAGAGTTTCGCATGAAGATTGACTTACCCATTTTCAGGTGGAAGACTAGATCTTGAAACCTTTCTTGATTGGACTAAAGAGGTGGAGAATTTCTTGAATATACTAACACACCCAAGATAGAAAGGTAAAGTTGGTCGCCTACAAACTAAAAGGAGGAGTGCAGACTTGGTGGAATCAACTAAAGATCAATAGGATTAGATGTGGAAAGAAACCCATCCTGGACTTGGCCCAAGATGCTAAGGTTGATGAAGGTGCGATTCCTACCAACAGTTATGAGCAATTCTTCATAATCAACTTCAACATTGCCATCAAAGAGATCGAACGGTTGCGGCTTACACGAGAAGAATTTAATAGGTGAGTGCAAGAAACAACTTTGTTGGAATCGAGAAAATCAACAGTTGCTCGCTATGTGGATGGATTAAGAGAAGACATCAAGCGCAAGGTAAGATTACAACCTATCTACTTCCTCCCAGATGTCGTTTCATTAGCTTTCAGGGTTGAACAACAGAAGCTAGAAAAGGTAGGGACTCAGTCAACCAAGAAGCCCGCATGAGGAAATTTTCAAAAAAGAAACAACCAAGAATCTTTCAAGAATACACCTCCGGATAACCAACAAAGAAGCACCCTCAAGATTAAAGAGGAAGTGGAAACCAAGGGACGAGAAGAAATTCAAGTGGATCACCAAAAATTGAGCTCTAACATCTACAACAGGCCGACCCTAGGCAAGTGTTTTAGGTGTGGTCAGCCGGGCCACTTGTCCAATGAATGCCCCCAGCGAAGGGCAGTTGCCTACACAGAAAATCAAGAGGCCACTCCCACCGAAGAGGATGAACAGGAAGCTGAAGTCGACTTTCTAGAACCAGATGAAGGGGACCAATTATCATGCTTAGTACAGAGGATATTGCTGACTCCATCAACAGACTCTAACGAGCAGAGACATTCCTTATTCAGGACAAGGTGCACGATTAAAGGAAGAGTTTGCAATATTATCATTGACAGTGGGAGTAGTGAGAATATAGTATCCAAAAAGTTGGTGCAGGCCCTAAAGTTGAAGACCGATCCACACCCTCATCCTTACAAGGTGAGTTGGATTAAAAAGGGAGGAGAGGCCCCCATTAGCGAAATATGCACAGTTCCCTTATCAATTGGCAACAACTACAAAGACCGGATAGTGTGTGATGTTTTGGAGATGGATGCCATCACGTCCTTTTGGGAAGGCCGTGGCAATATGATATTCAAGCCACCCATAAAGGAAGAGAGAATACCGTCGAATTCCATTGGATGGGAAAGAAGATTGTCCTTCTACCCCTAGCTCAATCTAGAGAGAAGGACAATGAGTTAAGAGGCAGATCCAACGGCAACTTGTTCACAATAATGCAAGGAGAAAAGTTTGACTCTACTGACATAAAGGAACTATGGGTCGTGATTGCATCGAGACAACCGTGAGCGAGTGCAAGGAGGACACTACAAAGCAGAGGTCCGTGAGCTACTCCAGAGGTTCCCTAACATAACTAAAGAGCGGATGGATTACCACCGCTTAGGACATCCAACATCGGATCGACTTAGTCCCGGGATCAACATTACCAAACATGCCTCATTCTGAATGAACCCCACGGAATGTGCGCGCTTGCAAAACCAGTCCGAGAACTACTCAACAAAGGCCACATACAAACCTAGCCTCGATCCATGTATGCGGTCCCCGCTCTTCTTACACCAAAAAAGATGGCACTGGAGGATGTGCATAGACGATCGAGCAATAAACAAGATCACCGTGAAGTATAGGTTCCCAATTCCACGACTTAGTGACTTGTTCGACCAACTAGCCGGATCCACAGATATTCTCCAAAATAGACTTGAAGAAGAGCGGATATCACCAAATCGAATTCGACCGGGGGCGAGTGGAAGACAGACTTTTAAGACAAACTTTGAAATTTTTTTGAATGGTCATCATGCCATTCGGATTATCTAATGCTCCTAGCACGTTTATGAGGCTCATGACCCAGGTATTAACACCTTTCTTAAACAAATTCATAGTAGTATACTTCGATGATATATTAGTCTACAGTAAGTCCTCAGAAGAACACTACGAACATCTAACCCTTTTATTTGAGACATTGACAAAGCACGAGCTATATATAAACTTCAAGAAGTGTTCATTTGTTATGCCAAAAATACACTTCTTAGGGTTTGTTATTAGTTCTAAGGGAATTGAGGTGATCCAAAGAAAGGTACAAGCTATACAAAATCGCCAACACCAAAAAAGAAAGAGACATACCATGTTTCTGGGCTTAGCCTCCTCCTCTACATGAAATTTATCAAGGATTTCAAGATTACCATTGCGACCCATGACTCGAGTTAGCTTGAAGAAGGGAAGATTTCAATGGGGAGATGAACAGACAAACAGCTTCAGACTACTAAAGAAAAAATTGAGCTCAACCCCTGTTTTAGCATTTCCTGACTTTAATAAACTGTTTGAAGTAGCAGTGGATGCTTCAGGTGTGGGAATTGGGTCCGTGCTTTCTCAAGAAGGTCATCCCATTGAATATTACAGCGAGAAGCTAAGTGAAGCACGGGTAAAATGGACTACCTATGAACAGGAACTATACTCCCTCATTCGGGCACTAAAGCAATGGGAACATTATTTGTTGGGAAGGGAATTCATATTATTTACTGACCATTTTTCATTAAAGTTCATACAGACGCAGAAGAACATTAACCGAATGCATGCTAGGTGGATGGCTTATATCCAACGATTTGAATTTATGATAAAACACAAAGCAGGGACTGCTAATCAAGTGGCTGACGCCCTAAGCAGAAAATACACCTTGCTGACTCAACTTGAAGGAGAGGTAACGGCCTTCAAAAGTCTACCAGACACTTATGGGCAAGATGAGGATTTTCAGAGCATATGGAATCAATGCAAACAACACGTTCGGACGAAAGACTTCCATCTGATCAATGGATACTTGTTCAAGGGTAACACCCTATGCATTCCTCATACATCCCTTAGGGAGGTTTTAATAAAAGAGTTGCACGGCAGCGGCCTTGGCGGACACTTTGGAAAGGACAAGACCTATGAGTTGACTACATCTCGCTTCTATTGGCCCCAACTACGGAAGGATGTATCAAACTTTGTGAAGAGATGCTTCACATGTCAGACAGCAAAGGGGCAGAGGCAAAATACAGGATTATACCAACCACTGCCAATCCCTAATACTATTTGGGAAGATCTATCGATGGACTTCGTCCTAGGACTTCCCCTTACCCAAAGAGGATGCGACTCAGTCATGGTAGTCGTAGACAGGTACAGTAAAATGGCCCATTTCTTAGCATGCAAAAAGACACACGATGCAGTCAGCATTGCCAACTTGTTTTTTAAGGAAATTGTACGGCTACACGGTGTTCCAAAGACAATAACTTCCGATCGAGATGTGAAGTTCTGAGTTATTTTTGGCGAACCACGTGGAGGAAGTTCAACACAAGCCTAAAGTTCAAATTTCGACCACCATCCACAAACCGATGGCGAGACGGAGGTAACCAATAGAACATTGGGAAACCTAATCAGATGTTTAATTGGAGACAAACCAAGACAATGGGACCTACAGCTAGCTCAAGCAGAGTTTGCCTACAACCACATGAAAAATAGATCAACAGGGAAGTCACCCTTTGAAATCGTTTATACTAGTCTCCCTCGTTTAACTGTGGATCTAGCAAACTTACCTAAGCCTTTTGATTGCAGTCAGGAAGCCGAAGTCATGGCAGAGAGGATTTCCAAGCTGCATAAAGAAGTACATGAGCATTTGGAAAAAGCTAACCTTGATTACAAGCGGTCCGCGGACAAGCACAGACGATTGAAGCTATTCGAGGTTGGGGACTTAGTCATGGTACATCTCCACAAAAGCAGGTTACCTACTGGCACACACTCAAAGCTACACCCGAAGAAAGTTGGGCCATATCCAGTCCTTCAGAAACTTGGCGATAATGCATACAGAATAGGCCTACCTCCAGAATACAAGATATCTCCTGTTTTCAATGTGGCTGATTTGTTTGACTATCAAGCGCCCGATTCGTTCCAATTAGCAACCTGAACTCGAGGACGAGTTTGTTTTTTAGGGCGGGGGAACTTGGTGTATCTTGGTGTATGTACTCTGTTTTTATACTCTGTTTTGGGGTGTTTGCTCTGTTTGGAGTATTCTGTTTGGTTTAGCGTTCTGTTTTATGTTTTCTTTAGGTTTGTTATTTTGTTGGATTTATATTGTTGTTTTTAGAACTCCTATATAAAGGAGTCTAGTGGTGTTACAAGAACTAATAAGATATAACACATTTTTCCTCTAAGAAGTTTAAACTTCTGTGTTACATCACAAAAGCTGATCCCATAAAGTATATTTTGTCCAGACCTATCATTTCAGGGTGTTTGGCTAAGTGGGCAATTATACTACAGCAGTACGATATCGTGTACATACCTCAAAAGGCGGTAAAAGGACAAGCAGTGGCTGATTTCTTAGCCGATCATCCAACCCCTCGATTGGAAATTATGCGAAGATCTCCCGAGGACGAAGAAGTATTCTACGTTGAAATCGCAGAGCCTTGGATTATGTACTTTGATGGTGCATCACGAAGAAGTGGGGCAGGTGTCGGCATAATCTTCATCTCGCCCGAAAAATACATGTTGCCGTTTAGTTTCACCTTGAGTAAATTGTGTTCAAACAATGTAGCAGAATATCAAGCTCTTATCATCGGCCTTCAAATGGCTTTGGAGTTTGGGATTGTGCACATGGAAGTCTTTGGTGATTCAAAGTTGATAATAAATCAACTCTTACTCCAATACGAGGTGAAACATGAAGATTTAAGCCCTATTTCATCTACGCTAAAGCAAGCTGTTGGAGAAATTTGACAACATAGTATTGGAGCATGTCCCTAGAATGGAAAACATGAAGGCAGATGCTCTGGCAAACTTGGCCACTACTTTGACAGTGACGGACAATGTCACCATGAACATTAATCTTAGCCAAAAATGGATTGTTCCATCAATGGAAGATCAATGTGAAGAAGTCGACCTCATATCCGTCTACGTAATTGAGGAAGAAGATTGGCGGCAACCCATTATAAATTACTTGCAGCATGGAAAACTCCCCACTGACCTTCGACATAAAACTGAGATACGAAGGAAAGCTGCACGGTTCATCTACTATAAAGGTATTCTCTATCGACGGTCTTATGAAAGTCTTTTCCTGCGATGTTTAGGAAAAGAAGAATCTTTAAAGGCACTAGAGGAGGCGCATTCAGGCATTTGCGGTGCCCATCGATCCCACCAAAGCTTGATTCGATTGAAAAGAATAGGTTACTACCGGCCTCACGATGATCTATGACTCTATGGAGTATGCAAAGAAATGTGAGGCTTGCGATTCCATGCCAACTTCATCCATCAACCGCCAGAGCCTTTACATCCGATCAAGTTGCTTCTTGGCCATTTGAAGCATGGGGCTTGACCTCGTCGGTCCAATAACACCCAAATCTTCGATACCACTCTTATATTCTAAGCGGCGATGATTACTTTTCAAGGTGGGCGAAGCGATTGCGTTAAGGGAAGCCAAGAAAGAAAATGTGGTAGACTTTATTCGAACACACATAATTTATCGTTACTGGCATCCCACATCGCATTGTGACAGATAACGGAAGACAATTTGCTAATAGCCTAATGGACAAACTATGCGAGAAATTCAAATTCAAGCAATACAAGTCGCCCATATATAACAGCTATGAAAATGGTTTAGCAGAGGCTTTCAACAAGACTTTATGCAACCTCATCAAGAAGAAGGTGGTTTCCAAGACAAAAAGAGATTGGCAAGAAAGGATTGGTGAAGCACTGGGCTTATAGAACTACGCATCGCACTCCCACGAGTCACGCCGTATTCGCTTGTTTATGGGGTGGAAGTCGTGCTCCCCTTGGAAAGAGAAATTCCGTCGTTAAGAATGGCCATACAAGAGGGGTTGACAACAGAAGATAATGCGAGGTTGCGCCTTCAAGAGTTGGAAGCACTTGATGAAAGAAGACTTGATGCTCAACAAGCATTGGAATGTTACCAAGCTCGAATGACTAAAGCCTTCAACAAGAATATCAAACATCGATCATTTCAAGTCGGCGACCTTGTGCTTGCTGTTCGAAGACCCATCATCACAACGCGACATACGGGAAACAAATTCACATCCAAATGGGATGGACCCTATGTTGTTAAAGAAGTCTACACCAATGGGGCATACAAGATTGTCGACAAAAATGACTTGAGGATTGGCCCCATCAACGGAAAGTTTCTTAATTTTATGCTTAAAATGTTGTAAACACTCCTAATCGTAAGAGTATAAACTACATGATGCTCCTGGCCCGCACGAGCTTAAAAGGTGAACGACCCAATTGTAATGAATATACATATATTATTCACGAGTTGAATTAAGTCATGAGTTGAATAAAAAAAAAATAGAGAATTTAAGTCATAAGTTGAATTCAACGATATATTATGCATAAGCAAATGGGGATTCAAATCTACAATATCAAAAAAAAAAAAAAAAAATCTTAAGCATAGCTAAATCATCCACTTGTAATCTTGCAATTCTTGACGAGTACCCTCTAAATATTCGCGAAGCACTTTGAGACTCTCAGCGTCTTGTTCACTCGCAACAGGAGTGTTCTCAACTGCGCTCATCTCCTCCTGTATCTTGGAGATCTCTAATTGTCGTTGAGCCGATAAATTTTCTTCTTCCGAAATTTGGAGCATGGTCTTTTCATGATGAGCTTCTAAAGACTTAAGTTGGGCTTTGAGTCTTTCAAGCTCAAGAAGTGTCTGCTCAGACTCTTGTTGGTACATAATTTTCTTTTTAAGAGAAAGATTATCCCTAGTCATGATGTCATCAACCCTACTCCGAAGCTCAGCTAAGCTTTGATCTTTTTGAGTCGATGTTAATTTTGAAGAATGCAGCTGATTCAACTCGTTGTACTTTCCCACATGGCGAAAGTAATCGCCTATAAATTGCTGAAGAGTCGGCAAGTTGGTCGCATCAACGCCCGCGATGGTTTGAAATATTTTAACCATTCCTGGTTTAAGAGAAGAAACTTTCTCAAAAGATGCGCGAGCAAGTTTATTCCTTGCGACCTCCCACACATGGTCCGTGCGACTGGCGTTGTATGCTAGAAAAATGCAAAATCATCTCATCTGCGCATTGAAGATGGAAGCCTCGGACCGACAATTTGCACCTCTTGCTGAGGTTGTGTACTGACAATAGTAGAGGTGATCAAAGTCGTCACTTGGTTGGTCGGTGCTTGAATGACCAGTCTGCGCTTGGGAAGAACATCGAGAATATGGCGACTTGTTGGTGACTGATCTCCCAAAGATTCCTATACAAGGTGGAAAGAGTGTTAGTATATATATGAAGATGAATCCTTAAACAACTTAAAGAAAAATGTCAAAAGAAAGAAGTGCTCACCTGAAGACTGGAGGCTCAAGCAGAGGAAGAACGTTTGAAGCACCTTCAAGTAAGTTATTATTGAGAGTCGATAGCCTCCCCATTTTTTTTGGCCTCTTCCAATGGCGATCATCATTGCTACTTTGGCTAACATCATCACCACCAGAGGCGCCCTCTTGGTCGGTTGGTGTCTCTGTTGGAGCCTCGTGAAGGCTTTTACCTTTATTACTAGCACCCAATTCTTCAATTGTAATGTCGCAGACAGTCTCACAGACGCCATTATCTCCTGGATCCCTGAGAGATTTCTGTTTACTCGGAGGAGGGGGCATGCTATTCACCAAAAGTTGTCGGCCTTCTACGAGATAGTTACCATGCTTACGCGACCACCAACTCTTGTAGGCTTGAGTTACTTGAGAGCGAGGGTTCAACTCAAATGGGGGTAGATGCACGTAAGATGAAGTCAATGTCTTAGTGCAGAGACACCAGTGATGAATAACATTTTCTAAGCTCACATGCGGAAGGTCTCCATGTAAGTCGTTTGGCACGTCTTGGTAAAAGCCAAACTGACGGCCAAAGCGGTACGGGCTATAAGCTTCGATGGTCATCAATTGGCTATGGCGAGAAGATAAATAACATGACCGAAGACTTATGAAAAAAGAGGAGGAACCAAATGACAAACCTTTGACATCTCGCAAGGTTTCGGGCTTCTTCCTAGAGACAACATTTACATCCCACATTATGGATGCACCTCATGGATCGATCCTCGAGCTTCATGTGGGTCAAAGCATTTTGCACCACCCTCTCCCGAGTAGTCCACCATCCAGGGCCCCTTCAACAACGCGGTGTGCTTATAATGCGTGCCAAAGTAATGAGCAAGCCATCCATACACGTAATGAATGGGAAAACAAATCTCTGAACGTCCCGTTCGGTGAGGAGTGTTATAAATTTGACCAAGGCCATGGTAAATATTGGACAATACTGGAACAACAAGGTTGAACAATCTTCCATCCGCCATAAGTGATGCAGCCTTAAAAACACCAGGGCGAAGCAAACCTATGCTTTTGTGAGGGAAAACAAACACACATAGCCAACAAGAGAGAAAAGCGGCCAGGAAAGTTTGGTCCTCCCATTCTTTGTCCACACCAAGGAGTCGAAACACCTCCTGTTCTTCGGCAACCCACTCACGCATATGAGTGTTAGAGCCATCGGGATTATAAGTGGAGCGAGGGCGACCCTTCCTTGGTCTGCGTGGTGGTGGCTTGGAATACTTTGATTTACCTTTAAACCAAAAGGAAATCCACTGATGCACAGAAATTTGTTGCCTTTCCATTTGTTGAGACGCAAGATGGTGATAGGCATGGAAGAGGTAACTACAACTCTTCGGTAGAGAATCGGTCTGGTTGCGCATCCCCACCAGTTCTCCACGAGAGGAGATAACCTCATCATAAAATCTTCCCTTGATGGGCAAGCCTCCAAACTTCAACATATCCCACAAAGATAGGGATATCTCCCTGGCCGCAGTATGGAGCGTGTTGGTGGCAGGACACCAAGCTTCGCAAAAAGCTCGGATGACGTCTTGGTTACGATCGTAAGTGTATAAAGAGGCCATCACAGCCCCTAACATATTGGAACCTCGCAGGACTTTCTAGTTCCGAGCCGCGACAAGTTCAAGCCATTCCCAATAAAGGGGAATATAGCCAAACTCTCTGTTTAATTTCAAGTAGTAGCTCCAACAACGAGCCTGAGTTTCAATAATGCGACGCCCCAAAGTCGACACTGGATCGTCATTTGACTTCTTCTTGTGAAGAGAAGACCGTAAAATCCATATTCGGTCGGTAGAGTTCTCATCTAAGGTTTTGTCGACAGATAAGGTGGACAAAAAACATGTATCATCTAACTCAAGTATTGACTCCTCGACCGATTCTCCTACTGGGAGGATGGTCCCGCTATTTGTAGGTCGACTCTCGTCATCTAAAATAACGAGTCGTCTCGTTCCTTCATCCAAAACTTCATGAAGAACACCATGACCCCACAAAAAGGGAGGTTAAAAGAAGCGGGGCGTGAGCAATTCACTCACCTCCAAGGCACGAGCGAGTCTGCGGGGCGTGAGCAATTCACTCACCTCCAAGGCACGAACGGAGCTGCGGGAGCGTGAGCAATTCACTCACCTCCAAGGCACGAACGGAGGCTGCGAGGCGTGAGAAATTCACTCACCTCCAAGGCACGAACGGAGGCTGCGGGGCGTGAGCAATTCACTCACCTCCAAGGCACGAACGGAGCTGCGGGGGCGTGAGCAATCTACTCACCTCCAAGGCACGAACGGAGGCTGCGAGGCTGCCGCGGGCGTGAGCAATTCACTCACCTCCAAGCACGAACGGAGGCTGCGGGGCGTGAACAATTCACTCACCTCCAAGGCACGAACGGAGGCTGCGGGGCGTGAGCAATTCCACTCACCTCCAAGGCACGAACGGAGTCGGGGCGTGAGCAATTCACTCACCTCCAAGGCACGAACGGAGGCTGCGGGGCGTGAGCAATTCACTCACCTCCAAGGCACGAACGGAGGCTGCAGGGCGCGTGAGCAATCTACTCACCTCCAAGGCACGAAC
Organism: Trichosanthes cucumerina; assembly: GCA_036507285.1. Lineage (NCBI taxonomy): Eukaryota > Viridiplantae > Streptophyta > Magnoliopsida > Cucurbitales > Cucurbitaceae > Trichosanthes > Trichosanthes cucumerina. The sequence goes on along the minus strand of CM071840.1, from coordinate 80,530,075 downwards.
GGAGCTGTGGCTCACCTCCAAGGCACGCACTGAGCGGGAAACGTGAGCGATCCACTCAACTCTAAAGCACGAACAGGGTTGATACGAATGACAAAGTTGCAGGAAGTGTGAACTGATTCAAAAAAAAAAAAGAGAAAGAGAGTTTAGATAGTTAAATAATAATAATAATAAATAAAATAAAGAGTTAAAAAAAAAAAGTACCTAAAAATTTTTTTTTTGAAAATAATACATATATAAAATTGAAAATATTTTAAAATAAAATTGAAAATGAGTTGTAAAAAAAATAAATAATAAAATAAAATAAAACTTAAAAATAATAATAATAATGAAAATAATATATATATATATATTAAAAAAAAGAGGGGAAGAAAATGGGGTGCTTCACGGCACCCCATGTTAATTTTTTATTTTTTATTTTTTTATTATTATTTATTTTTTTTTCTTTTCCTCTTTCCTTCCACCGAGCCCTCCCCCCCGTTTTTTTTTCCCTCTCTCTCCATCAATCTTTCACTCTCCGTCTCCTCTTTACTTTCTCTCTCTTCTTGATCTCTCTTTCGTCTTCTCTCTCCCATTACTCTCTGCATCTCCTCTCTCTCTCACTTGATGGCATGGCGACAACCCATGGTGGTCGATTTACACAAAAAACTCACCCCGAACGGCGAGCAACGGTCCACGATGGTGGCGGCTTCTTTGGCGGCGTGAACTCCGTTAGTGTTTAACGACACTTAGACTCACAAAGAACTCCGAGCGGATGATCAAGACGGCGGTGGCGGCCAAGCGGCGACTTTACTTGTGATTTCGGCAACCTTGATTTGATTTCGTGCGCGCGGATTTAACGTCAACGACGTCTCGAGGCAATGGCGAGCTCGAGCGGCAGCAACTCCCACGGTGAGCTTCTAGTTCGACTCAAATCTTCAAGTGAGAAGCTTCATCCTGGTTGCTTAAAAAAAAAGTTGCATTCATAAAGTATATATAGGGAAATTTTGGAGAGATTTGGGCATTTCTGTTGTGGGATGGCATGTAAATCTAAACTGAAGTCATTAAGAAAAAAAAAAAAATCTTAACTGAATGTGAATAATTTCAATTTTTTTAAAATGGAAGTTTTGAAAATCTAAAATGTCTTTGAGTTGAACCAAATTTGAGTAAATTCTTCAATAATCCATTTTGTTGCTTAAAACCAAAATTGGGTTAGAATTTGAAATATTTGTTTAATATCCAGAATTAAAATTAAACTTATGGCTTGTGTTCATGATTAAATTTGAGAAATCTCATTTTTACTTCAACTTGGAATGATTGTTGGAACTTTTTTTTTTTTTTTTTTTAGCTCATTTGAATTTCTCCAAATTCAAGGTCCAAATTCAAGCTCAAATTGAGTAGAAAGTTTGAAAAAATAAATAAATAAATAAGTTTGGTCTCAAGTTAAAGGTATGGAGACATGATTTAAATCTTTTGTCCTAAACTTAATTTTGGACTTACGATCAATTTTATTTTAGTTTCTAAAAAATTTGGGTTCAACTTAAGTTTTAAATTGAGTTTCTTAAATTTTAGGCTTAATCTAAGTTTTTGTCCCAAAATTAATATATGTCAAATTTTTTAAGTTCAATATCTCAAATTTTTATCCACACTAAAATTTTGACCAAATTTTAAATTGAGTCTCTTAAATTTTGGGATTAGTATACTTGCTGCCTCAAGCTAAATTTCAATAATATTCAAAATTTAGCTCTTCCAAGTCAAAGCTTTGGGTTTGAAACAAATTTCTATCTCAAACTAAATTTTAACTAAATTTTCAATTAAGCTTCTCGAACAAAAATGTTTTGGGTATGGTTAACTTTGTCTCAAACCAAAGTTGGAACAAATATTACCAAATTCAAACAAAATGTTTGTGCAAAATTTTAAAGCTTAATCCAATTTTAAAAAAATTGGGATAAAATTTTCAATCTTCCCAAAAATTGTTTTGAATTAAAGTAGAACATAAACTCTACTAAATTCAAATCAAAATTTCATGAAAAAAAATCAAAATATTTACACAAATTCATATTTTGATAAATTGGCCAAAAAAAAAAAGTGCCAAAAAAAAAATCAAGTTTTGAACCAAATTTCATATCTGATTAAATTGACACATAAATGGAATTCAAACTAGGAGCAAACCTCGTTAAAATTTAGAGCAAGCCTCCTAAGTCTTGTTTCCAAAGTAACTTTTTCTAAATTCATACACATATACTTGTGTATAAATCTCGAAAAGGGAGCATTTGTTGGAATAGAAATTTTGACAAATCCGAAGTTGCCACGTCATCCCCAAGGGGCATTTGTTGGAATAGAAATTTTGACAAATCCGAAGTTGCCACGTCATCCCCAAGGGGGCATTTGTTGGAATAAAAATTTTGACAAATCCGAAATTGTCACGCCATCCCCAAGATTGATGGCGAATTCACATTTAATAAGGGATTATTTAAATTTCAAGAATCCCTAAATTAAATTATGGCAAAATTCAGGTACACATTTGGGTTCTACCAAAATTAGTCAGTGTAGCCCAAAGTCCAAGCCCAGTCCAGAGGCGGAGGACCAAATCAACCTGACCCAGTCCAAAAGACTGGCCCAAAGTCAAACAGGCTCAGCCCAGATGACTGGCCCAAAATCAATCAGGCTCGGTCCAGGATAGAAGGCCCAAATCAGCCAAGCCCAAAAAGGTTGACCCAACACAAAATGGTTGGCCCAAAGCCAACCTGGCCCAACCCAAAGGAGTTGGCCCAACAAAGAGCAGGCCCAGTCCAACGGGCCCAAGCCCATCTGGAGGCCCAGAGGAACTCTATAAATAGAGACCTCCCTCCTTCATTTTCAAGGGTCAGAACTGAAGAAGCTTAAAAAGAATTCAGAAACAAAGCTGTGAAGTCTCCAGAAGCTCTTGAAGATCAAACACTGCCTGAACGAAGAACACTTCACGGAGATCGTCAAGAACACGCCACGAATCCATTGAAGTTTTCGACATTGAGAACAAGCTGTTTCAGCCCTCGATCACAACACACAAGTAGGAGAAAGAATCAGAGGATCAAACACTAGAGATTGTACTCACAATTACCTGAAATCAATACAAATACAAAATTCATTTACACGTGTCTCATTTCCATTCGCTGGTTGAAGTCTCGTGTGAACAATGTGGTATTGCTAATATTATTTAATTTTACATTACAATAAATTAAGTGAATTAGATATTAATATACTTGTACAAACTGCACATCCATATTTAACTATTATTGAAGCAGTTGATCCACATAATTGGTTAAAATATTGATATGCATTTCACCAAACAATTATCAAGTAAAAAAAAATTGGATCTAGAAAAAAATCCTAACAATATTGTTATAAAAATACAACCAAAACAAACACAGTCTAACCCAAACCTACATCTCAAATACAGGTTTTAACAAACCAACCCAACACAATCCTGCACCCCAAACATAGAAATCAGAAACCCCAGGGTGTCTGATTCCAGCCAAGAAACCTCAGGGTTTCTGACTTCAAAACAATGTGCCAAATAACTCCTAAGTGTAGTAGTTAGTTTAATTTTGGACTTTGGAGGTAATATAAAGGAATAAGTGGGGGCATGAGTGTCATTTTGCTTTAAGTGTAAATGGTAGGAAAAGAACTCAAGAAGAATCAAATAAACAAAACAAAAACTGCAACCAATCCTTCTTCCTTCTTCTTTTTTTGGGGTGGTTGGGTTTAAGGTTATAGTGGATGCTCATGAGTAATAGATGTCAGGAATAAAATGTCTGAGAATAAATAAAATGCATGAGAATAAGATGACTGTATTTGGTTGTACATGAAAATGTTATCAGATTTTTATGTAAACAAAATATATTTATATTTGGTTTGATGAAATTAACATATAAATCTTATGTAATTGCGGTATATTAAATAATGAATTAATATTCCAATAAATAAATACAATTCAACTAATATAAACTAACAATATAGTTTAATTGACATGTACCTCTTCCATTGGGTCGGAAGTTCAAATCTCCATACGCTCATTTGTTGTGCTAAAAAACAATACAGTTTAGTTAATTATAAGTAATAGATGAACTAGACAATAAACATGTTAGGACAATATATTTTTGTTTCATGAGAAGTAAGCATGTTTCAATCACAGAAAAAAAAAAATTCAAATAGGCAATTACCACCTATAAATAATGTGCAAATTTATTTTATGAGATTGATCTTATAAATTTTATATAATTATTATCTATTATCAATAAAAAAAACAATATAAACGAATTAAAAAAGAGTATAATTTTTTTAAAAAGTAATAATTAATTGTTAATGGATCACAAATAACTCATAAATAATTAATTATAATGATCATCCTTACCATAAATTAGAAATAATTGTAATTAACTGATTAAATATAATAGTAATTAAATGTAATTAATTTCTTTTTCCTTTGAGGGTTTTTACTATTAAAAAATCATTTCTTACATAGTTATGAGTTTAAATTTATGCATCTACTCTTTTGAGAGAGTTTATGAGATTGTTCCAATTTTTCAATCCATTGTAAGGGTTTCTCTTGATCTCAAAAAATGTTGTAACGATTTGACTCTGAGTCGTGGAAATGATCATCATTGTTTTAGTGAAATTTTCAAGAGGAGCTTAGAGTAGGTCGGATTGTGCTGGAGAAATTTGCGTGAAAAAACCCTTTTTTACACGCTTTAATGTCGTTTGACCCATGTATTGAAATTAATGACATATGACCTCTTTTGTACTGTACATTCATACCGTGAGGGCAGCGTGTTTTAAGTCTCGTAGGCTCGCTCTCGCTTAGATAGTAGTAATGATCGATGAGAGTGAGTTAAGTGAGCAAGTGATCATTTGCAAAGTTGTATATTGTGAGCGAGAGCAAACATACAAGAGCGAGAGTAAGCCTACGAGTGATCAAGTGATCATTTGCATAAGTCGTATCGTGAGTGAGCATAGCGAGAGCGCGCCTACGAGAGCAAGAGTGTGAGGTCTGTGAGCGAGTGATCATTTGCATGTCGTATCGTGAGCGAGAGCGAGTCCACGAGAGCGAGAGCGGGAGCGTGACCATGCGAGACAGGCTTAATACTGCCCTTCTGGGTAATTTGACGCGTTCTGCCATGTCAGAATAGGTCGATTTTCATTGTTTTGAAATGTCAGGTCAGATGCCATTAATGCGGGGGAAAATGGGTCATCCGTACAAAAACCCCATTGTGCCGAACTACTATAAAACTTTCAATGTCAAAATTTCTCTATTCCTATCTTATTTCAGTTTTGCAAGTAATTTGATGTTATATTATATTGCATACATTAGTTCTTTTTTAATGTTTGTTTTTATTGATAAAAATTTATTTTTGCATATTATTTACTAATCTTGATATTAGAATTAAATAAGATGTTTGAAAATTTTTTTTGTATGAAATTTGCATGAATTCTTGTTTAAACTAATTGTTTGGAAAAAAATGTGTTAATTTATTTTATTAGGTCCACATTGGGAAGAAGTTTTATAAATGTTGAAGGAACCTTGTTCACCCTAGGATTTTCTTATTGATCCTACAAAGACATCTTCTATTATTTTTTGGTCACCTAAGTCCCAAACTTTAGGGAGGTCTTGTTTGTGAATTTGATTTTTGTTAACTGGTCGGGTTATCGAAGCCTGCCAAAATTGAAAACTGATTTGACTATCCTAATTTAGGGCATGTTTAGGAGTGATTTTGGAGTGGCCAAAATCACTTTTGGAATGTCTAAAATCACTTTCCTACCCAAAATGTGATGTTTGACAATATTAAACAAGTGATTTTGGAAGAATCCAAAATCATTTGAAGTGATTCTCTTTCAATCACTTGGGAGGTCATTCCCAGTGATTTTTGTCAACTGATTGTAATTTAAAATGACTATTATTCATTTTTGAAAATAGTATACTTTCAATGATGAGTAAAAACCGTAATCTTTTGTCAAAATTCATAAATTTCCATAAAAAAAAAGTGATTTTTTCAAAACCAGAATCACTATTAAAAGTATAAAACCAAACATGAAAATGATTATATGAAAATCACTTTTAATAAATCAATTATAAACAAACCAATTACACTAAAATCAATATTTCTAAAATCATTCTCAAACATGCACTTATAGGAGTAGTGGAAGCAAATCAAATCCCAAGAGTACAAAGAATTAATATATCGATGTTAAATTTATTTATTTTTAAAAAAGGAGTGTTGAATTTTGTAAAAGTTAAATTAAACAAGAACAAACGAATGCGGGGAAAAAAATCAATCTTACCAAATTTCAATTCAAAGCTATAGTCACATCCTATTGCAATATTTGATCATAGGCTAGCAAAAGGAAATTGTCTTCTTTTTTTTTTTTTTCCAAGGTGCTTAGTCTATAGTTGTGATAAGTGTAAATTCCCCTAATTTAATTGACTATAACCTAGCATAATGGTAAAATTTTGTTATCTAGTTTACTAGACATGATAGCGTTTCATATTAATTCAACAACAATATTAAGAACAATGTGATGACTATGACAATATCAATTAGGTGAGATAGCTACAACTTAATTAATTTCGCTTATTTTTTAGAGTCTATCATGCAAGATATGTAATATGGAAAGATGATCGACTACTACACGCAAGTACATGTGATCGAACACTAATATAATTTCGAGATTTTATGACATTGAAAATTTGTCATAAACACATTTTATGACTTCTTTTTTTTCAGAAGTCACCATCAAGAAAACTTTATACATGACACATCAAAAAATCTATCCTAATTAACTATTTTATGACAATTAGTGGTTGTAAAAAAAACGTATTCAAGACATTTGTTAAAAGTCATGGAAAACTTTTTATGACAATTAAACATTGTCAATAAATACCTCCTAAAATCGATGTTTCCGTAAAGATATATATATTAACGACAATTTTTAAACGTCATAGAAATTCTGTTAATGACAAAATTTCAGTATCAAGTATGTTGTTTCTATGACAACAAAAAATGTTAATGACAGTATTCTTGTATCAAGTATTTGCTTTCTATGATAGTTTGTTGTAGTTGCCAACAAAAAAAATTTACTAAAGACCCAATTTACTTAAGCTAAATAAGCCCAGCAAGAAGCTCATATTAAGGTTATGCTAAAATAAAGGAGGGAGAAGCATTTTATAGGAGAAGATTTGGTTGTCCAAAACACAAATTTTCGATGTGGGACAAATAGAGTGTTGGGTTTTATGTCCTAAAACTCGTAAGTTTGTACACTGAATGTACATTCTATTTTGCAATAAAGATATTGTTGAGATTTATTCAAATAAAGGTGTTATTGAATAAAGTTAATTGTATATTTTGAAACCCTAATCCAATATAGAACCCATGGCTATAGTATGTATACTTGAACTTTATGTGTGACATAAAAGCGGATCAGGTTTAAGTTATAGCCAGAACGGTCTATAGTATAGGGATAAGACTGGGTACCTTATCCTGGGGACACTATGGACGCGACCCACTTTGTAAAGTACAAACGATGTGATCCTGAATTGTTCATGTGGAGACATGCGAGTGGGGGCGTCCTATGCAATGAGTTTGCATAAGACTGGACCGAGAAATAGTCATTTAGACTTTATAAATCCGTTTACTGTCTTAACTGACTATATTCATACGATGACCTAGGTAACTCGATCTTAATCCTGAGCGTGCCATGAACTCCTGTTTATTCGGATTATCCTTAGATTTGCATGGGTGAGAGTGCCCTGAGATTGCCGACTCAATAAGCCTCCCATTTCAGGGATAAGACCGGGTAGATAGCTGGGAACATAGTTCTGCAAGATGGAATTCATTCCTACCCGCTTTAGGGATTAGTAGAGAGGTTGTTCCCTTAAGTGCTGACTTCAGGTCTTGAACAAAGGGCCCGCCCCTCTCACTGGCCCGAGAGGGATTCGGTTTGTTGGTTGGACCACAAACCAATTGTTCATTAGAGGATCAGTGGGACTTAAGGAACAAGAAGTAATTACAGGGGGTAAACGGTAATTTTGACCAAGTCAGAATTCTGAACGACTGTGAAGGATCGACTTACTAATCATGGTTATATCGAGTGGATAGAAATATATCTACGGTGAGGAGAGTGTAACCACTGGGCTTTAGTGGAGTGTCCCGATGGTTAACGAATGTTGATTAGCTAGGCTAAAAGTTTGGTCGGTTAATCTTGTATCGTTGGAGCTCATGATCTGTAGGTCCATTAGATCCCCTTACTAGCTCGGACTAAGCCTTGTAACATTTTGAGAGAAAAGAATTTGAATTGTTCAAATTCGGTTTTGGGAGAAAACGTTAATTATATGTGATATACTTAACGTGTCACAGTTTAATTATGAATTAAACTATAATAAAGAAGAGGTGGAAATATTTAAATAAGATTTAAATATTTGTTCGGTTTATAACATGAATAGGGATTCATGTTTAAACGATCGATTTAAGAAATCGGGATTGGTCCAATTATTTAAGTTAATATTTGATATTAAATTAAATAAATTATTTAAAATTATTTAATTAATTAAATTAATAAATTTATTTTTAATTCAAAATTAATTTTTATATTAATTTTGAATTAAAATTAAATGAAAAGTCAAAATTTCAATTGGACCAAAGGAAAAAGCATGAGCAAGCTTACTACTTTTTCAAATTCACACAATTGAGCACCTCCTTCTTGTTTAATCCTTCTCATCTTCTTGCTGTCATCTTCTCCTAGCTTGAAGAAGCTTTTGGTTTCTTTAATTGAAGCAGAAACCATTAGATTATAAAGGATTTATCAGAAATTTTATATTTCACGTTTTTCAGACCTTTCTCCCATCTCTCTTCAAATTCTCTCTATCAAAGATCCCACAATCTGTTCCAAGGCCTGAGGATAGTAGGGAAGACACTAGAGGTTGTCCACAAAGTGTTTGTGACAAGAGATTCCCCACGGATTAGGAGAATTTTGAACACCAAAGGTATGTGTTCATACTCTCTGTTTTTCTAGATTTGAGCATACTTTTTGTTTTGTAAAATTGATCAACTTAGAGTATTCAAGATCCAAAATTGTTTCCGCTTTCTTAATCTACACTCTTTCATAGAGTTTTTATGACGTTGGAAAATTGTCATAAATTTGTGATGTTAAAAAAATGTCATAAATTTACACAAACACGAAAATCTCCGATTTTTCCCGCCAAAAATGTGCCTTCATCCATTTATGACAGCTTGTTATCTAAGTCGTGAATTTATGATGTTGAAAAACTGTCATATATTTCTGAAAATACGAAAATCTCCATTTTTTCCTGCCAAAAACGTGCCTCCAGCAATTTATGACAGTTTGTTTTCTCCCTCACCCTTATTTGGTAATATATAGAAACTGGAAGTATTCCAAAATATCGTACCCACATAGCTAGGGAACAAATTTCAACAAAATCTATCTAGATGGTAAAAAGATGCTAACAAAAATGCAACTGCAGTAACCAAGTGATATGAAAACTAATTGATGGGTATGTTTGCTAATGAAAATAAGAGAAATTCAATGATTAAAAGAAAAGTAATTCAAGTTGTTTTGCCCATTTGGAAAGAACGTGGCTAAAAACTGCACTTGCAACTACAGTCAACAACATTAACCTAAGTAAATCGGATTCAAATCCTATTCAATTTTGCTCCAAAAACCTTTAGGAGACTAAGTGATTAAATCTATATGTCTATGACTAATCTAGCTTAGATAGTTTCACCACAATCCTAGTGGTTTTGGAGTCTCACCCTATGTCTAGAGTTGATGCTTTAGAACTTATTTCTAAGTCTTTTTCTCCATTACTTTTACGACATCTGTTATTCCTTAACCCTCTCAGTATTAAGTTCTAGCTTTTGACGAGCAACCACCAGTTGGTCGACTAGGTTTACCCACTTTAAGTTCAATAAAAGCAAACTAGGGTTCATGTGTGTCAATTCGATTGATTTTGCTAATTTAAGTTCGACATATTTCTTCTAAGGTATTCACAAATTGGATCCCTAGAGAAGATTTAACTCATTATGGAAAAGGAAGAAAATAACCAATTAATTGATGTGAAGTTAATGATACACAAATATATATGTACATACATACATACATACATACATATATATATATATATATATATTAAAAAGCTACAATCCTTAAAAAACTTTTTTGGACAATTATATTCCTTCTTTAATTTGTATATTTACAAAATAAGCCATTGACAATTAATTAGAAATAGTAAATTATTTAATTAATAGTTAATTATCTATAAATGTATAATAATATCTTAAAGGTTAGAATGTAAAAGGTTTTTGCTACCACTTAAAGTATTTATTTAATTTAAATATAATATCTTAAAGGTTAGAATGTAAAAGGTTTTTGCTACCACTTAAAGTATTTATTTAATTTAAATTAAAATAATTTTTTAAAAGTTTAAGAATTCAAAGAGTTTTATAACTCTTATATTCTACTACTATAAAAATGAGTAGTTTTCACCATTTTTTCACCACCACCTAAACACATCATTCTTTCTTTATTTTTGTTCTTTCAATGCATTGCTCTCAAAGGCTTTTCACTTTCTAAAGCATCAATCTCAAGATGTTGGTGTGTTACATTCAAGTTGCAAAGAATGCATATAGGTCATATCTATATCCTACACTCATTTTTGTTTTCTCAATGCATTGCTCTCAAAAGCTCTTCAATTTTCAAAACATTGATCTCAAGATGTTCAAGTTGCAAAGGGATGCGTGTATCGTATCTTTATCCCGATCGACCCTAGGCTTGCAACATTACAATTCAACATTAATGAAGTGGATTACAATATTTATCTATCAATTGTCCATTTGAGCAAATCTATTTGAAGAAATGAGTTTGTAGCTAAGATCTTAAATTTTTTAATTTTGTTACTTTTTCTATCTTTCTCCTATAATTAGTATTCTTTATTGTTCAAAATATTGTTGAAATAATAAAGACTTATTGATTAATTACAAGTTTTATGTTCTTTTGTTGAGAAAATAATTATGTAGCCTAAAGCCTCAATTTTTTTAATTAATTATCTATAATAATTTGTGTTAAATATGAAGAATTACAAAAAGTATTGTGATTCCCTTCTCCAAGAAAATATTTTTTGTAAAAAAATATAATTAATAATTTTAATTATAATATATTATAATATTAGTAGGTTGAAAAGTTCAATATCTATAATCTATATCTATAATCTATTAAAAATGGACAATCCTAGAAAAACTTTTTTGGACAGTTATATCCATTTCTCAATTTATAAATTACTAGATATGTTACTACTAATTAATACCAATAATAATAATTAATAAATTATTTTTTAAAAATGCCTATTTTTAATGTTAAATTACCCTCTCTTTTTTAATTAGTAATTTTTTACTAACTCATAATTTTTTTTAAAAAACTACTAAAACCACGTAAGAAAATGATGGTAAAAAAAAGGTAACAAGGAGACTATATTTGATTTTTGTTTAGTATTTAGTTTTTTTTTTTTTTTGAACGTAACATTGTTTAATTAAATTCTATTTTTACCTATTTCTAAATTTAAAAAAGATATCATTTTTTTTATTATTTTTTTAATAAGTTTAACGGAAAAAAAATGTGAAAAGCTAGGACTAGGAAAAACTTAAACATGATGGACCTATTTATTACTAGAAATTAATTCTAAAAATTAATGATTTTACTTTAATAAGAATTAATAATGGGATGTGAAAAGTTTTGAAACTTATTCATCTCCTACAATATATAAAGACATCTCATCTACTTTTTGCACATCAATTTTGTTTTCTTTTCACATTTAAAATATGTTTTTCATCGTCTTTTAGTTCCTCTTATAGTTTTATGACTTAGAGGATCACATTGCACATTTCAACATACTAAATTTTCACAAATGCAAAGTAATAGTGTTGTTTGGATCCCATTTTTGTATCTTGAAAAATGACGATTACAAACATAAACTATAGATGAACCTATTTTAAGAGAATACATGAACAAGAGGTATGAATATGTTATTCATATAAATATCTTGTATTATTTTTGCATTTTTTATTAATTTCATTGTTTATGTAGGATCATATATTATTAATTTTATTTTTACATTTTTTTTAGTCTAAATCAATTATATATATATATATATATCCTCAACTTTTAACCATAAAAAATATTATTAACTTTATTTTTAGATTCCTTTTAATTAACCTTGTCTGAGTAATAAACAAAATAAAAAATATTAAACAAGAAAATTATAACTACACAAAAATGATACATATATAGTTTTATAAATAGAAATATATTTATTAAAAAATAAATGAAGTTTCTTCCAAGTTCTTTTTTATATAATTGGATTTTAAAATTTTATGATTCTCTATTTAATTAGAATCATATGTAATTAGAACTAATAATAGAATGTGAAAAGTTTTGAAACTTATAATTTCATACAATATATAAAGACATCTCTTCTACTTTTTTTTCTAAAGCAACTTAGGTTTCTTTCTTTTAAATTTGTTTCTTCGCATCTTACTTCGTTCATATAATTTTAAGATTTAGAAGATCATTACATATTGGTATTGCATACTAAATTGTAGGAAGTGTAAAATAGTTTTGTTTAGATGTTATTGTATCTTGAAAATTAGTTTTTATCTCAAACATCAAGAAAATGCAAACTTATTTTAAGATAACTATATGAATAAGAGATATATCAATATTTTATTCTTATATGTTTTTTTTTTAATTATTTTTATAGTTGTTACATATAATCATATTTGATTAATTTTATTTCTTATATTTTTTTTTTATCTAAATCAATCACATAGTTTTTTACCATCTTCTAACCATTGGAAATAAATACTATAACTTTATTTTTAGATTTTTTTTAAAAAAAATAATATTGTCTAAGTATCGACCAATAAATTTACAAAAAATGGAGAAACGAAAAGGTAACTACAACAAAATGCCAAATCGTTTTAGAAATATATATAAATATATTTAAATAAATGAAGTTTTTATAATATATATAAATATATTTAAATAAATGAAGTTTTTTCAAATTTTTTATTATGATTTGATAATTTCTCTGTATATTATTACAATCTTATCATATCTTTATTCTCTTTTATTGTTTATTTAAAATAAAGTCTTGATAAATATTTGTTCATCATGTTGTATTCTAACAAATATTTTATTTAGTTTTTAAAGTCAACTGTGCATAATATTTTCTTTAAAATAAATAATTTTTTGGCATAAAGTTGGTGTTAAGTTTATAAAGAGATAACTTAATCTAAGTAACAAGTATTCAATGTTATTAATATATTATGAAATTTTATTACATGCTATTTTCTAATAATATTAAAAATTAGCCAAAAAATTTATTAATATTTTAATACACAAAACATAATTTTAGAAATTTAGCTTTGAATGTACTATTAAATTGACAAGTGTATAAAAGTTTGAAAATGAAAAAAAATTCTCTTTCATTTGTTATCAACAAACTTAATATTTAAAAAGTTAATTATAATTCAATATATATTTTTAAATGACTTAGAATTTCAAAGGTTTTATAACTCTTTAACTCTATAGTTATAAAAATGATCTTCCACCATTTTTCACCAAATTGAGTTCCATTTACATTTTGTGATCTCTCATTTCATTTGCTTTTAATATCTCATTAATCTCGAAAGCAACTCAAGATATTTTGTGATATATTCAAATAGCATAAAACACATGCATGTGTCAATTCAATTATAGGTACGAGACTTTGCAATTGTATTTTGATGAAGTTGGATAATGGTATATATATATATATATATATTCTTTTTAATATTAGTGACATTATTCCTTTTCATTTTGTTAACATGATTGTAAACTTAAATAAAATACAAAAGAAAATATTGATTGTGTGCATTTTGCACGCGGTAATACACTAGTATAAACCAAAGGGGAAAAGATTCTGAAATAAACACTACCTTGTTCCTTATTAAAAAAAACTAATATTACAATCACACTTACAATTAATTAAATGAAAAATGAAAACTAGAAAATAGTGACTTCAACTTGATGGTCGTTTGGATTGAGAAGTTAGGGGAGTAGGAGTTATAGGGAATAAGAGTAAAGAAGTCTGCGGAGTTGTGAAGTCTGTGTTTGGGGTGCAAAGTTGTTTATTCTGGAATTTTGAGAAATTGTATTTGGGGCAAGGAGTTGCAAGTATGAGTTTTGAAGTGTGTGTTTGGGTGCATAATTATTAACTTGGAGTTCTGGTGTCAATTTCTCAAATTTTCATTATCGTAAAATTGTTCCCATAAATCTTAAGATTTATATTTTTTTTATTTATATTAATTTATTTATATTTTAAAATTTTACATAAAGAAAACAAAATTTTGAAGAAAAATACGACTTATTTTAATATGACATTAGTGTAATGGATTTATTTTTTGAAGTTTAATAAAATATTTACATCAATTAAGGACTTTAATTTAAGATTTGTTATTCAACCTTAGCAAAATATATTTTCTTTCAAAATTTAATATTTAATATTTTTAATTACTCAATGTAATTGATTATTTAACTTTTGATAATTAATCAATCTAGTATATTTTAAGAATTTCAATTAAAAAACAATTTTATTAGTAATTAGTAATATTTTAAGATTTTTAAAATAAATATTTATATATAATTAGTTATAATGACAAATATATATATATATATATATATATATATATATACACACAAAATAAATAATTTTGTTAATTAAAAAATTAAAAAAATATAGAGAGAAAGGAGAGAATAGTAGAAAGATGTAGGAGTGAGATGAGGTGAAGAAAAAATGAGATGAAAAAGTTGAGAGACCGAGGCTCATTGGGCCAAAAAGAAGTTGGAGGAGTTATTAAGGGTCTCTTTTGTAAGTAATGTGAAAAAAAAATTGAAAATAAGATATTCAATGAAAACAAAGTTTATTTTATGTTTTTAGATATGTGTTTAGTAACAAATTTAGAAATTTGATTTAATTCTAAACAGTTGTTTAAAGTGTATTCTATAACATATTTCTAAACCATAAAATTAGTAGTAGTTGCAAAACTAATTATTAGATTAAATATAAGTTATTATTAATTTATAGAATTATCATTTTATAATATAATATTATATAATTTATAATATATTATACTATGCATATTTTAATTTAACAAAAGTAAATTGAATTTATAACATGAAATATTGTATTTATTAAGATTTTTATCTTTGTTTAATATAATTCCACATTTTAAAATTTTAAATTCAGAATCTAGATACAATGAAAACATAAAAATGTTGTTTTCAAAATTTTCACTATTTGGATCACAGAATCTAAAAACAGTTTTTGAAAATAGATCTGCCAAACACATATTCATTGATTCAGTAAATCCGAAAACAAACAAGAATTCGGATTGCATACCAAACAAACCCAACTAACTCCTTCCAACTCTACTCCCCACAACTCCTCAATCCAATCGACTCTAATGGATGGAGATTTCTCATTCAACCGGTGGAAAGATGAAGCAAACTATGATGAGCTGGATGTTTGTCATAAGATATAAAATATAAAATAGGATCTAGTAGATCCATTTGAAAATCCTTTTGGCAGATTACGGATTGATATATACTTTCGGCTAAATTGAAGCAGAAAATTGGGGTGTGGTTTTATTATTAAAAAAAAGCTCAATAATTGGCTTTGCATTGCATCTTTTGACTGGTTAAACGGCCCCATCAAGTATGTACGAAACACTCCGGTTCCGCTGGCATAATGGCAAAAGTACCCTGTTGCATGATGCTTGCCGTAGAAACAACTATTGTAAACAAGGAGGGTAAAACAGTAATATCGTATTGGTCCAAGCTGGTGTGGGGAGGGGGTTTAAAAGGCACATTATAATTATATTATATGGTCCTTCTCGAGCACACAACTTGAAGACAAGGGCTGGGTTGGTTTTTCTGTAGCATGTGCAGAAACCGTCAACGTATTAATTTAATTTAATAAGTAGAAGTTGGAAGAACGATGATATATGAAGCCAAGGGAGTGGGCCAAAGACTCAAAGCTGAGGGCTTACATGCGTCGGGGTACAATAAAAATCAGTTGATGTTGAGATATATAATATTAGTTTCCCTGTTTTCTATCTGATCTCCATTCAGCTGGCAAAATCGGAATTAGTCAGATGAATGTAGCACTTACCTCCTGAGCATTATGTATTTGTAAAGCGAGAGATAGACCTTTTTTCTTTTTAGATTTTAATCACCTTTCGAGACTATTTTTTCTTTTTGAAAGTTTTTAGAACTAATTAACTGTCAATATAAATATAACGATCGCGCTCTATTAAGTTTCGCTCAGAGACAATGTGGGAACCCTCACCCTCCTCTATGGTGTGGTCATTTTTCATTCTTTCACTGTCCATTCTTTTCCTTGCAAAAACACTCAAAAATCGAAAATACACGGGCCGAGATCAGTGTTGTCGGAGTCAGAGGGCATACAGATTTCCTCCAGGGAGAAGAAGCTGGCCTGTAATAGGTGATAGCTTCAACTGGTACAGTGCGGTTGCAAGTTCTCACCCCCCCAAGTATGTCGAAGAACAGGCCAAAAGGTAATTAAATAATAATTCATTGAGAATTAGCAAAACATATATAATCTTTCTTGGCTGAATGCATATTGAGAGACAGTATTATAATTAGTAGATTTCATATATTTCAAATGCTTTAATTAATTAATTAGTTAGTCCCTTTATATATTTTCTTTATTTTTTTTTATTTTTTTGGTAAGGTACGGGAAGATCTTCTCGTGCCGTGTGTTTGGAAAATGGGCAGTGGTATCGGCGGATCCGGTGTTTAACAGGTATGTGATGCAAAACGAAGGGAAATTGTTCCAATCGAGCTATCCAAAATCTTTCAGAGATTTGGTAGGGATGAACGGTGTCATCACAGTACAAGGGGAACAACAAAGAAAACTGCATGCAATTGCCTCCAATATGATGCGTGTAGACAAACTCAAGTTTCGGTTCCTACAAGATATTCAAGCCATAATGATCCATACCTTGTGCAGTTTCCATAACGATCAAGTGATATTTCTCCAAGATGTTTGCAGGAAGGCTAGTATATCTTTTTCTTTTTCGCACTTTAATTTTTGGATTCACTTAGCCGATCATGTAATGTTAAATTAATATAACAAATTAGAAAGTTGTTTTTCTTTTTTCGCCTCAGATGGCCATTAATCTTATGGTAAGTCAGCTATTGGGTGTGTCGAGTGAATCGGAAGTCAATGAGATTAGTCGGTTATTTTACGACTTCGTTGATGGCTGTCTATCTATTCCTATCAACTTACCTGGCTTTGCCTATTACTCGGCCATGAAGGTAACCCAAGTATATAACGCTTTACGCTCCAGTACTATATATATAATATATATATCTATATAAGTATAATCTGCCTGCTTTAATTTAATTTATTAATGTACTTGTCATATAGTATAGGCAAGGGAGCAAATCATAAACAAAATTAACAAAAAAATAGAGATGCACAAGTCGAGCATAGCACTGGAAACGAGCGGAGAGGGAGTGCTCGCAGGACTATTAAAGGAGCAAAACTTATCTGATGAGGCCGTTGCAGATTTCATTATCAATCTTCTTTTTGCTGGAAACGAAACAACTTCTAAAACAATGCTCTTCGCAGTCTATTTCCTAACCCACTCACCTAAAGCAATGAACCAACTTGTGGTATGCTATCTATATTTATGCCATGAAATTATTAGCTAGTACAATGTAGTACGATATGGGGTAGAGGTTTTATATACCGCTAAATGTAGGGAAAAAAAATAAAATATGAAGTTAAATTAGAAGTTTAATCTCTAAACTTTCAAGCTTCTATCTATTTGATCTTAAACTTTTCAAAGTGTCATATAGCTTTCAACTTTAATAATTTTGTATCTAATATGTCACTAATATATTCAAAATTTTCAAAATTTAACTGATCTACTATTATATATAAATTTGAACTTTATGTCTAATAGAATTAACACTAAACTTTTAATTATTTTTGTGTGTGGTAAGTTTATAAATTTTAAAAAACGCCAATTAGGTCAAATATCTATTAGACACAAAATTGAAAATTCAGGCATATACAAAATTAAAAATTTAAGAATTTATTAGATAGATTTCAAAGTTTAGAGACCAAATAGATACAAATCTAAAAATTCAACAAATAAACACAAACCTAAAAGTTTATAGAATAAATTTATAATTTAACTTAAATATTATTATACATCCAACGGTAAATAACTTTCGCATTTGAAAATCAAGAGATGTTTGCCATATTAATTTTGAATTTATCTTACATATCTATTACTATCATATTTTCAAAACAATATTTTTATGATTTTTTAAGCGAAAAGATTTTATGATCTACTTCTTAAAAATGTTTGCAAGATCCTAATTTATTTATAAAATCAACTTCAAGGTTGACCTTATGAAAGGAATATATGTACTACTAAAATTTGGCTGAGGTTTGAAATTTCTAAACCAAATTTATTTTTAAAAACAGAAAGTCAAAAATAAAATCATTATTAGATAATAATGAAATTTCTAACATTTAATTTTCTTTTGCTATTAAGTTTGATGACCAATTCGTTTTCTTTTTCCTTCTCTGCATGAATTTAACAACTTATAGGATGAACAAGATGCTCTAAGAAACAAGTATGGAGATCATACAATCACATGGCAGGATTACAAATCAATGTCCTTTACCCAGTGTGTAAGTTCCATAGCTAAATGCATGTGTTTTTTCATTTCATTGAACCTATATTAGATTATATAGCTCATATATCAGGGGAAATTATAAGAATGGAGCATATTTGAAAAGTTATTACAAAAATCGAGTAGTTTTGAAAACTATTTACAAAAAACATGTTAATTTTTTGTCCTTATTACGATGCGTCACTTGGGAAGACGCATTGTTAAATGAATGCGTCTTTTCAACTCACGCGTTCTCGCCAAAAGTTAGTCAAACCAATCAAACGATCGAAAATTTGAAAAAATTGAAAATTATTTGGAATGCGTCTCTTTGACTGACGCATTCCAAATAAATTAACCAACCACCAGTTGACAACACGTTGATCGAGATGAAATTCTCACCATTCTTTTAGTACTTAAAAATAGATCTCAACCACTCGTTTTGTATTTATTCTCCCAACAAACAAAATCTTCTCCCTCTTATTAAATCCCCACTTTAACGTTACTTTAAATCACCAACCAAATTTTCTCCGACTTTTCACCTTCATTTCTATTCAAAGATTCCTTTCCAAATTTTTCTCTCATTTTTTCACTTCTTCTTATTCTTCTCCTTCTTTTATGGTGTGCCATTTGTTTTTTTTTATTATTTTCTCATACACCTTCAAAAATCAAAATATTTCATCTCAAATCTTTTTCACTGCATTATATTCCATCCCAAATCATTTTCACTGCATTTTCAACATATTTAGTCTAATTGTCACTCAAAAAAAGTAAGTTATCTAATTTTTAAATTTATTTAGTCTAATTTTAATTTTTTTGATGATTAATGATTGATTATTCTTGTTTATTTTCTTTTATTATTTTCTCATACACCTTCAACAATGCTTTTACGATGAATAACTTTAAATTTATATTTCTTCTTTGCATTTGTGTATAAAAAATTTATAAATTTACATTCATAAAAAACATCGAATCTACATAAATATAAACAAATGAATAAAAAGTAATCATTATGATTAAATATTATATTTAAATATTTTTGTATAAAACTCTACCAGTTCTAAAATTTTGCTATATTTAAAAAGAATGTGAAAAATACCTAAATAATTAAATGTTATATTTAAAATAAAGATGAGAAACTCAATAATTAAGGTATAATTATATGTTTTAATGATTTTTTAAAGAATGATTGTTAAATGATTTAGGAATGACTTTATAATTAAATAGATAATAAATATGATTTGATATTTAGTTAGGATTTAGTTAGTGGTTAATGTTGAGAAATAATTATGATTTGATGGGTATTAATAATTTTGTAGTTAATGATTTTTTTTAATTAAATAGATTTTTGATTGGCGAAATTTGGTTGGTCAGAATGCGTCTCTTCAAAAGACGCATTCTTACCAAAATTCAAACCCAACTTGAATGCGTCCCTTTAAAAGACGTGTTCTTACTTAAACACGTCTTTCCAAAAGACGCATTCCAATAAAGACAAAAAATTTACTCTATTTATATAAATAGTTTTAAAGGGAGCATGTTTTTTGAAAATAGTTTTAAAAAATACCCTATTCTAGCATTTAGCCCCATATATCATATATATTGTGAGGTTTCTCTCAACTTTTTCAATGTGAGATTCTCAACAACCTGAACAATATTTCAAGTCAACAATCTAATATTTTAATTTAGTCCTCATTTGATAACTCTATTAAGTTTTTTTTTTTTTGGAAAACTATGTTTGTTTTCCTACTATTTCTATTCAATTGTTTTCATTTAAAAAAAAATATTTGAATTCTCAATCAAATTCTAAAGTTTTTTAAAGCCATTTTTTTTTTTAAGATTTGACTTGAATTTTGAAGATATAGGTAAAAAGTAGGTACAAAATAAGTAAACTATATGCATGAAAGTAGTCTTTATAAAGGTTTATTTTCAAAAATAAAAAATTAAAGATCTGCCTAATAACTATTTGATTTTTTTTTTGTTAGAATATAATAGTCTTTTCACAGTAGCAAAACCTAGACTGGGGAAGTTTCATCTAACTTGCTTAGAAAATCTTGGTAACTAAAAACCTAGACTTGATTTTTTTGTTTTTGCATTTTGAAAATGAAACCTATAAATACACTTCTACTTTAACATATAGGAAAACCTAGAATTAGTTTTTGGTTTTTGAAAATTAAGCCTATAAATACACTTCCACTTATGGATTTTCTTGTTTTTATTGTTATTTTTTTCTTATGTTTTCAAAAATCAAGCCATATTTTGAAAATCACAAAAAGTAATTTTGAAAAAATTATTTTGTTTTTAAAATTTGGCTAAGAAAAATTCAAGTGTTTCTTAAGAGAGATGAAAAACTATTGTGGATAAATTGAAAGAAAAACCAACTTAATTTTCAAATACAAAAAACCAAATTGTTATCAAACGAACCCTAAGGTTATGTTTGATAACTCTTTGAGTTTTTAAAATTAAATCTATAAATACTACTCCCACCTATGATTTTCCTTCCGAAAACAAAGTCAAAATTTGAAAACTCAAAAAAAAAAAAAAAAACCTTTAAAGACCTTGTTTTTGTTTTTTAATTTGGTACATAATTCAAATATTTTATTAAGAAAAAATGAAACCTCATTCGTAGAGATAATGAAAAAACAAACACAATTTTTAAAAACCAAAGGGTTATCAACAACGGATTAAATGAATCAGTGATTATGAAGTTTAGCCTTTCATAGTAGTTGTGAAAGGAAATAAAGAAAGCAAACAAATTAAATACCATGCTAGTGTAAATTACGTACATTTTATTTCTTTTTATCATATTTTGAAAAACCATATCCATGTTGTTGTTTTTTTCAATTATTTTAGAGAGGATTGTATATTTTGATTGTTTATTCTCTTTCCTTAAAAGAATGTACCTTAGCAATCATTTGTTATTTTCTATTTTTTTTTCACTAAAAATATGTATACTATGTTGATGCATAAATTATGATAAAGAAAACACACACACGTGATTCATTTGTGTCACATGAATCAATGCGACAAAAGCATGTTTATGTCACACATCTGCTTGCAATGAGTGCAATGTTTATTAGTTTTTGTTGCAAGTTGTGACGTAAGTAATAACGGTTGCAAGCTTTGCGACGCTTTTTTTTTAAAAAAAATCATTAAGGGTGTGTTTGGCCCATGGGTTTGGATTTGGATGGGTTTGGCATCCAAATCCAAACCCATGTTTGGAGCAAGGTGTTCCAAATCCTTGGTTTTGAAACTCATTCCCATGGTTACAACAATACAACCCATGGGTTACAATAGTGTAAATCTCATGGAATTTGTTCCATGTTTTTTCATCCATTTGTCGACTACTTCGACAACTCCGATAAAAACTCCGGCGACCACCGACGACCATCGATAACGACAACTTCGGTAAAAACTCCGGCGACCACCGACAACGACAACTCCGATAAAAACTTCAACGACCGCACAGGCGACCACTTTGGCAACAACTCCGGTGATAACTCCGACGACCACTCAACAACCACCGATAACGACAACTCTGACGACCACTTTGGCAACAACTCCGGCGACCACCCGACACCATCGACAACGACAACTCCGACGACCACACCACGACTGGCGTTGATCATGACTGCCTCCGAAAAACACTTAATTTTCCATTTCCTCTTCAACAACTCCGGCGACTAGCCACCACTGATGGTTGCCTCAACGACCTTTTCAACAACAACTCCGACAACCCGATGACCACCAACAACCAAAAATCCAACGACCACCTCGACAATCCCACCACCTCATCAACTTGACCACTCCAACAATCCGATAATCTAGTCAATTTTTTAAAAGGTTAAAATAAAACTAAAAAATAGCTAATAAACATTTTTTTATGTTATTCTCAACACGTTTGAATTTTGTGAAATTTTTATTTAAAAAAAAATAAAAACAACTTGGTATTTTTTTTAATGTACACTCAAATGGCTCAATTTTGTAATTTCTTTTTTAAAAGTTAGAAAAAATGAAAAAAAATTTCTTTCGCACAAAGGCGCTTTATGTTCTTTTGTTTCGTGTTAGTTGCAACACTTTTGGACGATGTATTTGTATGTGTAAACTCGTGGTAGGGGTGTTAAAAAAACTACCTAAATTGAAAGCTTCATGGAAAAGTTACTTAAAAAATTGGTCCATGTTAGACATTAACTTCTACAATTCACATAAGATCAATTACAAAAATTTGAAAGGAATAAAATAGCTAAAAGAAAAAAGGTGAAACAAAACTGTACCAAACCTAGTGTTCAGAAAACTGCACCCAAGACACAGCTCTCTGATTCCCAGGCTTCAGAACACTGCACCCCAAACACAGTTTTGAGATTCCCGGGCTTGAACACTGCACCTCAAACACGCTTTTACGATTCTCGGGCTTGAGAACCCTCAGACAAACCCTTCAAAGCTTCGATTCCCGAGATTACGATTCCAAACTGCGCCCCCAAACAACCCCTAAATGGCTTATGAGAGACTAGGTTTCATCACCCCAACGACCTAACAACCTAACCATTGATCTCCCGAGCCTTTTGGGCCACTTACTTCTTCACTTGGGCCCAATTTTGTCTCAAGTTTAATATGATCCTAGTTTGGGCTAGGTGTCTTCTATCTCTTGGGGTTTGATCCTATTGTTCAAATTTACATCTAATATAATATAACCATTCCATTCGGCAAATGTTCTCAAACTTGTACTTCTTGTTAATAAGAGAATGGCAAAAAGGGGTGTTTTGGCCCATGATTTTGGTTGGCAAACCCAAAACCATGTGTTGGTACAAAGTGTTCAACAATATTGGTTTTGAAAAACAACCTTATGAGTTATAACAGTGCAACCCCATGAGATTTGTGCCATGTTTTTCTCTGTCATTTGTCGTTTTTCATTTCCGACAACAACTTCGATCATGTCTCCAATGACCACCGAGAACAACTCTGACGACCACACCGACAACCCGACCACCACGACAACAATTTTGATGACATCTCCAATGATCATCCGACCACCACCGACAACGACAACTATAACGACCACACTGGTGACCCAACCACCGCGACAACACAACTCCCATGACATCTTCGCGACCACCTAACGACCACCAAGAACGACAACTTCGACGAACACACCTGTGACCCGACCACTGCTGACGATTACCATCTGGCGACCAATACAATGAGAACTCTATAAATTAGTTTGACGACCACCCCTGCGACTCAACCACCCTAATAACTTGATACTTTGATGACCCAACTATTGCGACTCGACTTATCCGAACTATCGCTAACAACTATCTGATAACTACTTTGACGTCCCAACTACTCGACAACCATAATTGACAACCACTCTAACGGCCTGGAAATCATACTTGACAATCATCCCAAAATTTGACCACTTAGCAATCATTGTTGACGACCACCTAGTGACTACTCGATGACCCGACAACCCCAATTACTCAATCACCCCGATGACTAACGATCACCCCAATGACCTAACAATCCAACCACCCAAAACTACAGTTGATGACCACCTGGTGACCACATTGGCGATTCGACCACTCGACAACCAATGCCACAACCATCAAGTGATTACTTTGACGACATAACTACCCTGATGACCACTCCAGCGACTTGACCACAGTGTAATCACCATCGATGGCCACCTCGACAACCCAATCATCCTATCAACCTGACCACCCCAATGATCACCCTCAACAATCCAACCATCTAGTCAATCTTTTAAAAGATCAAAATAAAACTAAAAAGAGTTACTAACAATTTTTTTAATCCATTATATATTTTGAAATACGTTTCAGAATATCGTGCATGCAAAATATAGTTTCTAATAGTTAATTTCTATAATAGAATTCGAATTTTATAACTCGTTTATCCTTGAAATAGATTTCAAATTACGATTCACAATTTTATTTAAATTCAATGATTTATTAAATAGACCTCCAATATTTTAATTCGTAAAGTAGAATACCAAAAGTAGGTTTATGAATACTTTGTGAAATAAATTTTTAAATTCCATAATTTCTTAGATAGACTTTCAATTTTTTTAAGCCCTAGAATAGAGGTCCAAAAATAGTTTTATGAATATTTTTTGAAATAAAAAATTAATTTTTAAATTATGGATTCTTACCAATGTTATTTAATTAATTTTACATCATAATGAATGAAGTGAATTATATATTAATATATTTGTACAAATTACACATTCATATTTATCTATTTATTGAAACAATTGATCCACATAATTGGTTAAAATATTGGTATAACCAACAATTATCAAGTTTAAAAAAAATGATCTGAAAAAAAAAACTTTAAAAAGTTATTATAAAAAATAGCCTAAACAAATCCAGCTAAATCCAACCATGCACCCCAAACACACGTTTTAGTAAACCAGTTTAACACAACTCTTCAACCAAAAACAGGAATCAGAAACCGATTTCAGTTAAGAATCCTCAGGATTCCAGAACCTCGAGGTTTCTAATTCCAAACAAGCGTGCCAAACAACGTTGGGAATATTATTTCATTATTTACTCTGTCCCAAATTCAAATTTATGGAATCAAAAACCTCTAGAACCCATGTATTTAACTACAAACTAAAAACATACTATTTTTTTTTTTTTTAAAAAGACAATTAGCAGTTTATGCCAAATTGGGGAGAGAAATATATATATATATATATAAACCATAAACCATATTATTATTTTGTTTTTTTAAAAAAAGTGATAACATGAAAAGGAAAATTATTAATTTTTTATTAATTTTTTTTTATAATTTAAGTTAATCGAACAAGTCTCAACACAGGTTATTGATGAGACACTTCGACTAGGAGGAATTGCGATTTGGTTGATGAGGGAGGCAAAAGAAGAGATCAAGTATTCAGGTGCGCAAATTTGTTTTGTGGTCTTTTCATTTTAGGACCACGTGTCTAGCTACATGGTGGCATCTTTTATTTATATTTTTTAAGAATGGGGAATTGTGAGGCAGGACTCAAACTTTAAACATATGGGAAAAATATTTTACTCCTATCTTAATTGTTGAACCATGTATTTATGTTAAGCCATGGTGGCTCACATTTTTGTTTTCTTAGAAAGTCCTAAATAATTAAATTAAATTTCTAAAATGGAGGAAAGATGCTTCATTTTTCTAGTTATATTATTTGTGTCTACAAGAACGCTAGATATTTTCGAGTTAGATTATCATGGTAACATTTCATTATGTAACTATTTAACCGAAAATCAACTTTTTACTTGCAATCATTGGATAGATTATGTTATTCCGAAGGGAACTTTTGTTGTTCCATTTCTTTCTGCTGTACATTTGGACGAGACTATATATGAAGGAGCTTTAACTTTCAATCCTTGGAGATGGATGGAGCTTCAAAATCAGGTTAGTCTATGCAACCATTTTCAAAATGACGAAGAATGACATAAATATGCAGTTGGTTTTTTAAAGCCTTAGAACCTAAGATTCATTAAAATTGTGGTTAATTATTAGGAAATGAGAAATTGGAGGAGTGGCCCATTTTTTGCTCCATTCGGAGGAGGTGCTAGATTGTGTCCCGGAGCAGAATTGGCGCGTCTCCAAATTGCTTTATTTCTCCACCACTTTGTTACCAAGTATAGGTAAGCTGTTCATTATCTCAATATTTCAAATTTTGACTCAAAATTAGGAGCGAAGACCTTAAAAATGTCAAAAGTTTTTTTTTTAAAAAAAACACTCAAAATTAGGAGGCTTGCCTAGGCTAGCACAAAGTATATGATGTAAAATTCTAACACTCCCTTTGTTCACACTATTATTTTAGTTTTACAACTATTTTTCTGATGCTGATTCGTCAGACAATAAATGAAACCGGTGTTACTTTAAATTTTTCTTCATATGCATCTTTTTTTTTCCACTATAAGGGAAATGTGGTCTAAATTGTATGCAATGAATTTTCTCAGGTGGACCCAAATTAAAGCAGATAGGATGTCTTTCTTTCCCTCTGCTCGGCTAGTCAACGGCTTCCAAATTCGCTTGAAAAGATGGGAACACTGATCTTGACTCTCAAATGAATGAAGTACCCCATCAACTTTTCTTCCTCTGTTTTCTATTTTAGTTATCCAGTGCTTAATATCTCATATATAGATTGACGTTTTTTATGTTCACTCACAACTTTCAAAAACAATATCTTAAAAGTGAATTTGGTATGTGTGGAGATCGTGGCTTACTGTTTTAGAAATGCAATCAAATAAGGTTGCTCTGATTTGATCTCAAATCTTAGCATGTTACCAAGCTCTTGTTAGTGCAAGATTTTATTCTTTGATTCACGCGTTGAAAGTAGCTATATGTGTATTTCCAATATGTCTGATTGGGATGTAAAAATAATCAAACAAGGAGTTAAACACGTGAATTCATAGCCTCATCAGGTAATTACAAATGTTGCCTCATTTTATATTATGATTATGAAAGTATTTTATGCTCTGTTTTAGCAGATGGATTTGGTAAAAAATAATTTTAAATTCTAGGATTTAAAAAGGTAGAAATGATTTCAAATTTATATTTGCATATGGAACTAAATTGATTTGAAATTACCGAATGTATCACGATAATGAAAAGAAAGTATAATGCTCCAATGAATTTTGTATGACATTATTTCAACTTAATAACAAAATATTTTGATATCAAATAATATTGTTGGAATTTAGATTTTGACCAACTAGAAATTGTCATGTCATTATTTAAACTCATGAAAAATGAAAAGAAGATATAACATTTTACTGTGTCTGATTTAATGTGTATGCCCTTACGGATTTTGTAGGACATTATTTTAATTAATAACAAAATATTTTAATATCCAGTAACACTATCAAATACATATGGTTGGAATTGAAATTTTGACCAGTCAGAAATTAGCATGCCCTTATTTAAAGTTAGAGACAAATTATTTATTTAATTTAATATTAATTCTATTTGCAAGCATCCCTAAATTAAATTAAGTTAAAATCCAAATATGCAATTGAGTTGTATGAAATTTGGGCCAATTGTGGTCAAAGTCCAAATGAGAGGCCTTAATCAGACTAGGTTCAAAGTCAATCAGGTCTAGTTCAACAAGTTTGGGCCCAAGATCCAGTCTAATGGTTGACCTAATCCAACTTGTTCTATCCATTTGAAAGGTTCAAAATTTTGAAATTCTAGAAGGAAACTTAGAAATAATTCATAAACAAAGATTAGAAAACTTTAAGCTCTTGAAAAATCAAATATTTTTTTAACCAAATCGCCCTTGATGACTTTGAAGATCAATAGCAAGTTACAAAGCCCTTGAGACAACTCATATTTGAGAATAAACTGTGAAGCTCTCGAATCAAATCTACGTTTGAGAATAAACTGCAACGCCTTCAAACGAATCAACTTCATATTCGCAAACAAGTTGTGAAGCTCTCGAATCAAATCTATGTTTGAGAACAAGTTGTAAAACCTTTAGACGAATTACACTTGAGAGAAAAATAATAAGGAGATAAACATTAGAGATTGTAATCAATTACACAAAATTAATACGACTATAAATTGAAGTTCATTGTGTCTCATTTTCATTTATTTTTTGAAATCATGTGTGAACACATATCATCATAAAAACATACCAATAATCAAAACAAAATAACTTATTAAATTAAAATTTACAAATGCTATCATTATTGTTAAAAATAAAAAACAATACAAATGTCTTAATTTATTAAATGAACAAAAAAAGAGATTGTACCCGACGAATCAAAACAAAACCCATCAAAGAGATTTGATTTGTTTTATCCCGAGAAAAAAAAAATTAAAATGATAATCTTTTTTGTTGATTTCTTCTTCAGCCTAATGTATAAAAACACATTTAAAAAAAATGCAGAAAAAAACCGATTGAATCAATATATATAAGAGGGACCAAAAAATATATTATTATTATCAAATTAATAAATAAAAAAAATGTGTTTAAGAAGATTAACAAAGCAAAAAAAAAAAAAAAAAAAAAGAAAAGAAAACCAACTCGCAGATTGCTTGTCTTTAAAAAAACTTGTTTGAAAATATAAAAGCTCATTGAAAAGATTGAAACTATTGCTATCAACTTTTTAAAAGCAAAATAGAATGGAGAAACAAAATGGAACCTAAACATTGAGTTTGATTTAATGGTGTTGTGTCTGAATATAAAGGAAATATTGATACTATGAAGTTGAATAGAGAAAAACTATCGTGAAGAAATGATACCTTGATCGCTATAACATGTATAATTCAGCTTTATATGTTGTCTATGCGCAAGTATACACATCTATTGTAGCAAGTAACAAGTAAATTATCGAATCCACATGGACTAAGATTTTCTATTTTACCAAAATTAATTCTAATAAACTTAGATGGTAACCAAACAAATTTATTCAAAGAACTAAATAATATTAAACAAAATGTTGAAGCAATGCACTAACAAAGTGAAATAGAGGAATTGCAAATAAGCAAATAAAACATGAATTAAGATGAATGAGCTAAGGTAAATGCTCAAATTAAAGGTAAATCATGCTTCGATAAGCTACAACTTGATTAAACATTCAATCCAATCGACCCACTACAGATTACACGACATTCTCCCGAATCACATAAGATTATTATTCTGTTTTTCATTTGGACGAAAAAGAAGCAATGCATTTATATTGTCTGTTGATAAGTAGGCAAAATAATGTTATTTATTGGTTTAGTTTTATGCTAGTTTTGCTATGATTTTGTATACTTTCATGTGTTTTTATGTATATTTCTCAGAAACCGAGCATTTAGAGTAAAACTGAAATATTGTGAGATATTTAGACAAATTTAGCAACTTAAGACTATATTTGAGGATTCAAGTATTGAAGAAGAACAAAACAATTGGACTCGAGGGTATAGCATTGCAATATCACTTTAGAAGCCTTTGAACACTGAAAAATTGTAGGCATAACATTGCAACACTATCTATAGCATGGCAATGCTACTCAAACAAGTTTTTTTTTTTTTTCGTTTTTATCAAATTTGAAGGGACGATGCAACACTGCCCCTAGCATTTGTGACACTTGTTTTGCTATAGCAATATGTATAATTCAGCTTTGAGTGTTGTCTTTATGCACAAGTATACACATATATTTATAGCAAGTGTGCAGTAAATTATCGTATCGACAGATACTAGTGATAACTCTTTATCAAAGAGTTATTTCCATCCATTTCATGCACTAAATCTTGTCATTATGTGATCATTATGCTGACTTTTTAATCATTTCACCTCTTAATTGTGTATTTTGATTGTAAATTAGCCAAATATTGATGATGGTGCAATCTTTTAGTCAATTAATAATATTTCAGACTTATTTGATTGCTTTTGCTTGGTTAGGTGTGATGGATATGAAAGTGAAAGCTATAATTTAAAGAATTTGAGAAAGACTTGTGTTGTCTTGCTTAACATTCTGTTCAACATCATTCTAGTAATGTACACGTGGGAGTTGTAATTTGTTGTATGTGTTTGGTCCCTTGTTGAAGAAGCTATTCGAGTAGTGTGAAAGGGAAGCTAAGTTCCCTTGTGAGGAAGCTACTCGATAGCAATTGCCAAGCTATCTTCGAGAAAAAAAAAAGAGAAAAAAAAAAAGAGAGTAGGGTTTTGAGAAAAGTTTTTTTTTTTTTTGTGTGGTTAGAGAAAAAGAAAGGAAGACGAAGGAAGGCAGAAAGGCTTGGCAGCAAAGGAAGGTGTTGTGCAAAAACTCACAACGCAAGCATACGCAATCGTAGGTAGTAATTGGTGAACAAGGTCGATCCCACAAGGACTAAAGTTTGCAAAAATTTGTAAAGTTGAGTAATGTTAAACTAGTCTTAAACTTCTAAATAACCCAAAAGCAACTAAAATGAGCTTAGCATAAGAGAGATAGAATCTAGCTATCTAAGAGCGATAAACAACTCAAATGGACAATAAACAAACTGAGAATTAAGCGATTAAAGCGTTGAAATTTATGGAAAATGATCTTCTAAATTATGTTGTCTAATGTTGTAGCAATGCTACCACATTGTTGTCACACTGTTGTACTGTGTAAAAACGGGAAATTATGAAATAAATTCCGAAAATTATTCCTAACCTTCGAATTGCAGCCTAAAAACAAAGTCTTACATATGTCTATGAAAATCCAGCTTTCAAACATAAAATTAACTTGAATTTCCCTAAGTTTACAAGCCAAAAGTATATGTCTATACCTTTGGAACCTTATTTTTTTCAAGACAAAGACCTACTTGCATTGCTTATGCCTTTTCCGTTCATTTTAACCTTTTCAGAATTAAAACAAACTAATATTCAATCCTAAGGTGATCAATCTTAAGAAGAACTTCAAACAACAAACGCCCATAAGCAATCTACACAAATATAACAATTCTCCAACAAAAGAACTTCAAAATTTAGAGTTTCATTCCATAAATTCCAACTTAAAACAATTAGTTCATGATTTCCACAGAAGAATCCAACAAAACAAGTCTAAAGATCATAAACATGCTGAAAGGAGTCAAAGTTACAAGAAAAAGCTTAACTAAAGAACTTTTAAATCAATATAAGCTAGGAAAATAAGAAAGCAATCTATAAAAAGGAGAAGAAAGGAGAAAACGAAGGTAGGGGTTGATGCTGCAGCAACTTCCAGTCTCTCATTCTGCAACTCATGATGAAGAACCATTCCTTTCTGCCTCCTCTTTCTCGATAAAACTCCCTGCTAATCGATATCCTCTCTTTTTCCAAATTAGGGTAAGACTTTTTTTCTTTTATTTTTGCACCCCCAAGTCCTTCCATTCTTCTCTTTTCTCTAAAAATCCAAAAGCCACTTGAAAAATAGAATTTCAGCCCAATGATTACGTCATCCCGACAAGTGGGCCCCACATTTGACTAATTTGCCTCGAAGTCAATGTTGTGACATTGCTACCACATCGATGAAATCAGTGTTGCAGCAAAAACGAACAAAACACGCACACAACTCAATTTTAAGTGAAAGTAAGCAAAGGAAAATGCTAAAAGGCAACCCGAGAATGGAGAAAAAGAGAAAAATAGGGAAACCGTGTTGAATGAGGAGTTGAAAAAGAAGATCCATCATTGTTGTGAGCAGCGACAGACTCATATACTAATGTTTTGAGGGGGGGACAAATTATTTTAATAAAAAAATTTACCAAAAGATCAGTTTGAACTTGACCTAAAAAAATGGGAGAGAAAAAATTACAACTTGTAGGGTTTGAACGTAAGCACACAAGGAATAATGGCAAGTCCATTACCGCTGGGATAAAACATTATCTAACTAATTCATATGTATTATTTAATAATATTAGCATATATTGTTATTTTTTAAAGACAACCGTCATATACTATAAGGTACTAAATTCAAAATTTTTGTGGGGTGCCCCCATCCCCCCTGTCCCTATGTAGATCCTCCCATGGTTGTGAGAATCCCAAGCTTTGGAGACATTGTCGAAGCTCTCGACAAAAAGGAGTCTTTCTTTCCCTTTTTGAATACATTTCTATTTTCTTAATATTCTTGTGGTAGATGATAATCACATGAAATTGGATTATTCTGGAATTTTCCGTAGCTTATTTTCACTCGAAGTTGAGTTGTGTGCGTGTTTTGGTCGTGTCTTTAGTGTGTTGTTTGTTGAGTTTAGGTAAAAGTAAGTTTAGTGTTTAATTCTTTGTTTGGTTGTTGAGTCACCCCTTTTCTTAGCTTATTTGTGTGTTTTGTGTGCTTTCACCTTGCAACCATTTAAGAGAAGCAGACTTGTTGTCATGCTAATATTGTAGCACTGTGTAGCATTGGTGTCAAAAGCATGACAAAATGCTTAATGTGGTGGTGATGTTGTAGCATTGTGCAACATTGACTTTGGGACAAATCAGTCAAATGGGACACACGAGTGATGTGAGTTACACGTGGTCTTCTTTACTTTTGACTATTTGCAAGGGACTAAAAGGGGAAGAAAAAGATGAAGAAGGGTTGTTTTGAAAGAAAATAGGTGAGAGAAGAAAAAAATATACCCTAATTTGGAAAGGAAAGGGGAGAATGAAGGGGAGAAGAAAGGGCAAACCATTCCAGTCGAAAAAGAGAGGAGAGGAAGCCGAGTGTCACGGCCGATACTCTCCAACAGTGCAACGCCATAATTTTTTCGCTTAATCATGACCAGCCTTAAGGGGAACTTAAGCCCTGTCTCTCTGATCGCAATCTTTTGTGACTTCGTTGGACCTTAGACGAGGTTCTTTCCCCCAACCAAGCTTCTTTACAACATGCAACAGAATAACACTTGGTCATACACATCACCCATACGTGTATTTTCACTCAAACATGACTCTAGCTGACTTGCCTCTACTCTAGCCCAAGTCTCAAGGCTCAACCTTGCCTCTACACTAGGCCAAGGTCATTAGAAAGCTATGTCGC
The DNA here is from genome assembly GCA_036507285.1 of Trichosanthes cucumerina. Lineage (NCBI taxonomy): Eukaryota > Viridiplantae > Streptophyta > Magnoliopsida > Cucurbitales > Cucurbitaceae > Trichosanthes > Trichosanthes cucumerina. The sequence continues at coordinate 80,496,851 of CM071840.1, read as the reverse complement.
TTCTCAATACATCATTCACAACATTTTAAACATGTCTGTAAAGGTCTCTCATCGATCTGAGACTTCATCGGGACTCATTCGGACCCTTCGTAGTGCCAAAACGACCTAAAAATGCTCAACGGGAACTTGTCGGGGCATTATAACGCTTACCGGGAGCAAACATTGCAAGCCGTAGCTTTTCGGGCCATTAGAACGCTTATCGGGACATAACAGGCAAATATCGAGCCAACCGAAAACTATCGGGTCCCACTGATGAATAGTGATGTCATCCCAAGCATTGGGAGGTCATCAGACTTAGCTACTCACTCGGACATGCTATTGAATCCTTCCCATGACTTAACTTCATGATCGGGGCCTCTCGGACATCCATCCATCCGAGTCATCTAGGCATGAACTCTTCCGTGTCCATGTCGAGTCATTATCGTATCGCGTGCCGCTACCGGGCCCTATGGTGCAACCTCTAGTCCATGGAAAGGGGCGCAATGTCGACACACCCGTGCCACCCGACACTTTCCTTGAAAAATCCATTCCATTGGAAGACATCCCAAGACATTCATCTTGACACGCTCACCCCAACCATGACACACTTGCATGTGCCATGGGGTGGCTCCCTTAGGCCATGAGGCCCAGGGGTGGTGGAGAGCCAACACCATGTCTCCCCCTATAGTATATAATGAGGATTTTTAGCCTTGACACCCATGACGTCAATTTGGCAAGGAGTCATACGCCAGCGTGCAACGCTCGTCTGGATTCCAATTGACACGAAATCTGGCGAGCTTACATCTTGTGTCACACCCCCTTCCGAACTACCTGCTAACTTAGCCCGAAAAGTGGCGTGAAGCCAACAGACATTGTTTACCTCTTAACAATACCTGCTGACCCTATTTTACCTGATAAACATACTATGTTCGCTTATGGAACACTTTAACATAACACAGCGAAAACTTAACAACTACTAAACATACATAAGGAGAAACTCTTTATAAGTCTCTCTTGAAAACCTAAACGGAAAGTGCATCACTACTTAAAACACAACAACCACTGTTTATACAACCACTAATGTACAAACAAATATAACTACATAATCTTCTCAAATAAACTATAACACGTAAGGACTTGCTATACAACACCACCATACCACGCATGCAAAGTATCAAGACCTAAAGGAGCTTCCAAGTGAAGTTATGGCGGCGGATATCGTGCACCGGGAGCTCGATCTCTACCACCAAAAGTTTGAAAACATTGAAAGAATGAGCTATGAAGCTCAGTGAGTGACTGAGTATAAAATCTATAACTCATAAATCATATCACCTGGCAACATATGAGCATAAGCATATGTAGCAAAGTTTTATAAGTAAACGTGTAATCATGGTAGCTTTTTCGTAAATCCAAAGAAGCATGACATTAAATTTCGTAAGGCATATCGATATTAATAATCCTTATAATAACATATAACATTCCACACAATGTAGGGCACACCTGAATAACCACATTTGCTCTACGATGTAGTGGGGCCCGCCCAACCTCCCATCGTCTTTGTTGTAGTGGGGCTCGCCAAAGACTCACGACAAGATTGTTGTCACGGAGTACACTCAACGTCGACAACGAGAATATGACCTATGTGCACATGGTACTATAAAGCCTCTGGGCCGCAATATCTTAGTTATTTACTCATTCGAGTCTCGTAAAAATAACATTAAAATATTTGAACATGCCTCGCTTATCTTTTCTTCCCTAAATCTCAAGCTTACTCAGTTCATCATAAAAACTTGAAATCTTTAAATCATACTTACTAGAACACACTTACTAGAAATCATAACATTTCCATAAATTTCGGCAAATAATAAACATATGCTCATGTATAAATTTCATCAAAACATTTAGGCTCACAATGAGTACTTGAAATCATTTCTAGGAAAACATGAATGCTCTTAAGTATGTGTTCAAGAAAACAAGAAACATTGAAACCCTTTCATTCTAGCAAAACTTGTATTTCTCAAAGCGTATTTCAAGCATATAGATCGTTTCCAAAGTTCGTTTTGTCACTCACGGTGTTAAACTAGAACCTTGGCCTGTACACTCGACCTATCTCCTCTTGGCCTCATCAAACAAACCAAATCCATGTATTAGAACCTCGAGCTCATGGTTTTTAACCTTAAAACTACAAGTAAACACTCCAACCAATTTTCCAAAGATTTTACTGATTTTCGCCTATTATCAGACAACCATAACTTCTTCATTACTTATCCAAAAATAATGTAATTTATACCAAACTCTTCCTTTTGAACCCTCTAAAACTCTTATGAAGACATGAAAATGAGATTCCAAACGGAATTGTTCGAATTTACCTCGAAAGCTACTTTCCTCAAAACAACTTCCTCATTGCTCCAGCTTTCGTTTTTCCCGCTGCACAACAAACTTAACCTGAGATTTAAGACATCTTCCAGACATTTTCTACTCACGATTTCCTCACAAAACTTGTAGGAAATTCAATAAGCTTTCGAACCATACCAATTAGAGCTTCTGATTCCAACTGTACAGATCAGTACAACCAAAATATCGAGAGACTTCTGGATTTGACAAAGAAATTTTGTCTTTTGTCTTCCTCTTCACAAAACAACAACTTAAGGTCAGAGTTGGCTCAAGAATCCTTCACGAACTTTGTTCAAAAATGAATTAGCTTTCAAGAAAACTAAGCCTCAACTCTTACCTCTTCCTGTGGAGCTCGAGATGAACAGAAAACCAGAACCGGGTTGAGTTGATCTCCTTCTTTGCTAAACAACCAAGCTTTGAGCTCTCCTTCCTTCTTTTGCAACTCTAACTCATGAAAAGCTTCTTCTTCTTCTTCCTTTCTCCTTCTCCCACGAAACCCTTGCTGCTCCTTGTTGAAAATGAGAAGGAAATCGATGGATACATGAGTTTTTAAAAAGAAAACTTAAGTGAGGGTCCCACCTTCCACTTTCCCCTTTTTCATTTTTCCTTTTCCTTCCTTTTCTTTTCTTTTCTTTTCTTTTAAAAACAACCAACCAATAAATAATATCCTTTCCTTTCTTGTTTTCCTTTTTTTTGTTTTTTTTTTTTTTGAATTCCAAAGAAAGATCTCGGGTTTACATCTTGCCCATATACAGACTTAACTCTAGAGACGTTCGTCAAAACTCATGGTGAAACCCCAACTTTCGAAGCTATGGCCCAAGACCCCATCTGACCCCCACTAGGCATTTCACTAACACCACTGACGACATAGTTTCTCGCAACTTTGCTCGATCCTCAACTTGACTTTCATGTCGTACTATTCTTGGTGTGTTGGATGATGCACCATCATGACACTTGTCTTCTCTCGACCCTCACATGGTCTGGCGGGCGACACTTGCGTGCCACCCTTGCATCTGTCTACGCATGTGAGAGTCACAACCAACTCTCTTATAGTAAGGTTGTGACACTGAGCAACTGTTGAAGCTAGTTCCTTATGCAAATCCTTCTGTTTTTTTCTTTTTCTTCTTCTTCTTGAAGCTTTAACTCTTTATTTTCGTTTCTAGCTTGTTGTTAGGAGAAACATTTATTTTTAGATTGATATTTTTAGACTTGGGTGTTTATTTTGAAGATGTCTTTAATCTCTAGACCCTTTTTAGTTGTTTTCTTTGAAAAGATGATGGACTAAGTGTTGTAGGTTGGAGTTTATGGAATAATAAATCTAGTTTGTGGAACTCTTTTGCTATGGAATGTTATGCATGTTTGGTTTGCTTATGGGTGTTTGTTTCTCTTTATAAAAGAGTGATCAACTTAGGAAAGATTGCAAGTTTGTTTTAATTCTGAAAGGTTAAAATGAATGGAAACAACATGAGCAATACAAGTAGGTTCTTGTCTTGATCTAGAGAAGAATTCAAGGGTATAAACATATGCTTTTGGCTTGTAAACTTAGGGGAATTGAGCTATTCATGTGTTTGATAGTTGGGTTTTCATAGGCATATGTTAAACTCAGTTGTTGGGCTGAAATTCAGAGATTAGAGGTGATTTTCGAAGTTTGTTTCATAATTCCTGTTATTACACAGGGCAACAATGCTACACAGTGATATAGCATTGCAGAACAGTAAATACCACAAATTAGTAGTGAAACTCTATAAACTCCAACTCTTTCATCTTTTGATCTTTGACTCTTTTCCTGTTATTTTCAGTTGTTTTTCGCTCTTAGGTTGCTATGTCGAGCTCGTTTTAGTTGCTTTTAGGGTGCTTAAGTACTTTAGATCAAGCGTAGTGTTACTCAAATTTGCAAAATTTGCATACTTAGTCCTCGTGGGATCGACCTTGTTCACCAATTGCTATCTACGATTGTGTATGCTTGCGTAGTGAGTTTTTGCACAACAGTAGACTATCATGGTGTATTGTAGACTAATCGATTTGCTTCCTTTTTTTGTAATGAGGAACTAAATTGTATTAGGCAAGGACTTGAGAATGATTGTGCAAACGGATTTTGAGTTAAGGCTTTTATGTTGCTTAGATTGTACCTAAATATGGTTGAGCTTAATGACATTATGGAACTAAGAATGACCAACTTCATTCCATAGCATTCTTTCGCTTTTGAGAAAAAAGGAGGGAATTAATTGCCATATTTCACCTTAGGTTTGAATTAGAAAGAAATCTCGCAGTGAAAATGTTAGAATATTGTAGCACAACTTAAAGTTTATAACTGTCTTAGTGATAATTCTCATTTATGAGGATTATTTAATCCTTAAATTAGGTTATTTTTTTTTATTTTTATATGTTTATTGATTACCGAGCAAATAAAAAATAACATTAATGAGTAAAATTCTTGAAAGCTTGCTAAGAATGGTGGGAAGTAAAAAATAATTGAGAAAATAATGAATTTGAACCAATTTCATTGTTTTTGTGTAGATTTGGAACAAACAAGAAAAATGCAAGCGAAAATACAGTTGACATTTTTACTTGCAAAATAGAAGAATAACAAGCCAGAATGTTGGACAAAATGTCGACTGCAGTATTTTCGGGAAAACGCCACAGAATTCGGGAATCATGGAGTTTGACCAAATCTTAGTTATTTTTTGAAAGTTTAAAGTATAGAATCATGCCCAAATGATTTCCCATAGATTGAGGATATATTTAGAAGGAAATCCTAGTTTGTACCATCTATAAAAAGATGACGTTTTCATGGGCTTTCAAACCAAGACGTTATTGGACAACAACAGTTTTCTTTCCCTTTCTGTATTTTTCCAACACTTTTTCTTCATCTTTTAGTCGTGTAATCTTCCTAAGATTGATCCCTCTTTCACGAAAGTGAAAGTGGGGAGGTGAAGATCCATAACTTATTCACGAGTTGTTGGAATCGACCAAACAAGGAAGTTGTAATTTTAGCTATTGTTTTATGCTTTATGTTTTCGAATTTAGTTGTTGTTCATTTTTATGAGAACCGTTTCTTCCATTTGCTACTGTTTTTATGTTCATTTCCGTTACAATCAAAGTAGGATTAAATTCTTGTACTTTCATTTCATATGCAATAAAGTGTTCGTGAGTCTTTAAGTATCATCTGAGTTATGTAGTTTCATTCTCATTACTCCAACGATATTAAACCCACTTTAATGTGTGTGCATTAGGTGAATGATTATCCCTAATCATTTCACTTAGCTAGCAACTAACCATAACTCGGGGCTAATGTGATTTTTAAGAAATTAGCTCTCACTATTCTCCCCCATAAATCAAGAGAACAAAGCTACGCAATGGTTGACCAAATGAAATCGAGCTAGGATTAAGTACACTTAAAAATCAAATCGATTAAAAAGAACTTTATTCAACTATCACGTATATCAAAGTACATTCATCCTCTAAACCTCACCTTAAAGTGAATTAGTTCATGGTAAAAAACAAACTAAAACTAAAAAATCTAAACATTTTCATAAATGAAACAATGCATAAAATTTAAACAAATAAAGAAGAATAAGAAGAAAAATAAGAAGAAGTTTGATTGTTGCTCTAAATCTCCGATGCAGCATTAGTCGTTGCTTCGGTGGGAAGAACTTTCATTTTTGTGCAAAAACAACAACTTTGAGCCTTTGGAATCAGGATTCTCTTTTTTCTCTCTACTCTTTTTTTTGGGGGGAAAAAATATATTTTTGGTCCCTCAATTTACGGGTGAGTTTTTATTGGGTCCCTGAGTTTCAAAATTAAACAATAAGTCCTTTAATTTGATAAAATAGTTCAATTAAGTCCCTGAACGTTAAACACCGTTCAATCTTTAATAGATTGCTGACGTGGCAAATTTTAATATTAAAATAATGATTTTTAAATAAAAATAATAAAAATAATAATAAAAAAAAACATTATTCTCTCTTCTTCCCCTTCCCCTCCGACACCCCTTCCTCTTCCTCTTTCCCTTTCCCTTCTCCTCCTTCTCTCTTCCTCCCTCATAGGTGCATGGCAGCAGATCGAGGAAAAGCAAAAAAAAAAATGCTCCTCTGTATGATTCGAGCATTGTCGAAGTGCAAGACACCATTCAAGCTTTGTGGTAGTCAGCGACCGGATCTGTGATTCTTTGTGAGCGCGCCGATGCATTTGATCGGAAGCTTCGTGGTGGTCGGCAACTGGTCTTGTGAGAAATAAGCTTTTTTTTTTTTTGCTTTTTCCACGATCTGTCGGCGTGCACCTGTGAGGGAGGAAGAGAGAAGGAGGAGAAGGGGAAGGGAAAGAGGAAGAGGAAGGGGCATCAGAGGGGAAGGGGAACAAGAGGAGAGAGAAGATTTTTTTTTAAAAAAAATTGATTATTTTTATTATTTTATAATAATTATTATTTTTATTTAAAAATATTATTTAATATTAAAATTTGTCACATCAGCAATCCGTTAAAGATTTAACGGTATTTAAGGTTCAGGGACTTAATTGAAATATTTTACCAAATTAAGGGACTTGATTGTTTAATAATGAAACTCAGAGACCCAATAGAAACTCAATTGCAAATTGAGGGACCAAAAATGTATTTTTCCTTTTTTTTTTCTTCAGAATCCCAGTTTTCTCTACAAGCTCCCCATTTTCTTCCAAAACAGTTGCCCAACTTTATCTATCTTTTTGAAAAAACCAGACAACTTCAACGACGTGGTGGGTTCTTATTGGTCAAGACAGATTGAGTCACCTGACAAAATCTAGATCATTTAATGAATTCCTTGTTATGTGCGAAATTCTGTTTGGTTCGAATTACCAACTTTGCTCCAACAAATTGTTGTAAAATTGTTGCCTTCAACTTCAAACATTCTTCTCAAATCAGATTCTAAATATATCAAAATAAGCTCATTAATTATGATAATAACACCCAAAAAATAATTTTGCTATATTCAAAGTAATATTAGAGCAAAACCATACATAGTCAGAAAGTTTGAAAAGTAAAATAAGATGATCCTAATAAAAACTATCTTAAATACATTTTATGTGAAACCCTGAAATCTAGGGGGAGAACGACGCATAAGGATAGTATTGGCCATGTTTCGTTAGAATTTGGAGTTGGCCATTTTTCAAAATTACACTGTATTTTTGACCATCTACTCCAAAATTCCTATAATGTCTTATAACCTGTTTGGGCACAGGTTATATACCTTGTATAATACTATGCACCCCAAACACAGATTATTATATTCCCAGACTATACTACTTTGCACTTTAAATAATAATATACGATTCCATATATTACAATAACCCACAATCTACTATAACCTACTCAGTACCCCAAACAATCCCTTAATGAGTTGAACTATGCTCAGGTTTGGTGAATACAACATGGGCCTAAGGGGCTCAAGTCCTCCCTTCCCCTCTCCCAACTTTAAAATATTATCTATTAATAGCACAATAGTTGGTACATTGTATAGACTTTGGTATATGGCTTAATGGTATATGCGCCTAAACCATCTTTCCCTCATAATCTTGAGTTTGAGTTGGCAATATGAGAATAACTCAGTGATAATTGACATTTACATTGTATAAACTTTGATATTCTTGATCCATCATTGATGCTCAAGTTGATATAATCACACTCGATTAATTGTGTTAGGTTTAAATTGACATGCCAACGTGAACATAGGTCAACTGTAATTGACATGTATTTTCAAATGTCCAATTTTAATCCACATTGCGTCTTTTCATATATTAAAATTATTATTATTATTTAACCAATTTGATACAAATTCACTTCAATTTTATCATAAAGACTAATTTAAACCTTATTTAAAGTACATGGACTAAAATTGAACATTTGAAAATGCACACACTAAAAAAGTTCTCCACCATTTGTGTTACCCTTTAGTGTATAAAATTGGGAAGTACATTTTATGTTGGGGTGCAACTAAAAGTACTCCCCGCTTTGTGTCACTCTTTAGTGTATAAAATTGGGAATTGAGAAGTATATAAAATTGAAAGTATGCTTTTTTTTTTATACATTTTTTGATACTAGGGTAATGACTCATTAAATAATGATACACAACACATTATATAATAGTTTAAAATTTCCCTTGTATGAGGATTAACAATCCTTGAATCGAAGTTGCTCTCTTGTCGCAGTTGATGCTGCTTGGCTTATTGCTGGGTTTGGAATAACCTGGACCTCTCATAGCAGAGTTTAGTATCAAATTGGTGTGTCAAAAATCAGAGTTCATCAATTAAGAAAAAAAAAGGCTTATTGGGAAGTTACATGATATATCATTTCAAAACCCTACGAAAATTTGTTGATGGTCTTTATTTATGAAGCAGGTCAGGATCGGGGTTCAAAGTTGATGGTTTTATGAACTGCCTACGAACATTTGTTGATGATATTTATTTATGAAGCATGCCATACATTTATTGATGGTCTTTATTTATGAAGCAGACCAGGATCGGGATTCATGGTTTTATGAACTACCCTACGAACATTTATTGAGGGTCTTTATTTATGATATATGTATCGAGATATGTGTGTGTGATAGATGATTTGCAAACGAGTCAAAAAAACTTACTATTTCTATTTCATTTTGTTTCTCAACCGTCTCAAAACTTTCTATTTCTAAAACCAATATGTGAATAAAACTCCATTTCTTTTAGTTCAACAACAGGCTGCATCCTTGGAAGGTAAAGTGAGTGTACATCGATTGCATTATTTTCATTTTTTTGAAGCACTACAATATTGGCACGTGCTTTGTCTTCATCTTTCACTCTGGCCCGATAATGTCCGCTGTGATAGACTTTAACCAACTCAAGAGAGAAAGAGAGAGAGAAAGAAAGACCTGTTTTCTGCAGAAATTTTCGGGAAATTGCAGGACGCTGAATTCCTGAATCAATGGCAGCGGCCGCGTGTCTGGGGAACCCTGTTCTTACGAGAGTCACGTTACTTGGTTGTATAAGCAAAGAACAATTGACTTCCCGCAGAGCTCAGAAGATGACGGTGTGTCTGTGCGCTATGGACTCCAAATCAGTGGGTGTTGGAGGTGATGTCTTTTCTGTGACGTCGTCTGCTAAGTCCGGAGTTGATTATCTAGGACAGAGCACTAAAGGAGATATGAATCTTAAACTCGAGCGTCTTGAGGCTTTTGGTAACTCTCTTTGATCAAGTGAAACGTCAATTCACGTCTTATTCGTTTTTTCTTCAGACTTGTTGTACAGTCTACTTGTTTTTGTCATCACACTGTCAATTGGACCAATAGTTAATAAGAACATGAAGAACTTATTTCAGTTTCACTTCATCCTATCTTACTGCGTTGCCACTTTTTTAGTATCCTACACCTTTGTATTTACGATCACTCCAAGTACCATCCATTAATGACAAATTCTGTGAGTTCAGCAATATTATTCTTGAGTAAGTGAAGTTTTCCTTTTCATGTAGGCGTAGATGGTGAAGAAACCTTAGAAGGTCCAATCGAGGAAGTTGCGAGGTTGGAGGCACAGGAAGCCGAGGATCTCCTTAGAGATTTGGGAATCCCGGTCAGTGGCGAACTGACTTATTTCCAACACGCTTTTCTGCATTTCTAAAGTTTCAGTATGCTTTCTTTTGTGGATGGAATTTAGCTTGACTGTCTACAGCTCTATTGTATGTGCTCTGCTGGAAGTTCTGTACAAATGTATATCCATGCTATTGATTTAAGTCATTTTCTTTTCAAAAGACGTATAGAATAACCAGATTGAAGCATGATGATCAATGTGTGTTGTGCATTATAGGTTCCATTCGTCTCTCTCTCTCTCTCTTTTTGCGTTTTCTCGGAGATATTCTTTGCTATTACCTTAAATGCTTTATTTTTGTCCTGGTTTATCCAAATTTTTTTTGAACAAGAAATGAAGGTCCATCCTAATTTGTATAAAGAAAAAAAGTTCATTCAGTCGCCTCCTTCCAGAAGAGCCAGACATGTTTTCGGCAGGCACCAAATATTGGATTTTTCATATTAAATTAACAGTTCCTGCAGAGAAGGCAGACCAAGGGTATGAGAAACTTCACTAAAATCATTGCTGAAATTGGTTTATTGGAAATCCCTTTGAGCAATGGGAGTTATACTTGGTCTAGGCTGGGAGAGGAAGGATCTAAATCTTTAATAGACATGTTCTTTATCAATTTAGAATGGGATAATTTGTTTGAGAATTTGAGGGTTTCAAGGCAGGTTTAGATAAATCTGATCACTTTCCTTTATTGTTGGAGGTAAGAAATTTTCATTGGGGTTCGTCTCCCTTTCGATTTTTTAACTCCTGGTTCTCCATTAAGGAATGTGTTTTGTTGGATATCTATATTTTTGATGAACGTAATTTAATTAAAAAAGTAAGCTTCATTGGCTAATGGAAGGGGATGAAAATACAAGGTTCTTTCATAGATTTTTGGCAGCTAAAAAACGACAACTTTTGATTTCTGAGCTTACGTCTTTGGAAGGTGAATCTTTGGCCTCCTTTAGAGAAATTGAAAACGAAATCCTAGGTCTCTTTAACAAGCTCTATGTTCGACCCTCAGGTTTGAGGTCTATTCTGTTGAATATTAATTGGGGGTAGTCTCAACTTCTGATAATAATCTTCTTACATCTCATTTTTCCTCTGATGAGATTTTGATGACATTAAAGAGCCTTGGCAAGAACAAAGCTCTGGGTCTAACCAAGTAAATTGCACCCCCCCCGACTCTCTTTCTCTCTCCTCCTTGTCTCCATTCTAGTCTTCCTTTTGCCAATTCTCTTCGTGTTCCCCCTCTGACCTCTACCCCATTTTGTGCCCCCGTTTTGTCCCCCTGTATTGCTCAGAGTATCGATTGCTGCAGTGACGCCTGCTTGAAGTTTTGGTTAAAAGTCGGTTCGACCTCTGCTGGCTGTGAAACTAATTTCTGTCGTTTCAATTGGTGTCACCTTTTCAATCTTGCTGGTTTCGCCATTCATATCCAGTTCTCAATGAGGATCTTTAGTTGCTGTGTTGGGGTTAAATCCTTTCGGATCCAGAGTGAAGATTCAAAATTTTTTTATTGAAGATAGTTCAAGAGATTTATCGTTTTTTTTGTCCTTGAATCATGTCAAATGGTTTCATGAATTGTCTGTTGTGATGGCTTCAAAGATTAAGTAGTTCAAAGACGAGGTGGGCACATTAGGTATGTTTAAGATAAAAAAAGGTGGATGGTTGAGTAGCTGAAGGGGTGGTATGGCCTCCGTCGGGGGGCTGAAAAGTTTTTAGACTTTTGCTGGAAAAGTTTTCGGTTGGTTGGGTAGTATTCAGAGATATGTTGGTTGATTTCATCGAATTCTTTGAGCGTCTTTCCCCAACAGTTTCATTTGCGGGATCTCTTGGTGAACAAGTAAGTGCTGAGTCAACTTTGATCGCTTTAAAAAAGTAAATTTGTGATAGGATGAGGCGGCTATTCAGAGGGGATATTGGGTTCAGAAGGCTGAAGATGTGGTTGCAGTAGACTTTTCGAAGCTTTGAGTGGCGACTCGGCTGTTTGCGCATGTTCAAGGGCTTCCGTCAAGAGTGTGTTTGAGACTCATTTTAAGGTAAAGCTGCAAATTAATCTGTTTATAATTGACAAGGCTATTATTCTCTTTGAAAATGACTCAAGCGTGAACTCGTTATCAAATTGTGGGAAGTGGCAAGTCATTGGCAGCGTGCACTTGAAGATTGAGAAATGGGAAGACCGGTTGCATAGTTTGCCTGAATTCGTTGGAGGATATGGAGGATGGATAACAATTAAGAACTTGCCTTTAAGGTTCTAGAAGAGAAATGTATTTGAGGCAATTGGAATGCCCTACGGAGGGTTGGAGGACATCTCGATAAACACTATGAATTTCATTGATATATCTATGGCTAAAATTAAAGTGGCTTCAAATCTTTGCAGTTTCTTTCCGGCGTCAATTTTTTGTTGTTGATCCGATTTTGGGGAATTTCTCCTTAAAATCTGGGGATGTGGAGGCTCTGGAACCACCCTCTAGGCTGTTGGACTCCCTTGTTTTGAAGGATATTTCTAATTCGGTTGATTTGGCAAGAATTTACCAAGTTTTGGATGATGAGCTTGGGATTGAGTCTTCTCAGTCCCCTGTGGACTCTTTGGATTCTCATTGTGTTAATGGGATTCCCGAATGTTTATTAGCTATGGAAGAGGGAAGTTATGGGGAGGCAGAGAGGCTTAACTCTTCGGTGGATGTTCCCTTGTTGGATCAAGCCAAGCAGGATGGTGAAATTAATGATGACTCCTCGGTTCCAGATTGGAGGTTAGTGGTCTTCAGGGAATGAATAGGTGTGAGGGGGAGAATTTGAAGGGATGCTCTCTTTAGGAGCCGACTAATAAATCAGAGAGTGATAAGGTGGAAAGGACTTGTTCGAATAGTCTCCCAATGGATGATTCACGACCTGTGGATTTGAGAAATTAAGAGTTTTTGGGCAAAGATATGGGAGCTGAAGATTTTATTTTTTCTTCCTTTGTCCTTGCTAGTGTTAAAGAAGTAAAAGATAGCTTTTGTGGGAAGTATTATACAAGAAAAAGTGGAAAAGAAGCAATTTTGGGTTCTGAGACTCAGGTGGAGGGAGCCTTTCCTGATTTCCTCTAGCAGTCTGAGGGGATTATTCAACAATGCAACTCTTCGGTGCCTTGTTCACAGGTACCTTTTAAGCATTCTCTTAAAATTCTGGCCTTTGCAACTGAAAAGTGCTAGCTTGAGCCGAAGGGGGTGTCGTTTTTTAAGGCTTCTTTTCAGCCGTTGCCAAAAGAAGTTGGAGGTGAAGTTTTTTCTTCTCCTGTGTTCGGTCACGATTCGGCGGTAGATTCAGAGATAAGTCTTAGTAGTCCGGAATTGGGTTTGGAAAGGAAGTTGAGGCATAAGCACTTGGGGAATGTTTCTCCTGTAATTAACCTTGAAAATCTTTGATGTATCAAACTTCTTCAAGAATCAAAATAACCTCTTTTTTATTAATTCTTTAAACATAGGTTGAACCAACCTATTTATACAAAACAAATGCTAACCAAGTTGTAACTAACTGAGTGAAGAAGTTTTTTTTTTTTGACAAGGCAACAAACAATTTTTCATTGAAGTAATGAAACGAGACTAATGCTCAAAGTACAAACTCCAAAAGGAGACTAAAAAGGAAAAACGAAAACAACACAACCCCTCATCAATAACTCACAAAAAGCCCTCGAAAACAAAGGAGGGAACAATAAGTTTTTCAAGAACCAAAGAACCAAAGAATCCTGACTACCCAAAATTACAAACTGATAACGAGAACCAATAATACTAATAAAGAGAACGCTCAAAATTGAAGCCATCAAGGGGACAAAAACGAAACTGCACCACTCAAATCCCTTAAAGTGTTGTATAATCGAAACTGCACCACTCAAATCTCTACCAACCCACAAAACTAACCAATCCTCAGAACAACCAAAAGCCTCCACTCGAGCCCATCCAATATCTCTTAAACACCAGAATAGTCTCATCACATGGCCAACCACAATCATGAATTAGAATTCATGAACAAAAAACCAAATCCGGGCAAATCCGCTGCAAGGATCTCTTAAGGCTGAAAGTTTCGAAATCTCCCCCAACCCCTTTGAATTCCAGGAAAGAATTATCATTTTGAAGCCAAAGCCACATGCGTTGGCATTACTGTCTTGAGTTGCAAACCGCTATCTTTTAATAACTTACTAAAACGTACTAATTCAGCCGGACACTCAGAGGTATCTCTAATAGCTTCCTCTTCCTCCTGAACCGAATGAGCTTCCAACTCAAAGAATTCCTGGAGATTGATTGCAGGGGAAGAAGCTTCCCCTTTTTTAAGCTTCAAACTTCTCGCCAACCCCGAATTAGGGCTACTCAAAGCCATCACTGAGCCTGAAAACGAGGAACCCAAAATCGAGGAGGGGGAAAGAGAGCCTTGTTTTAAAGGAGAGGAGGGTTGGAACGAAGCTTTGACAAAAACCACCTTCTTTGGCCCAAGATGGCACTCCTCAACATCAATTAAAGGGGAACGTACAACAACACTGGAAGTTACCAAAGAGTCCACAACTCCACTGCCAGGAGGCAGCAAATCATTCTCAACCTGTTCCAAAAAGTCCGGAAAAATTTCATCTAAAGGCTCAGTCAAACTCAAACCATCTCTTCCACTCCTTCTTGTGTAATATTTCCCATAAAAAATGTCTCTAACTTCCTTAACACTGATTGGATCCACAGAAGAAAAAAGAGTAGACTCCCAAATAGCCGAGTCGAAGCCTTGCAACGGATCAACTTCCACATCGAGACACTTGAGCTCAACCCTTGCACACGGCTCAGAAACCGATGGCACATCGAGCCCTCTATCATCTTCCAAAGGCTCAACCATCAACCCTGCACCCATTTCGTCATCAAAGACTTGCTGAATTCTGATCAAGTCAATGGGGTTGGTAACATCCTTCAAAGTCAAGGATTCCACTAGTCTACCAGGAGGAGAAGTAGATCCCAAAGCTTCAAAAGTTAAAGTTAAAACAACGAATTCATACTCCCCGCCCCCCCCGTTCTCTCTTCTCTCTCCTCTTTCGCCTGAACCCTAACGCCTCCGCCTTATCCTTTTCCCCTCGCTCCCGTCTTCCGGCGGACTTTCTCGCCGTCTTTCCGTCTCCTTCACTGGGTTCTTGGTTTTCCTTCCTTCCCTTGACAACCTTTCGGCTTTACTCGGTAAGTCGTTCGTTTTCTGAATTTGCTTTTTCGAACTCGATGTTATCCGGTGACCGATCCCCCTCTCCGACGCCCAACCTTTACACCCTTTGGTCTCGCTCGACTTCTTCGTTTCGAAGCATCTTGGGTTGAGTCTGTTTTGGATCCGTCACATCTCATCGTTGGTGTCCGTTTTCAGTGGTCGTTTGCCCAGGTATTTCCTTGCTACTCTTATTCCCAAAGAAACGTCCCTGGATTCTTGCCGATTGGACTCCCCCAAGTTGGATCCCATTCACTTGACCAGTCGCGTTTGTAATCCTCCGTGAGATAGGGTTTTGTTGGTATGAGAACTTTCAGTTGTAGTGTTGGGGGCGGTGATTTTCAGTTATGGCAGGAAGGGTCTGAGACCATCCTTCGGGATGATTCGAATGGTGGATTGATTCGGCTTTCCCTTGCTCATGCCGTTTGGTTCCGCGATGCTTTTGCTGATATTGCACTGAAGGTAAGTTCTTATTTTAAGCGTCGAAAGTTTAGGGACTCCGAGGCTACGTTAGGGCTTTTTAAGATTAGGAAGAGGGAGGGGTGGTTTGCCGAAGGTGTGGTTTGGCCACCCTCTGGTGGAAGAAAGGTGTTTTTTGTTCCCTTGGGCAGGTATGAGATTGGTTGGGATGTGTTCAGGGATCTATTGAATGATTCCATTTACTATATCAACCCTCTTTGTTGGGCTTTAGAATCTGAAGAGCCTCTAGGTAGTTGGGCATTATCTGAAGGCAGCAGTGAGCGAGGTTTGGTGCTCTCGAAGCCGGTATCCCCAAAAGGGTATTGGGTTCGTAGGGGAAGGGAGGTTGTGTCCGTGGACTTTTCCAACTTATAGGTGGTCACGAAGTTATTTGCACACATCCGCTGGTCGGTTATAAAGGAAACTTCGGAGTCTTATTTTGAAAACAAGGTGCAGATCAACCATTTTGGAAGTGATAAGGCCCTCCTCCTCTTTGATAATGAGTTGAATCACTACCCTAGGGAGGATTTTGATAGTAGTAGCCGGAAATGGAGAGTTTTGGGAAATCTTCACCTAAAAGTTGAAAATTGGGATGATACAATACATGGTTTGCCCTCAGTGATGCCTGGTTATGGGGGTTGGATTGCAATCAGGAATCTTCCCCTTAAGTTGTGGAAAAAGGAGGTTTTTGAGGCCATAGGGCTGCAATTTGGGGGGCTGGTGGAGGTTTCTTTAGAAACATTAAACCTTATCGATTTATCAATGGCCAGAATCAAGGTTGCACCGAACCTCTGTGGTTTTTGCCCAGCTTCTATGCCTATAGAGGACCCAATCTTTGGGAAGTTTTGGATCTTCTTTGAAAATTTGGAAGAAGTAAAGACTCCAATGAGATTGAGTGAGCCCCTAGTATTGAAGGATGTCACAAATTCCATTGACTTGGAGAGAATTCATCATGTAATGAGGGATGAGGCAGGTGTTGATTTATTTGAAGTACTGCCGTGGGCCAAGGGTAATTTTCTCCATGTTTGGGGGGTGGAGTCTGTGGCAGCTATGTTACCCGAGAGGTCTGAAAGGGGGTTTGTTGTCCCAGTGTTGATGGGTTAGAAAACCCATCCCAGGGGAATCATGAGGTGCAGGGTTTTGGGCCTAGGGTCTTGAGTGGGCAGATTAGTGAAAAATCGGTTGTTACTTGGAAATTTCGAGAGGACCAATCGGTTGGTGAGGAGTCAACAGGGAGGAGCATCTCACCCTTGGAAGATGTTGAGGCAGGGTCAGGCTCTTCTTCAGAATTCGAGGGTGCATTATTGAGGGATGATCAATGCACCTTATTTGGTTCCATTGAGGTTGGTAATGGTCTTCCGGTAGCTGATTCGTGCGAAGAGGCTTTGTTTGATATCAACGGTCTAGATCAACAGGGCCCAGATTTCGATGTTGCCTCCTTGTTTTCATCCCCGTTGCCCTGTAGAGTGAAGGGAGTGAGGGACACTTTCTTTGGTAAATATTATTCAAGAAGGAAGCCCACGATCAAGGGTGCTAAGAAGTTTTCTGGTCCCCTTGTATTTTCTGATTTTTCGGGGGAGAGGTTAGAGTTTCTTTTTCCCTCTGCACCAGAGCCTCAGGTAAGCTCAAATAAACCTCTTAATGCTTCGGGTTTTGCCATTGAGGAATGTCATCTTGGACCGAAAGGGGTCTTGTTTTTTAAAGCCTCTCTTCAACCATTTTTAGGTGCTATCCGAAAAGATTCTGTAGTATCTCCAGTGGTTGGTCAAAATTCTGGTTTCGAATATGACTCCGAGGTCAGTCTAAGCAGTCCGGATATAGGCTCAGTAAGAAGTTTGGGGGACAAGATGTTGGAGGACCTTTCTCCAGTGTTTAATTTGGTTGAATTATTTAACTCCGCAGATCGCCAGCTTTCTTCGGGGGTTAAGAAGGGGTCGAAGAAGAAGAAGATGTTTGATTGTCCTGTTGAGTTGTCTCGGTTTAGTGATTTAATTAAAGCAAGTGGACTGCAGTTTAAAGAAATTGTAGCAGGAGGAAATCAAGTTGATGAATATTGATGACAAAGCGTTTAAATCCGTTTGGAGTTCTAGGGATATTGGATGAGCTCTGGTTGAAGCTTATGGGAAATCAGGTGGCAAGGTGTTAATATCTAAGTTCTTTGGAGAAAGGAAGTGGTAAGTTTTCTTGATGTTTCAAAGGTTGGATGGTTCTCCTTGGTGCCAGATGTAGATTTTTGAGAAGACCGTGGTTGATTGTTGCAAAGCAATGGAGTGAGTTCTTTTACTGGTTCGGTTTCAATTTGGAAATGGCTTCGAACTTGCTTTTGGGAAGATATTTGGTTGGAAATCTGAAGGAAGTGGAATTGGAGAATTTAGTGGATTTGCAGGGGCCGTTAAATGTTTTGAGGTCGTCACAAAGGGAAGATTGGAAGAATTGGGCTTTTGAGCCTTCGGGATGATTCTCTTTTAAGTCACTGCTTTCCTTTTTTGTCAAAGGTCCTTTTGGATTCTCTTTTGTGCTCGATGGCCAGGATTCAGTGGTCATTTGGAGTGTCTGCTCTTATCTCGGGTTTATGTTTTGCACGAGATCAAAGGCTGTTTGAAGCTTCAAAAGTTAAATGAATATCACCAACAATTGGGTCTTTAATAGGGATAGAACTTGGCCAGAACCCACAGAGATTTGAGGAAACCTTGATTTTTGTCCTTGAAAGATCCAGGAAATTCAAAGTGTCCAAAGAAATATCTTCTAAACCTCTAAAATGGAATCCAATCCCTTCGAATACCTCTCTCCTCCATAATCTCAAAGGAAGATTATCAATTGCAAGCCACCCTCCATAACCGATCATAACTGAAGGGGAACTATGAAGATTGTCATCCCATTTTTCAATCTTGAGGTTAAGGCAATGGATAATTTGCCATTGACCTTCAATAACCGCTATAGGGTCCTCCCCAAAGAGAACCATAGCCTTATCGCTCATGAAAGGATTTATTTGTATACTGGATTTGAAATGAGAATGCAAGGCATACTTAATAGTCTTCCAACTGACATGGGCAAACAGTCTAGTCACGACCCAAATTCTGCCAAAATCCACCTGAACTACCTCCTGAGCCTTACAGATCCACTGCTCCACCTGAGCCGCATCGTAGGCCCTCTCGGCACTTAGGGAAGGGGGAGATCCAATGAGGCAGTCGAGCCTAGAGGTTGTGTTTACACCCGCACCAGACAGATTCAAGGTGGGGGGGGGGGGCAACAACCATCCGAAGAAAATCACCCAACATGTCTCGAAACACCAACCAACCCGTAGAGAAGGAGCCAAGGGGCACCGTGAAGACCCATCGACTTCCTGACGGAGGCCAAAGCATACCCATTGCAGCCCAACCATACCTTTTTCTAGCCTTGAACAATCCAAGTGTAGCAGCGTCATCCTTGAACTTTCTCCTTTGAAAGAAAGACCTTATATCAGACGCCAAAGCCGAAAACCAGCCATGGAAGCTGAGCAAAATAATGATTCAATAATCTATATTATTTTGAGAATAGAATTGGGTTCTTAAGAGACCACCCATGTACAAATATGGAATTTACAACTAAGGAAAATAATAATCTTGCATATCTACAATAAAGACATAAGATATTATTTAGTTAAATAAGGAAATAGTTAAACCAACACTCCCCCTCAAGCTGGTTTGAAGATATCTTCCATTGCCAGCTTGCTTGTCATCTTGTCAAACTGTGATTTTGGGAGTCCTTTTGTGAATACATCAACGATTTGTTCAGTTGTAGGCAGGTAAGGAATGCATATTACACCTGTATCAATTTTCTCCTTTATAAAGTGTTTATCAACCTCAATGTGTTTTGTCCTATCATGAAGAACTGGATTGTGGGCGATTGAAATTGCAAGACTTTATTGTCACAATAAATCCAGATGGGTGCCTTTGTGAAGAATTTCAATTCTTCCAAGAGTCTCCTTATCCACATGCCCTCACAAATACCATGTGCTAAGGCTCTAAATTGCAGCAGTAGCTTACTTACAGCCACTACATTTTGTTTTTACTTCTCCAGGTGACTAGATTCCTCCAACAAACGTCTGACAAGCACTCAAGTAGATCTTCTATCTATGGTACTACCCACCCCATCTGCATCAGTGTAAACTTCAACATGTAGATGGTCATGCTTCTTAAACAGTATACCTTTTCCTGGTGTACCTTTCAAGTACCTTAGGATTCTATAGACAGCCTCAAAATGAGTAGATCCGGGAGCATGCATAAACTGACTTACCATACTAACAGCGAAAGAGATGTCAGGGCGTGTGTGAGACAAGTAAATTAGTCTTCCCACAAGTCTCTGATATTTTTCTCTGTCTTTTACCTCTTTCTCTCATTGCGGTTTGTAACTTCAAGTTTGGTTCAATAGGTGTCTCAAAGCAGCTTCTACAACCAAGTAATCCAGTTTCTTCAAGCAAGTCAATGATGTACTTCCTCTGATTAACAAGGATGCCTTGTTCTGACCTAGCAAATTCCATTCCTAGAAAGTATTTTAGTGTTCCCAAGTCTTTGATTTGGAATTCATTAGCTAGTCTTTTCTTCAGATCAATCAATTCAGTCTCATCATTCCCTGTAAGGATAATGCCATCAACATATACTATTAGTACAACAACTTTGTCTTTCCCAGTATGTTTGAAAAAAATAGTATGATCAACTTGGCTTTGAAGAAATCCATAGTTTGTGATGCTTTTTCCAAATCGTTCAAACCACGCTCTAGGAGATTGTTTGAGGCCGTATAAAGCCTTTTTTAACCTTGCATACTTTGTTACGCCCCGGATTTTCCTCAAAACCAGTGGTAAACTCATGAATACCTCTTCTTCAAGTTCTCCATTGAGAAAAGCATTCTTGACATCGAGTTGATAAAGTGGCCAATCTGCATTTACAAAAGAACGGATAGCGAGAACTCTAATGGAGTTAATTTTTGCAAGCGAGCGAATGTTTCTTGATAATCAATTCCATAGGTCCATGTGAAACTTTAGCAACAAGTCCGGCTTTGTACCTTTCAACACTTCCATCGGCCTTGCACTTTATAGTAAACACCCATTTGCACCCCTATCGCTTTCTTATTCTTTGGTAATTCTACAACATCCCATGTGCAATTCTCGCTTAAGAGCATTCATCTCCTCCATAATCAAGCATTTCCACTTCGAGTCATCTAGGGCCTCTCAGATATTTCTTGGAACAAATGAGTTTGTTATCCTAGAGGTGAAGGCTCTATGGCTATCTGACAGTCTATGGTAGGAGAGATAGTTTGCAATAGGATATTTAGGGCAATTTCGAGTACCTTTCCTATGGGCTATTGGAATGTCAAGATCAGATATTTCAGGTGAACGATTTGATAAAGGAATGGGATTCGGAGATATGTTACAGAATCTTCGTGGATCATTCATCTGAGTATTAGATTGGTCTTGTGATAAATTCACTGTCTGGTCCCGATTCTTTTGACTTGTTGACCTTCTAGTATAAACCTGAAGTTCAGTATTTTTATCAATTGGTAGTGTTTCTCCCCCTGAACACAAAGTTTCCATACTTGGCATTGGAGAACTGGAACTGGAATTCTCAAAGCTAGTAATGCTAGGAAGAGGGGAAGTCTCCCAAAAATTATCTTCTAAGGTAGTTGTCTCCCCCTGAAGAGAAGTTTTGGTAAAGAAAGGTTGATTTTCCCAAAAAGACACATCCAGACATTCGAAGTACTTTTGGTTCAAGGGATCAAAACATTTGTAGGCCTTTTTGTGGGAGACATACCCTAAAAAAATGCATTTCACCGCTCGAGGATCTAATTTAGACCGTGAGAAACTAGGTACATGAACATAGGCGAAGACACCCAAACACCTTAATCAGAGATCGAAAAACAAACGAACATTGGGAAAAAGGTTTTGAAGTGGTCCAGAGGTGTTTTAAAATCCAAAATTTTTGTAGGCATTCGGTTTATAAGATATGCAGCAGTTAGAATAGATTCTCCCCATAAATAAGCAGGGACATTCATAGAAAACATAAGGGCACGAGCGACATCAAGTAAATGACGATTTTTTCGTTCAGCAATGCCATTTTGTTGGGGTGTATCTCTACACGTAGATTGATGAAAAATTCCTTTAGCTAGCAAAAAATCATTTAACTGTTCATTAAAATACTCAGTGCCATTATCAGAGTGCAAAATACTAATTTTAGTATGAATTTGAGTTTCAATCATGTTATAAAACCGAATAAAAGTATCTTTCACCTCTAATTTTTTGTTAACAAATAAATCCAAGTTAAACGAGTGTGATCATCAATAAAAGTAACAAACCATCGCTTTTCCACTATGTGTTAAAACTTTAGAGGACCCCACACATCACTATGAATTAAGTAAAAGGTGCGTAAGTCTTGTAAGGTTTGGGCAAGTAAGAAGATCTATGATGCTTTGCAAAGATGCAACTTTCACATCAAAAACAGAGCAATCAATTCCTTTAAATAATTTTGGGAACAAATATTTTAAGTAGAAAAAACTGGGATGTCCTAGTCTACGATGCCAAAGCATGATAGTTTCTTGAACAGAAGGAGAACTAACACTACATAAGCCCTGAACTTTTTTATGACTAGTTGGAGACTCATCAAAATAGTAGAGGCCATCGAGCATTTTAGCACGCCCAATCATCTCCCCGAATCCCGATCCTCGAAATGTGCAATAAGAGTCAAAAAAGGTAACACGACAATTAGCATCCTTTGAGATTTTACTAACAGACAGCAAATTACAAGTTAATTTTGGGACATGAAGGACAAAATGTAGGGTAATATGTGGGGTTAAACGAATCATTCCTTTACTGCAATAGAATTAAAACTACCATCTGCAATTCGGATTTTTTCATTGCAGTACATAGGAGAGTATGAGTTAAATAGTTTTGAGGAACCAGTCATGTGATCAGAGGCTCCAGGAATCTATAATCCACGGAGAGGAGTTAAAACAAGAGAGGGCTTTAGGAGAATTACTGCTTGTGCCAAGGAAACACTAGGATTACTGTAAAATGAAGCGATCTTTAGCAGACTTGAGTTGATCAACTTGCTCTTTGCTAAATGGGTTGGAGTCAACAACATTAGCACTCGGAGGATTGTTGATTGCTACTTTTCTCACTTTGCTTAGAACTCTTCCAATTAGCAGGCTTTCCGTGCAGTTTCCAACAAGTATCCCGAGTATGTCGGGGTTTATTACAGTGGTCACACCAGACACGAGGTTTTTCATGGTTCTTATTTGATTGATCGTGAGGCTTTGTATGCCGTAATTTCAACCACTAACGCTTGAACTTTCAAATGAGAATCGATAGGCTTCTTTCCAATCATCACATTTCGACGACTTTCTTCCCTACGCACTTCGAAAAACTTCATTAATAGTGGGCAAGGTGGTCTTACTACGAGTATTCTCCTCGACCTCATCAAATTCAACATTAAGGCTCGCGAAAATTTATAAATCGACCATCTTCTACGAGTTTCTGTAGTGTTTCTGATCATCTGTAGACTTCCATTCATATGAATCAAACAGATCGAGGTCTTGCCAGATCCTCTTTAGGGAATGAAAATATTGCGTAGTTGAGTTACCTCCTTGTCGTATGTCATCTAACTTGAGATTCAAATTTCAAATACTTGTGGATCGATTACCCATATCCGAATACATCTCCGTCACACTATCCCATAGTTCCCGTGCGCAAGAGCATAGCACATATAGTTAGAACTAATGTCTTCTACCATTGAATTAACTAGCCACGTCATCACCATGGAGTTTTCAAAGATCCCACACAAAGAAACAAAGGATCATCTTTGGTGGGTGCCGCTTTGTCTCTCGATAAGATATCCGATCTTCCCTTGTCCACGAATATACATTCGAACACTTTGAGACCAACGAAGAAAGTTGTCTCCATTAAGCCGAATGGTTGTAATTTGGACAAGAGGGATCATGGAATGGGTGCGATTATCTGCAGCTTTAACAATGGAAGACTTATTTTCCGACATTTTCAAAAAAATAGTAGTAGCGACCAAAATCCAAACAACAAAAAACAAGATAGAGCAAGAAAGATTCAAGTGACCCAATTAGGGATTCTTCGAATAGTTGACCGAGGATGACTGGTCGGCGGTCAACAGTGGAGCGGTACAGAGGCGTCTACTTGAATCAGAGGGGTTGCAGGACTGGTCACAGATAATGCGCGATGGCCGACGTGAAACGGCGTCGAGACGTGGCCGCGCATGCGCGGAGCGGTTACATCGAGGAAGGTGTCGGCGTGAAACGGCGTCAATCGTGGTTCTCGTCCGATGGAAGGCGTCGACCTGAAATGGCGAGGACTGGCGGATTACGGCCGCGCAATCGGCGATTTACGGCAGCGACGACTTCGGCGGCAATGAAGACTTGCGGTTCGCGCCGCACGTGAATCGCGGTAGTGGATCTGCACGACGTGATCGGCGTCGACTCGCGAACGGAGGTTGACCGGCGGCTCTGTCTGCGTTGATTAAGGAGTGTGGCGGCGACGGCGGCGGTTAGGGCAGCGGCGGCGGCGGCGGCAGTCAATTAGGGTTAGGGTTTTTTCTTTTTGTTTTTGAAAAAACTAGGGTTGCTCTGATACCATGAGCAAAATAATGATTCAATAATCTATATTATTTTGAGAATAGAATTGGGTTCTTAAGAGACCACCCATGTACAAATATGGAATTTACAACTAAGGAAAATAATAATCTTGCATATCTACAATAAAGACATAAGATATTATTTAGTTAAATAAGGAAATAGTTAAACCAACACAAATAATTGGATTGCTGAATGAAGTGATCGGAATGTTCAAGGAAATCTGGAAAAGTTTCTTCCAACTAAATCTTCAAACCCAATGCTGAATCTCTTCCACCCTTTCTTGAATAATATTTCCCACAAAAAGTGTCTTTGACGCTGAAAGGGATGTTAGAAGAGAATAGGTGGTCTTCAATCTCTCTTTCCTTATTCTGCAAAGATGGACCTCCCAGCTCCAAGAGCCGCCTCCTCGGCAAGAATAGATGATTGAGGCTCTTCCAATTCTGTCCCTTTAATCTGTTCTGAATTAATGAGTGTCTTGAGTAAAAATAGGCAAAATCGTTTTTCTTACCTCCCCATTTTTCTCTCTTCTCTCTCCTCCCGATTCCCTTCTTCCTCCCCTTTCCGTAAGCCCTAGTTCTTCTGATTTCGCGATTTTCCTCCGTTTCCTCCGTTTCTTCCTGTTCTTGCTCCTTGTTCGTTCTGTGGGGTTGATTCGTCCTTTTCAGCTTCGAGTGTTTCTCCATTTTCGCGGCGGTTTGTCTTCTTTCTGGGCAATTTCGTTCTCTTGCGAAGTTTCGTTGCTTGCTGACTGTTCGTCTGGGGTGAGTTCGATTACTTGGCGTCTTGGCTCTCTTCTGCTTCTTTCTTCGCAGATCCCCCTTTCGTTCTCCATGGATGGTCACTCGTGCTGCATTGATGGGAGCTCTTTTAGTATCTGGGGCAAAAAGGATCGGTTTTTTGTTAGGAACTTAGATGCGGAACAACAATTCTCCCTCTCTTGGGACCATCTTCTCTGGTTCGCCCGAATGTTCAGGCAAGTGATTAATTCAGGGAGCCAGTTGTCACGGTCGCACCTTTGAAAGGGTCTCGACACGACCGTGCGGCACTTGCTCTCGCTCACGAGCAAGTAAGCCAACTCAAATTCGGATCGCCGGCGGCACAACGGGCCTATGTCGCAACCTCCACCCCCGTTCTTGAGAAAAGGTTTTAGAAAATGGGGTCAGAGAGAATTTGTGAAAACAATTTGGAAAACGTTTGTGAGAGTTTAGAAAGTTAGTTATACAGCTGACAAGCAATAATAAGAAAGCCACACTTATCTAGCATATAACTCTTGGTAGGGAGAATTGATGAATGTTCGCATCCCCCTATAGTACATTCTAGGAATTTTGGCTATGACTCCCTTGCACGTCATTTTGGCGAGGAGTATACGCCCACAAAAATACATGAAAATGAAATAACAATGCTAAAGCAAAAGCATACATGAAAACACAATGAAAAAGGATGGGGACGGCCATGCGGCCATGGGCAACACGCCTTGGACAAGCATGACCGTGACACCAGTCTTCCATACGGGAGAAGTTTAAAGATGAAAAAGGAACGCTTGGGCTTTTTAGTCTTCGACGGTCAGAGGAACCAAAGCTACAATGTGTTGTTTGGTTTCCTTGGGGTGGTAGGTCTTCAGTTCAAATCCCTTCAGGGCCATACATAAGAGGTTGGTTGGTATTCAGTGATTTACTCCAAGGTTTTATTTCTTCCAAGGCGGAAGTGGTTACTTCGGAAGGGGCACGTTCTATTTCTGTGGAAGTGTCTGAAGATTGTCTTAGGAAAGCTGGATATTGGATTCGGAAGCATTTGAGTATGGTAAAGGTGGATTTTCGAAAACTATTGGTAGTTACGAAATGTTTTGGCTTCACGTCTTGGCCAATGATTAAAGCTGCAATTGAAACACATTTTGGAGTCAAGATCCAGATCAATCCTTTCTTTCCCGATAAGGCTGTCATTCTTGTAGATGAAGGGGTGTTGAGTTTATCAATTGAGGCGCTGGGTAAATGGCAATTGATTGAAGCAGTTCATGTGAAGATGGAGCAATGGTCGTGCCGTTCACATGGTCAGGCTGAGGTGGTTGAATGTTATGGGGGTTGGATCTCGGTTAGAAACTTGCCTCTGCACCTGTGGAGATTGGAGATTTTCGATATAATAGGAAGACAACTAGGCGGTTTGGTGGAGGTGCATCAAGACACTTTAAATTTTTTAGATTTGAGTGTAGTAAAGTCGCAAAATTGCCCGAGCGAGTGTGGGTTTATTCCTACTAAATTGAAAATTGAGGGTGCTTCTGGGGAGAATTTAATCTGTGCTTCTCCCCTTTGAGTGAGGATGAGAGGTTTAAATCACTCATGGAGCCTTCGATTTTCAAAACTTTTGAAAATAATTTGGACGTTGACAGGATTCAAAATGTAAAAAAGGATATAGAGGCTTGGAGGAATAAGGCAGGCGAAGGGGGTTATGGATGCTCGGTGCATTTAGAAGAGGCATTGTTGGTCAAAGATTCTGCTTTAAATCAATTGGAGGAGGGTAATGGTCATAATGATCCACACGAAATTTTTAAGTTGAGTGGAAAGGGTCTTGATTGTGAATATGAAGGGGCTCTTGCCGAGAAGGGAATGATCAATCGAAAGGGTGTGATGGTTCGTTTACTCCTTTTGATAAATTAAATGAAGAGGTTGAGAAGGCCTTATCTGCAGTGGATGGCTTTAATTGTGAAGGGGAAAAGTCGGGAGTTTCTATCAAAACAAAGAAAGGATTGGAAGGGTCATTGGTCTCGGATGAAAGGTTTGTCAGTGACAATGATGTCATGCTGGTTCAGGAAACTGTAGATATTTCCTCCAGTCCCTTTTTAAATGTCAAGGGTCGTGATGCTAGTAGGGAAGCAGGGGATGGTTTGGATCATATGGGTTTGTGTGGAGCGTCTCATTTATGTGGGCCTCATTTATTAGCCTCAAACAGGGTAAGGGTGGTGGGGAATGGAAGGGTAACGGATCTGCAGGGGGTGAATAGTGGCTTCTGTAATAATGACCAGAATTCTAATGGGTGTGAGATGTTGGGATTCGTTGATTCTCCCCTTGATTCTAATGAGGATGGGCGTAATAAGGTGTTAGTTGGGCAAAAAAGGTGCGAGGGGTCTCGGCTTCTTATAGAGAAGGATGTAGCTGTGGAAGGAATTCAGAGGGACTGTGAGGAAAATCTTTTCTCTAAAGATATTCCTGTTAGTGTTAAGGAAGTAAAAGATTCATTTTGTGGCAAATACTATTCGAGGAGATGCAGTAGTATACCATCGGCTTTCTCTAGATCTCGTGGAGAAGGAGTCTTTCCCGATTTTTGGAGCAAGCAAAGGGTGTTTTGGGCGACTGACTCTCGGGGCTGATTCTCGAGGAGAGCTTTGTAAACCTTGTGGGGCTCCATCTTTTGATATTGAGAAGTGTCATCTTGGCCCTAAGCGGATTCCTTTTTTCAAGACCCGTTTTCAGTCGTGTCCTGGTTCAACTGTTTTGATTACCCCCCCTTCTTTGAAGTTCGGTACAAAGTGGATAATTGACTCTGATTCAGAGGCCAGCTTGAGTAGCCCTAATATAGGTTCGGTGAGGGGTGAGGAAAATGGAAGTTTGAAGCCCGGCTCTCCTGTTTTAGTTTAGTCGCCTGCTTTGACTCCACGGTCAATCATCACCCCGTAAAGCGTAAGGGAAGTCTGAAAAGGTTGTTGTGGATTGCCCAACTGAGTTATCTCGTTTTAGTAATTTAATTAAAGTAAGTGGTATGCAATTTAGAGAAGTTCAGGCGGGTAGCAACTAGGGGTGGGGGCTATGAAAATCCTGTCGTGGAACACAAGGGGATTGGGGGATGGTTCTAAAAGGGTTAGCATGAAGAGATACCTTCAAAGGTTATGTCCAGATGTGGTTCTAATTCAAGAAACAAAATTGGCAGCCATAAATGATAGTGTGGTGAAATCTTTATGGAGTTCAAGGGAGGTTACTGGTTCATGTGGAAGCTTTTGGTCGTTCGGGGGATTGGCCGGTTATGTGGGATGAGGCAAAGATTGTGGTTAAGGAAGTGTTAAAGGGTCGCTATTCCATTTCGATTAATGCAACCTCTTTGCAAGGGAAATCGTTATGGATTTCTAATTTCTATGGGCCCAACCATTATCAAGAGAGGAAGTTTTTGTGGGAAGAGTGGAGGTCTCTTTCTTATTATTGTGAGGGGCCTTGGGTTTTGGGAGGTGATTTCAACTTGACTAGATGGGTGCATGAGAGGATGCCACAACGGAGAATGACTAAAGGTATGAGAAAGTTTAACAAACTTATTGCGGAACTTGATTTGATGGAATTGCCCCTTTCAAATGGAACATTCACTTGGTCCAAACCAGGGGATGAAAGTTCGAAGTCTTTATTTGACAGATTTTTTATATACTCGGAATGGGATGAGGTTTTCGAGAATTCGAGGGTTTCTAGACAAACTCGAATCTTTTCAGATCACTTTCCCCTATTGCTAGAGGCTGGTGCTTTTCAATGGGACCGGTTCCGTTTCGTTTCTTTAACTCATGGCTGAATAATCGGGATTGTGTTAAGATTATTGAGGAATCCTTGGGAAATGATAGGGCCTATGGATGGGCTGGTTTTGTGATTGGTCTAAAGC
The DNA here is from genome assembly GCA_036507285.1 of Trichosanthes cucumerina. Taxonomy (NCBI): domain Eukaryota; kingdom Viridiplantae; phylum Streptophyta; class Magnoliopsida; order Cucurbitales; family Cucurbitaceae; genus Trichosanthes; species Trichosanthes cucumerina. The sequence goes on along the minus strand of CM071840.1, from coordinate 80,468,006 downwards.
TCCGCAATGTGAAAGATTCTATTAAGAATTGGTCGAGTAATGTTGAAAAATTAAAGAAGCAGGAGGAAGGTGATTTATTGAGTGAAATCCGATGGCTAGATGAAAAAGCCGATGTTGGTGGTTTATCATTAGTTGAAATTTCTGCTAAGGTCAGCAAAGAATGGGGAGTTGGCAAATATTTATTTGGTAGAGGAGCGGGATTTGATTCAAAGGTGTAAATTGTGCTGGTTGAAAGAGGGGGATGAGAACACGGGCTTTTTCCACAGGTTTCTGGCTGCAAAAAGGAGAAAGAGGATGCTGGTGGAGTTGATAAACTCGGAAGGAGAAGTCTTAATCACAGCAAGTGCCATTGAGTTGGAGATAATTTCATTCTTTCAAGGGCTTTACTCCAAAATTGAAGGGAAAAAATTTATCCCAAGTGCTTTTGAATGGGAGAGGGTCTCAAATAGTAGAATGGATTGATTGCTAGCTTTTCTGAGCATGAAATAGTGGAGGCATTAAAAGGAATGGGGAAGAACAAGGCGCCTGGGCCAGACGGTTTCACTGCTGAATTTTATCTTAAGTTTTGGCATTTGTTAAAGAGTGATTTTGACAGGTTTTTTGGGGAATTTTTTGCCAATGGGCAACTCAATGCGGCTCAAAAGGAAAATTTTATCTGTTTAATTCAGAAAAAAGAGTGGGCTAGCTTGGTAAAGGATTTTAGGCCAATTAGTTTGGTTTCTTCCTCTTATAAGATTTTGGCCAAGGTGTTAGCTGAAAGGTTGAAGGCGGTTATGCCCTTTATTGTGTCAGAATTCCAGGGTGCTTTTATCCAAGGAAGGAAGATATTGGATTCGATTGTTATTGCTAATGAAATAGTGGAAGAGTATCGAGCAAAAAGGAAAAAGGGGTGGATTGTGAAGATTGATATTGAGAAAGCCTTTGATAGTGTGGATTGGGACTTCCTTGAGGAAGTATTGTGTTTGAAGGGTTTTCACCCTAAGTGGATTCAGTGGATTTTGGGATGTGTCAGGAATCCTATGTTCTCAATCTTTATAAATGGAAGGCCTAGGGGCAGGGTTAAGGCATCAAGGGGATTAAGGCAGGGAGATCCTCTTTCTCCTTATCTTTTTCTTCTAATTTCGGAAGTGTTATCTTCCTTGGTTAAGACCATGCATCGGCAAGGTTTGTATGAAGGATTTGTCGTGGGGAAGGATAAGATTCATATTCCTATTCTGCAATTTGCTGATGATACGCTTCTTTTTTGTAAATATGATAATAATATGATGAAGGTGCTAGTAGACACTATTGCGCTCTTTGAAGCTTGCTCGGGCCTACGTGTTAATTGGTCCAAATCAGCTGTGGTGGGGGTAAATATTCAGGAGGCAGAGGTTGATGCAATGGCTAGTTTATTGGGCTGCAAGGTGAGTGGTTTACCCTTCTCGTATTTAGGTTTACCTCTAGGTGGTCACCCAAGGACTTTGAGCTTTTGGCAACCGGTGATTGATGCCTTCGAAAAGAAAGTCGATAGGTGGAAGAAATTTAATTTGTCAAGAGGTGGGCGTATGACTTTGTGTTCATCGGTCCTCTCTAGCTTGCCACTTTATTTTTTCTCCGTGTTTGAAATGCGTTCTGTTGTTTCGAAGAAATTGGAGCAAATAATGAGAAATTTCTTTTGGGAAGGAAGAAGTGGCTCAAGTTTTAATCATTTGGCTCGTTGGGATCTTGTTGGTCATGATAGGTCTTTGGGAGGGTTAGGTGTGGGGGACTTAAGGAGAAAAAATGCAGCCTTATTGGCAAAGTGGGGATGGCGGTTTGGGAGTGAGCCCTTGGCGTTATGGCGGAGGGTGGTGGCTAGTATTCATGGAATTTCAAAAGATGGTTGAAATCCTTCTGTTGCAAGGGGGCGGAGTTTGAGAAGTCCCTGGATTAGTATGATGATGAATTGGGATAAAGTGAGGTCGTTGGTGCAGTATCGTTTGGGTAATGGGCTCAGAATATGTTTTTGGGTGGATGTTTGGGTTGGGAGTTCACCTCTCAAGGAAATTTTCCCTCTTCTTTTTCAGGTTGTTGGTGAGAAGGATATCAAAGTGGCGGAGGCTTGGGATTATGTAACTGCTTCTTGGGGTCTTTCCTTTAGAAGAAACTTAAAGGAGGAGGAGATGGAGGAGTTTGCCTATTTGTTGAATACTCTAAAGAATGTGGTGCCAAGTGCGGATGATGATGGGAGAATTTGGTCCATCGAGAGATCAGGGTGTTTTTCTGTTCACTCGGTGGTGTCCTTTTTGGGGGCAGGGCAGACAATGGATAAAGTGTTGTACCGGGCTCTGTGGGATCTATCTTGTCCTAGACGTGTTAATGTTCTGATGTGGATTTTGGTGTTTGGGAAGCTGAACACTGTGGAAGTGCTCTAGAGCAAGCAGGCTTCAGTGGCTCTACAACCGTCAGTCTGTGTTCTTTGTTTCAATTCAGGGGAGTCGGCCTACCACCTATTTTTTCAATGTGAATTTGCTTAGAGATGTTGGGAAAAGTTATTTCAAGTGTTCAACATGGATTGGGTGTTCTCAAATGTAGTATCTGAGAATGTAATCCAATTGCTTTCGGGCCCCAGGTTGGGGCCTAAGGCAAGATTGCTTTGGAGGAATGGTGTCAAGGCAGTGTTATCAGAAGTATGGTTCGAAAGAAATCAGAGAACTTTTGAAGACAAGGCCATGGTGTGGAGTAGGAGATTCGAATCAATTCATATAAAAGATTCATCCTGGTGTGTTCTCTCCAAGTTGTTTGATGGCTACTTAATTTCTGATTTATGTCTTTCATGGGCCCCCTTTGTTTGTAACTCTTAAGATCGGATTAGAGGAGAGGGGGTTACTCGCTTTACAGGAACTGTCTTTGCTATTGTTGTTTTGTTTTCTTACTTATCTTTGTACTTTTTCATTATTTCAATGAAATTCTTGTTTCTTTGTCAAAAAAAAAAAAAAATGAGTGTCTTGAGTTAAACACCCCTTCGGCTCCATTCTTTCATGACTATTCGAAATCACACAACCCCTCCATAACTCCTTTTCACATCCATTCATTTCCCTTGTTTCCATCACCTTAGAGTACGAGGAGTCATCATTAAAGTTATCATTAAAGTCTTTATTCTTTTTTTGACAAGGCAACAAAGATTTCATTGAAAAAATGAAAAGAGACCAATGCTCAAAGTACAACTCCACAAGGGAGAACAAGAAAAACCCACAAAAATGCACAAATCAACCAAAGTTGAAAGAATACTAAACAGGACTATGAAAGAGAAGCAGAAAGCCAAAGCAAACAACCTACAAGAAAACGATCGACCAGAAAAAGCCTGAAAAGAACAACCAAAATGAAACAACAAATAGCAGAATGCATAAAGGGTAGCGAAGAGAATCTCATCCAAAATGCCCAAGCCTTTGCAAAGCCCAAATCCGAGATCGAGAAGCCAACAAACTCCTTAGAAAGAATGCACCAAGAAGAAGCCTTTAAAACAAGACTTCACGCCCAAACCAGCTCTTAGCCATCAAGCAACCAACGGGAATAAGCAAACCAAAACCTTGAAGAAAAGCTAAATCACCAATAATCCACAGAGCCCAAGCCAATGACCCTCCCTAGGACACTCCCAAAAAATTCTCAAACAAACTTCCCAAGCAAAGAACGAAACAACCAACAACCAAACTTCAAACTTAAAACCTCCAACCCAACACCCAATCCACACGTGCTCCAAAACAATAATTTCAAATGGACACGCATGGAAATCCCTTTGCAAAGATTTCTTTAAATTGAAACCCACTTGCCCTTATTAATGCATCAAATTGTATCAACCTAATAGGGCAATTCAAGGCTTCTTTGAAGACAATGCTTCTAGAATGAGAAGCACAACCTGAAGAATCAAACAAATTCGACAGTTAATGACTTTTTACTAGCACTTTTGACTGAACTCAGTTCCGGGCTACTAAGACAAATATCAGAATCAACAACTGAATTCTGGCCAAAAGACGGTGGAGAATGAGAGCAATCCTTATACAGGTTGTCATTTAGTTGGAAAGAGGCTTTAACAAAAGAGACTTCCTCGACCCCAAATGGCATTATTCAATCACAACCTACGATCTTTTTGAGGAGGCATTGGGGCTAACATGCAAGTCAGTCAAAGGAAGGGTAGAAGGTGGGACTAGCCTTTCGGATTGCTCCAAGAAATCAGGGAAGGTGCCTGACCCTTGGCAACTAGCTTCTGCCAATGCCTCTTTACCCCCTCTTCAAACATAAAACTTTCCACAAAAAGTGTCATTGACAACCTTGACTTGCAGGTTCTAAAGCCGTCAATACGTCTAAGCCAGGCTCGACTTCTTCAGCTGGAAGCACCTTTGCCGTAATTTGCTCCCTTTCAATCGGCTGACCATCAAAATTTCCCAAAACAACTGCTGCCTCCTGGGTATCCTGCCTTGCCAGACCTTTCAACACATAACTATGCGGAGTTCCGAACTCAACTTCAGCTTGGACACCAGTGGTCAAAGGAAAAGCCTCCTCGTTAACAAAGCCCTGTGAAGCTATCCCTGAAGTGGTGCAACCAATCCCAAAAGCCAACTGTTCTATAACCGAACAACCATCCAAAGGGTCAACATCTTGTTGCCTCGACCTTCCAACACTATGAATATTGAACTCATCCCCCCAAGCCATTAAATCCTTCCTGACTCTTGCAATTCTACGAAATCTAATGGGTTCACAAAATCCATGAAGATCGACGACCCCTTACCTGGATTCACCGAAGAATTTACCTCTAAGGGAGTGAAATTCAAATTGAAAACACCCACGTGTTTAGCCATCAACCTTCATTATCACTGAACAAACCCACACACATTCCTTGAGACTTTCAGTTTTGCTTCCCTTAAATCTATGATGTTCAGGGTATCTTGGTGAATGCCCACCAATCCACCAAGTTGTCTTCCAATTGTTTCAAACACCTCCATCTTCCACAGGTGAAGAGGCAAGTTTCTAACTGCAATCCACCCTCCGTAGCTTTGAATCACCTCCATCTGACCGTGTACTTGGCAAGACCATTGTTCCATCTTCAAATGGACCTCTTCAACCAACTGCCATTTCCCAAGAATGTCTAAAGACATTTCTAATACTCCTTCATCAACAAGTACTATTGCCTTATCAGGAAAGAAGGGATTGATTTGCACCCTAACCCGAAAATGAGATTCAATGGCATGTTTTACCTCTAACCAAGGTATGCGGGCAAACAACTTGGTTATAACCAACAAATTACTGAAATCCACACTCACCATTTCTTTTTGCTTTCGAATACAATACCCTTTTTCCACAGCCGACGACCTTGCTTGCAAACACAACAACTCGGGTGAAAAAGCAGGGACCCCCGAACGGAGCAATCCCAATCCGATTGACCCCATCCCATCCAAACCGGGGGCAGTTAGAATTATTCTCCTCCGACTCGATGAAATCCTCCAACATTGACTGGAAAACCCACCAACCTTTCCCCCTTGGACCCAAAGGGACTTTCAAATTAGACCTCCCACCCGTCGGAGGCCAAAACGCCAAAGACACAAAACAATCCTTCTCGGATCCGAACTTGAACATTCCACAAGTTCCAAAGACTGTTTCTTGAACTTTCTTCTTTGGAAAAAACGCCCCCTCCACCCCCTCCCCCCCCCCCCCTTAACGAGCTCTTGAAAGTTTCCAAAACCAATGAACATGTCCTGAAGAAAGTCGAAAACCATCGCTGTTGATTTGTTTCGTTTTAGGGCATTAATTAAGGTGGGTGGTTTGCAGTTTAAAGAGGTAGTTGCTAGGGGGTTGTCTTAACCTTTGTTAGCTTGGTGAGAGGGGATGGTGGGAGATAGTTTTTCACCCAAGTTGTTAATCCTTTGCTTGTGGAGGTTAAGGTGTTTAAGGCGTGTTGGAGCTGAAGAGCATTCGTAGGGTTCTTGGTGCGGCTTTTGGCAGATCTGGAGGGGTGCTAGTTCTACAGTTTGAATCTGTTATTTTCGTTTTTGATCTGTTTTTAAGGGGGCTTTTCAGGTTCTTTTTGTGCAGAGATCGCTTCAGGGGTTGTTCCGGTTTCCTTGGAAGTCTGCCTTAATCAAGAATATTTGGTTCTTTGGTTTCGTTTTTTTTTTTGGACAAGGAAACAAAGTAATTTCATTGATGAAATGAAATGAAGCATTACAAGGAAACAACATAATAAAGTCCATAGCCAACAAAAAGTAATAAACAAATTGAAGATAAAGAAAAGGAAGAAAACTAATGAGAAGTAATAAAGGGGTTCCACGAAAGGCATAAATCAGAAACCGAGTAGCTCTCAAAATTCTTGGAAAGCACACACCAGGAAGACGCCTTCAAGTGGATGGAATCAAATCTTTTGGCCCAATCCATCGTTTTATCTTCAAAGATTCTCTGATTCCTCTCGTACCAAATGTCTGACAATAGGGATTTGACTCCACTTCTCCATAAAATCCTAGCCTTAATAGGCAATGAAATTCCAGATAAGAGACCATTAACATTGTCTGAAACATTATTTGAGAAGGCCCAGCTGATATTAAAACACCCAAACAACTTCGCCCAACACTTCAGCGTATAGCTACATCGAAAGAAGATATGGGATGCAGATTCGTCGGAGTTATAACAAAGACAACATACAAAGGGCTGCAACATCAGTGAGGCTTGTTTTCTCTGTAAAACATATGAAGTATTAAGCTTTCCCACCAACAAGATCCATATCAGCACATTCACCCTTCGAGGGCAAAAAGAACACCAAATAGCCAGAAAAAGCTGCTTGTCTAGCGCCAACCCAATCCCAAAGTGAGAAACTAGTGACCGAACAGAAAAATGACCTCTAGGCTCGATGGACCAGACTCTCCAATCTTCCTTTAATGACAGTTTTTGATCCCTAAGACAATTTTTGACCTCCAGGTTCTTTGGTTTCGTTTTGTTGGGATGAAAGGATCCAACGTCTGGTTGAGGATTAGGTGTTGGGAAAAATTAGGAGCTTTGTCGCGGATGAGATGAGTTAAAAAGTTTCTACCCGTTGTTCTCCCTCTAAAGAGTTTGATTCTTTTGTTGTTTTTGTTTTGTGTGTTTCTTGGTTATCGTTTTTTTGTTTTTGTGGGATTTAGTTTCTGTTGGTCTCTCTTGAGGGAGTTAGTGAGTTCGGGTTGGATTTCTTGTAAGGGGTTTCCTTTTTGCTGCTTGTGTTTCGCTCTGTATTTGAGTCTTTGTCTCTTTTTCATTATTTCAATGAAATTCCTATTGCCACCTTTAAAAAAAAACAAAATAAACTCATGAACTTAACATCTCGATCAGAAACAATAGTTTTAGGGATTCCATGTAAATTAACAATTTCTTGAAAAAACAAGTGTGCTATGTTAAGAGCATCAACCGTTTTTTTACCTGGTATAAAATGGGCCATCTTACTGAACCTGTCAACCACCACCAAAACTGAATCAAAACCTCGTTGAGTTCGCGGGAGGCCTATGATGAAGTCCATTGACAGATCTTCCCATATTGTGTTAGGGATAGGTAGGGGTGTATATAGGCCTGTATTTTGTCTTACACCTTTAGCAGTCGGGCAAATATAACATCTTTATTGACATCTTTTCTGATTTGAGGCCAATAGTATCGAGGAAAAAGGGATTGTAAAGTTTTGTCTCTTCCAAAATGGCCAGCCAAACCTCCTGAATGAGCCTCTTTAATCAAAGCTTCTCTTAAGGAAGTATGTGGAATACAGAGGGCATCATTATGGAATAAGAACCCATCAAGTATGTGGAAGTTTTGGCATTGCATATGACTATTACATTTATGCCATATATCCTTAATCATGGTCTTCAGAGTACAAGTCAGGTATTATATCAAATGCTATAATTTGCCCCCTTAAAAGTGTAAGTAGTGTACCTTTGCAGCTTAATGCATCAACTACTTTGTTTTGTTTCCCTTTTGTTTATTGTATCACAAACTCAAATCGTTGTAGGAATTGCAACCACCTAGCATGCATCTTACTAATGTTTTTCTGAGCATGTAAAAACTTTAACGAAAAATGGTCAGTGAGTAACACAAAAAATTTCCCAAGTAAGTAGTGTTCCCAATTTTTTAATGCTCGAACAAGTGAATAAAGGTACTGCTCATATGTTGACCAATTATGACGAGCAGGGCTTAGTTTTTCACTAAAAAATGCCCTTCTTGAGATAAAACAACACCAATGCCTACACCCGATGCATCAACCTTGCTTGTTCAGAGTGTTTGAAGTTAGCTGGGTGTTTGCTTCGGAGGTCAAAGATAATGTGGTTCAGCTGTTGATCGGGCCATCACTCAATGTCAAGGCTTCCTTTTTATGGCGCAATGCGATCAAGGCTACTTTTTTTGACATTTGGTTCGAAAGGAATCAACGGGTCTTCGAGGATAGGTTTTCTACTGCTAATCGTGTTTTCGATTCTCTTTTAGTTAGAGTCTCTTCTTGGTGTGCTATCTCTAAGCATTTTGATGGATATAACTGTTCTGATATTAGTCTAAATTGGAAGAACTTTATTTTCCCATGTGATAGCTAAAGAATTTTTATGTTTTGTTGCTTTTTTAATTTAGTGTTGTTTTTGTACTTTGAGCATTAGTCGCATTTCATTATATCAATGAAATTGTTGTCACCTTTATCAAAAATATTATGAGGCAATGGGGGGAGGTGAGTTCTTTGGTGCATTATCGGTTGGGGAATGGGCTTCGAATACGTTTTTGGGAGGATGTTTGGATTGGGAGCTCCGCTCATAAGGAGGCCTTCCCTCGTCTTTTTCGGATTGTGTGTTTTACGGATATAAAAGTGGTCGAGGTTTGGGACTCTATAACTACAACATGGAACCTATCTTTTAGAAGAAATTTAAAGGATGAGGAGATGGATGAGTTTGTGAATCTGTTTGGAGTTTTAAAGGAGTCAATGCCATCTTTGGAGGAGGATGGGAGACGATGGGCTGTAGATGGCTCAGGGAGGTTCTCCGTTTGATTTTTGGTGTCTTTTTTGGGCAAAGGACAAGCAATGGAAAAATCATTATGTTGAGCTCTTTGGTGCTCTTCTTGTCCAAGACGAGTTAACGTGCTGATATGGATCTAGGTGTTCGGAAAGTTGAACACAACGGAGGTACTTCAAAGGAAGCAAATTTCAGTGTAAGTGTTAATGCAACCTTCGGTTTGCCTTCTTTGCTTCAGATCGGGGGAATTTGCTATTCATTTGTTCTTTCAGTGTGAATATGCTTTGCATTGCTGGTCAAAGTCGTTTCAAACTTTCAATATTTGCTGGGTGTTCTCAAATATGGTGTCAGAAAACGTAGTCCAACTGCTTTCGGGGCCTAATTTGCCCCCTAAGGCAAGAATACTCTGGAGAAATAGAGTCAAGGCCATGCTGTCAGAAGTTTGGTTCAAAAGAAACCAAAGGATATTTGAAGATAAATCCATGGAGTGGAGTAGAAGATTCGTTTCAATTCATTTAAAGGCCTCATCCTGGTGTGTTCTTTCCAAGTTTTTTGATGGTTACTTTTTTTTTTTTTTTTTGACAAGGCAACGAAAGAGATTTCATTGATATAATGAAAAGAGACTAATGCTCAAAGTACAAAGGAGAAACCAGAAAATAGGCAATACAATGGGATAAAAGTCCTGTAAAAACACTAGAATAAAAAACAACAATCCCAACGACACCCAACAAATCAACCAACACTATAAAGAAACAAGCGCCATAAAAGACAAAGATCCAACAAAATTGAAGAAGGCATCTTCCCTTGAAGCACCTCGGAAGCAATCAAACTTCCAATCACCATGATCCACAATAAGACATTAGCCTGAATTAAGGCAAGAAGAAAACCATAGAGCACGGATAAAAAAAACTTAACCATGGACAACCCCTCATTACCAAAAGAAGCCAATAGAAAGAGCAGAAACAATCCTGAAGGCTCAAAAAACGAAGGACTCCAAACCTCCCAAAACACTCGGCTTCAACTCCTACTTTAACCGATATTTTAAGATCAACCCACAACACCAACATACCACCCGATCTTCCGTAAGCCTCCACATGAGCCCACCCAATATCTCTCGAGCTCCAAACTGATTTTATTACATTAACATCTATAATTACCAGCTTAGTTTCTTAGATTTATGTCTCTCCTGGCACCCCTTTGTTTGTGGAAGCTAAAGTCTGTTCGTAATGAGTTATATGGTTCTGTCTTATGGGGCTTATTCTTTTTGTTGGGTTTGGTTTTTACTTTTTTATACTATTTTCTTGTATTATTTCATTATATTAATGAAATCGTTTGTTTCCTTGTCAAAAAAAAATAAAAATAAAAAATTAGGTAGGTGTTCAAAGGCAATGATCTCTCCATGTAGCAAAGTTAAGAGATTACCTTTTCTGCTTAATGCATCAGCCACCTTATTTGTATTTCCTACTGTGTCTAATGACAAAATCAAACCTTTGAAGGGATTGAATCCAACAAGCATGCATGCGTTATTGTTTTTTGAGAATGAAGAAATTCCAAGGAAAAGTGGTCAGTTAATAAAACAAATTCTTTACCCAGTGAATAATGTTCCCATTGTTTCAAAGCTCTTACAAGGGCGTAAAATTCTTGTTCATAAGTGCTCAATTTTTGTCTTGCTTCACTTAAATTTTCACTAAAAAATTCAATAGGATGGTTTTCTTGGCTTAAGACACCACCAATCCCCACTCCCGATGTGTCTACCGATACTTCAAATGGTTTAGAAAAATTATGAAAGCCAAGAATAGGGGTAGAACTTAGCTTTGTTTGAAGGATAGAAAAACTGTGCTGTTGATCAGGTCCCCAAATGAATTGACTCTTTTTTAAACACTGAGTTAAAGGGGCAGCAAGTGTACTAAAATGCTTAATGAATTTTCAATAAAATGATGTCAGGCCTATGAAACTTTGGATTTCACGAACTGTTTTGGGAATGGGCCAGTTAGAAATAGCTTCAACTTTCTCGGGATCAACCGCTATGCCATTATTGCTGATTATAAACCTAGGAAATTGATTTTGGTGGAGAAAAAACTGCAGTTCATTAAGTTTATGTAAAGTTGGTAATCTCTAAGTGAAGTAAAAACAGTAGTTAAGTTTGTTAGATGCTCCTCATGAGTTTTACTATAAACTAATATGTCCTCAAATACACAACTACAAATTTATTAAGAAATGGAAGTACTTGATTCATTAATCTCATAAATGTGCTTGGTGCATTGGATAATCCAAAAGGCATTACTAGCTATTCAAGAAGTCCTTCATTGGTTTTAAAAACAGTTTTCCATTCATCTCTTGGACGGATTCTAATTTGATGGTATCCACTCCGAAGGTCTATTTTGGAAAATACTAAAACACCTCCTAATTGGTCTAAAAGATCATTTAAACGAGAAATAGAGAATCTATATTTTATTGTGATCTTGTTTATAGCTCTACTATAAACACAAAGGTGCCATGATCCATCTTTCTTAGGAGCTAAAAGGGCTGGAACAACACAAGGACTTAAGCTTGGTTGGATATGTCCTTTGATTAATAAGTCCTGTATTTTTGTCATGGAGGACTTGATATTCCTTGGGGCTCATTCTATTATGTGGTAGGTTTGGTAATGAACTTCCCGGGATTAAAGCTATTTGATTTTGGATATTTCTAAGGGGTGGTAGGGAATTTGGAGTTTCTGTCAAAGTGGGAAAATCAGTAAGTAATTGAGACACCCTATTGTCTATTGATACAGTAGTTGTATCCGGAAAGTTTTCTTTAACAATAAATGCTACTACGGATGTAAAGTTTTTGTGAAGAAACTCCTTACTTGGGGATATGAGGAAAAGTTGGTTTTTCATTTCTGAATTTGAGGAATGCTTCTTCTTGCTATTTGTTTTCCCGAGGGGTAATAAGATCACCTTCTTGCCCATCCAATTGAATTCATACGTGTTATCACGACCCTTGTGAATAACTTGGTTGTCATATTGCCATGGCCTATCGAGAAGGATGTGACAAGCATCCATGTCCAGAACATCACACAATCTGGTCTTTATAATGGCTGCCAATAGAGAGAGAAATAGTATAAATCTCATTTACATTAGTTTCTCCTCCCTTCCCTTCTTAATCCAACTTACCTTGTGAGGGTTTGGATGAATCTCCGACTTAAGTCCGAGGGCAATCACCAACTTTTTTGAAATAATGTTTTCACTACTCCCACTATCAATGATTACTTGGCATACCTTACCGTTAATGGTACATCTTGTACGAAATAAATGGTGGCATTGGGGGTGGGACTCAGTCTTTGGTGTGAGAGTAATTCGTTGTAGGAGGAGTATAGAGTTAAAAAGAGGAGTGGGTGGGTCTTAAAATTGGATTTTGAAAAAGCTTTCGATTGTGTTGATTGGGACCTTTTGGAAGAGGTGCTAAAGTTGAAAGGCTTTAGTCCTAAGTGGGTGCAGTGGATGATGGGTTGTGTTTCGAAGCAGAAATTTTCTATCATCATTAACAGGCTGCCTAGGGGGAGGATAGTGGCTTCTCGAGGACTTAGGCAGGGGAATCCGCTCTCCCCTTTTCTTTTCCTCTTGGTAGTAGAAGTACTTAATGGTTTGTTTGATAACATGTTTCGGCAAGGGGTGTTTGAGGGGTTTAGAGTGGGGAAAAACAATGATCACATTGCTATTCTTCAATACGTTGATGATACTTTGATTTTCTGCAAAAATGATGATGTTGCCATGAAAACTTTAATTGAAACAGTGAGATTGTTTGAAGCTTGCTCTGGGTTGCAGATAAATTGGGAGAAATCATCAATTTGTGGGTTGAATATTAGGGATGAAAGGATAGAGGAGGTGGCGGGGGCTTTGGGGTGCAAGAGTGTTAAACCGCTTTTTCCTTATTTGGGGTTGCCTCTAGGGGGTCATCCAAAATCCATCTCCTTTTGGCAACCGGTTCTTGATAATTTTGGGAAAAGATTGGATAGGTGGAGAAGATTCAATCTCTCAAAAGGGGGACGTCTAACGTTGTGTTCTTCCATTCTTGAAAGCCTACCTTTTTATTTTTTTTTTCAGTTTTCGAAGTTCCAGCAGTAAGTAATCTTGATATTGTTGGAGCGGTTGCTTCACGGGGTGGGTGGGGGGTCTGCATCTTTGCCTCAGTTTGGAAGGTGAAAATCCCAAAGAAGGTTAAGTTTTTTGCTTGGCAGTTTCTTCACGGAAGAGTCAATACTCTGGATAGGGTCTCGAGAAGACTTTCGTCCTTGGTTGGTCCTTGGTGTTGCATTTTGTGTAAGAGGGCGGCGGAGGATATCGACCATTTATTTTGGAGTTGTGAGTTGGCTCAGGATGTCTGGAGTCGTTTCGTCGGTGAGTTCGGGCTTCCCTTTTCTTGAGGAGAAGGGACTTGTAGGGAGAGGCTGGAGGAGTTCCTTTTACATCCCCCAGTTAGGGGGAAAGGAGCGTTTTTATGGAAGGCAGGAGTTTGTGCTGTCCTTTGGGGTCTCTGGGGGGAGAGAAACAATTGAATCTTTCGAGGGCTGGAGCGTTCCTCCCTTGATATTTGGACACTTATTAGATTCTATGTTTCTCTCTGGGCCCCGATTTCTAAGTTTTTTTGTAATTATCCTCTAGATTTTATTTTGCTTGGGTGGAGCGCTTTGTTGTAAGCTCCCCCTCTCTTTTGTGGGCTTGTGTTTTTGTATGTCCTTGTATTCTTTCATTCTTTCTTAATGAAAGCTTGGTTTCTTATCAAAAAAAAAATTGATGTTGTTGGAACGGTTGGTAAGATCGTTCTTTTGGGAAGGAGCAAAAGGGGGCTAGGTTAATCATTTGGTGGGTTGGAAAACGGTAGCTAGACCTCTAGATGCTGGGGGTTTAGGTATTGGAGCTTTGAAGATTAAAAACCAGGCGTTGTTATCTAAGTGGGGCTGGAGGTTTGCAGTGGAAAGAGGTTCGCTATGGCGAAGGATTGTGGTGGCCATTCATGGGGAGACGAATAATGGTTGGGGAGTTGCAAGGTCTCGGGGGACTAGTTTGAGAAGTCCATGGATGAGCATTGTAAAGGCATGGCAGAAGGTGCAACACATGTCGGTGTTCAGATTGGGCAATGGAAGGAGCATTCGATTTTGGTTGGACCCTTGGGCGGATGAGGTTGCGCTGAAGGATAGATTTCAAAATCTATATGTGCTTTCAAATAGTAAATCAGTTTGTGTGGCGGATGTATGGGATCATGGTTCTGGGTCTTGGGGGTTGTCCTTCAGGCGGGCGTTAAAGGAGGAAGAGGTTGAAGATTTTGTTGATTTTATGGCAGTTCTGGATAGGTTTAAGCCTTCCTTAGCAGAGGATTCGAAATGGTGGAGTGCGGAGTCTTCAGGAGTCTTTTTTGGTAAAGTTTGTGGTAAAGAGGCTGTGTGGTTTTCCCCTGTGGAAAAGGCTGTGTTTAAAGTTATTTGGCAGTCCAATTGCCCTAAAAGAATCAAAGTTTTGATGTGGATTCTTATTTTTGGAAAGTTGAATACTGCGGAGGTGATTCAAAGGAAGCATCCTTCTATGTGCTTACAAACCTCGGTTTGTTTTTTGTGTTACAAAGGAGCTGAATCGGGTTTTCATCTCTTCATAGATTGTGAATTCTCTAAGAAATGTTGGTATAAGATGTTTCAAGTTTTTGAGGTTAGTTGGGTATTTGCTGGAAATTTGCAAGAGTGTGTACTGTACTTCATCTTTTGATGGGGCCTTGTCTGGGCAAGAGGGCTTCGGTTTTGTGGGGGAATGCAGTTAGAGTCATCTTGGCGGATATTTGGTTCGAGAGGAATCAACGCATCTTTCAAGGGGTTGCTTGGTCGTGGGAGGCTCGTTTTGAGGCTATGCAGCTTAAGGCCTCGTCCTGGTGTGCTCTGTCCAAAACCTTCGATGGTTTTTCCATATCGGATATTAGTTTAAATTGACATGCTTTTATTTGCTCTCATTAGTTTTTTTGCTTTGTATTTGTCCATATTTTCGGGTTTGTGGGCAGGTTTTGGTTTGCTGTGGCTCTGGTTTGTGTTTATTTGTTTTCATTTTGTTGGTTTCTTTAGGGTTTCGTGAGATGGGTTTGGTTTGTTGTAAGGGGGTCAATTTTATTGCTTCAGTTCTGTTTTGTTTTCGAGACTTTGGTCTCTTTTTCATTACTTCAATGAAATTTTGTTGTCACCTTTCAAAAAAAAAAAAATTCGTTGTAGGACATATAATAGTTGATCTCGATGATCGGGTTGAGTGTAATTGATGTCCTCCTTTTCTTCGGATTCTTCTTTTTGAAAATCTTCATCCTTTAGTTCTCTAATTGCTAAGGTGCGACGTTGAGGGCATTCATTGGACAAGTGACCTTGTTGTCCACACCTGAAACATTTACCCAAGGAAGAACGATTATAGGGATTAGAAGTTCTTTTAGTTGTATAATTTTCCAAACCTTTAGCCACCGAGCTATTTTCAACTTGTTCCTCTTTTTTGTCTGGTTGATTGGAGCTTGTCACATTGCCTTGGAAAGGAGTTTTTGATGCATCATAAACCGTCTTTCGTTGATTTTGGTTTAACTTATCCCAAGAACTCCTCCATTGATAAGTTCAGATCAGTTTAGATTCATCATTCTGTTCAATTTTTGTGGCTAATGTGATAGCATCTGCAGGATAAGCAAGAGGATGTAAGTTAACCATTTCTTTAATGTCTTTCTTAAGTCCATTTACGAATTTGGAAATTTGTTGTTGTTCTGTTACATGAAGGTTGTTCCTTGCCCCTAAACGATGGAACTCTTCGGTATAGTCCAGTATTGATCGCCCTCCTTTCCTATATTGTTGGTATTGATCATAGAAGATTTGTTGATAATTGATAGGAAGGAATCTTTTCTTCATTAAACGCAACATCGACCATTTCTTGATGGTGTCTTTACCATAGTATCTATGGTTATTCTGGAATTGATCCCACCATGCTGATGCGCCACTTTGGAGTTTGAAGGCTACTAGTTTCACTTTTTTGCCTTCTGGAGTGTTGGTATACTCAAAGAAGCTTTCAACCTTTTTAACCCAATCTAAACAGGCTTCAACATCCATCCTTCCGTTGAAATTAGGTAGGTCTATCTTCATCCTGAAATCTTGAATTTCATTTTGTGCCCAATGTTGTCTCCTTCGAACTCCTACTTCTTGATCTTGATTCCTCATATTGTGAAAGTCGTCCTCTCCAGGAGATTTAGAATCTTGATTCATGAATCCAAGCATTTGAATTTCTAGACTTCTTCTAAGCATTCGGTTTCCAGCTCTTCTTGGAGAATTTTGGTTGAGCTCTTGGTTTTCTTGAACATATCTTTCGATACAAGGATTTAGGGGGCTTTCTCGCATGGGAATATTACTGTTTGTCACATTGAGCTGCTGTATGAATTGTCCAAACATTTGTCTTAATTCACGAGCTTCTTGCTTGACCTCATCCATGACCGATTCCACTGCATTCAGTCTCCGTTGTGTGTCTAGTTGTAGTGAGGAGGATGCTTCCGCTGCCATGTTTGATTTCTAAGGTGTTGGCGGATCGGTTAAGAAATGTGATGCCCTCTATTATGTCAGAAGTTAGAGTGCTTTTATTCATGGTAGACAGATTTTGGACCCTATTCTAATTGCTAATGAGGTGGTGGAGGAGTACCGAGTTAGAAAGAAGAGTGGTTTGATAGTGTGGATTGGGGCTTCTTTGGAGGAGGTTATGAAGCTAAAAAAGTTTCATGTTAAATGGATCCAATGGATTATGGGGTATGTGGTTGATCCTAAATTCTCCACATTTATTAACGGTCGGCCTAGGGGGAGAATAGTAGCTTCGAGGTGTTTGCATCAAGGTGATTCATTATCACATTTCCCTTTTTTTTTAATTGATTTTTGAAGTGCTGAATTCTTTAGTTGATAATATGTTTCGACAGGGTCTTGTTGAAAGCTTTAGAGTGGGCAAAGATAATGTTCATGTTTCTATCTTGCAATTTGCCGATGACACTTTTGTATTTTGTAAAAATGATGATAAAATGTTGGACCATATGATTCAAACGACATCTTTATTTGAAACTTGTTAAGGTCTGAGAATTAATTAGTTTTTTTTATTATTTATTTATTTATTTTTTTAAAAAACACCAAACTTTCATTGAGATAAAAATGAAAGAATACATGGAGCATACAAAGTAAAAGTGGGGGGGGGGGGAGCATTTGTGGTATTAATATTCCTGATTCCAAAATCGAGGAGGTTGCGGAGAAAATTGGTTGTAAAAGTGTACGTTTGCCATTCACGTACCTTGGTCTTTCTTGGGAGGTAATCCAAAGGCTATTTCCTTTTGGTAGTCTGCGATTGATAATTTTGAAAAAAGATTAGACGGTTGGTGGTGGTTTAATTTGTCAAGCGGAGGCCGTTTGACTCTATGTAGTTCAGTTTTAAGTAGTCTGCCTTTATACTTCATGTCGCTTTTCGATTTGCCGGCTCAAGTTTCCTTAATTTTGGAAAATGAGGGTGGAAAAGTCGCTCATTTAGTGAGTTGGAAGTTGGTTTCTAAATGTCAGCTTTCTGGAGGTTTAGGAATTGGAGCAGTGATTGCCTTCGGGTTTTTTCATTATATCAATGAAATCGTTTTGTTACCTTGTTAAAAAAAAAGGAATTGGAGCAATGAAATTGAGAAATCTGGCCTTGTTGGCCAAGTGGGGGTGGAGATTTTCTGTAGTGCAGTCTACTTTGTGTGGCCGCCAGTATTCATAGACTTTTGAATGGTGGGTGGGACTCTTTGAGATCTAAATTGTCTAGTTTAAGAAGCCCTTGGATGAGCATTTCAAAAGTATGAGCGAACTTTCATCATCTGGCTCTTTTTAAGTTAGGAAACGAGTGGCGAATTCGGTTTTGGCAGGATTCTTGGGTAGGTAAAACTCCTCTCATGGATAGGTTCCATTCTTTATTTTTGGTATCCACCTCTCAATCGGGTTGTGGAGCTGATTTCTGGGACTTTAATACTGGTTCTTGGAATCCATCCTTTAGGAGGATGTTAAATAAGGACGAAAAATTGCTGTTTTTTAAGATTTTTTTTTGGCTATGTTGAACAATTTGAAACCTTCTTTGTTGGAGGATTCAAGAAGATGGTTGGTAGACTCCTGTGGATTGTTCTCAGTCAGCTCTTTGTCCAAGCACTTAGCTAATCATTCACATTTGGACAAGCTGGTTCATAGTACTATTTGAAAGTCTAAATGCCCTAACAGGGTCACAGTCTTCATATGGATTCTCTTGAATGGTCACTTAAACAAATCAAATGTCTTGCAAAGGAAAATGTCTTTAATGAAGTTGCAATCCTCGATGTGTTTACTTTGTCATAAAAGATTCGGAATCCGGCTTTTATATTTCTTTGGTTGTGAATTTGCATTGGAGTGTTGGTACAAGTTATTTAAGATTTTCAATGTCAGTTGGGTATTTTCTAATTGTCTTAAAGACAATGTCTTAAAACTTATTATTGGGTCTGCGTTAGCAGCACAATCCCAAATGCGGTCAAAGCCATTTTCTTGGATATTTGGTTCGAACGGAATCAACAAACTTTTGAAGAAAAATTCTTAACTTGGGAAGCTCTTTTCAATGCTGTTCATCTCAAGGCTTTTTCTTGGTGTGCTCTATCCAATCTTTTGAGGGGTTTTCTTTGTTTGATATTAATTTAAATTGGAATGCTTTTATTTGTTCTTTTTAATTGCTGGTTGCTTTTGTTTTCTTTTTCTCTCCTTCATGGAGCTTGTATTTTGGAGAGTCTCTTTTTTCATTTCTTCAATGAAAAGTGTGGTTTGTTTCTTGTAAAAAAAAATTGATCTTCAATTTTCTGCTTCCACAATCTCTATAGTTTGTCGTTTGCAAGGAAGAAATGACGATTCCTCAAGGATATTAACATTTGCAACGTGATTTAGGCTATTGGACTACGTTTAAAGAATATTTTGATTCTTTATTTCCAAATGGTTGCTTTTGTCCTTTGCTTCGTCTTTCTTTATTCTTATCTACAAAGAATCTCATCAACACTTTTCCTCCACTCACAAAAGTTAATTTGCATTTTGCAGAGTCCTTCATCCAGAAATTCACCACATGGTATATTTTGTAGCCGAACATTGAATCTTCGATCGATCAGTGCCATTGGATATGACATGGACTACACATTGATGCATTATAATGTCATGGTAATTTTTTTCTTAACGAGATAGAAATTTTTCATCAGAAGATGAAAAGAGACTAATGCTCAAATATACAAACTCCCACAGGAGTGAACAAGAAATAAAATTACCACATAACCAAGAATACAAAAAAGTTAGATATTAAAACAAAAAGGCCTCCCAATTCCGATATATATCCATCAAAGAGTAATCCTCAAAAAGCTTGCTAGCCGAGTACCAAGAAGAGGCTTTCAAACTAGCTGAATCAAAACAGAGAGTCTCTGAAAATTCTCTGATTTCTTTCAAACCAAACTTTCGAAAGAATAACTTTGACAACATTAACCCAAATAAGATGCACTCTAGAATTAAATGACTGTCTAAACAACAATTGTTCAACATTTAGCTCAACATTGTTAGAGAACACCCAATTGAAATTAAAAATCTCAAATAGCTTGAGCCAACACCATCTTGAAAACAAACAGTCAAAAAATAAATGATCGAGTGTTTCTCCTGCCATAAAGCACTTAACACCAACTGTAGGCTGCAAACACTGATTGGGAAATTTTCTTTGCAAAACTTCAGCTGAAATAAGGCTTCCATTCAGCAGAACCCAAATAATGATATTAACCTTCCTTGGGCATTCTGATTTCCATAAAACCGCAGTCATCTTTTTCCCCACAACAACAACTCCCAAAAATCTAGTTGCTGACTTCACCGAAAACTCCCCTGATGGTTCCAAGCTCCACCATTTGCGATCTTCATCCCTAGAAGGAGAAACCGTTGAAATTAACAATCGAAATTCCTGAAAATCCTCCATTTCAACATCCTTCATTATCTTCTGAAAACCACATTCCATGACAAGGTGGCCGCATCCCAACACGAAGCAACAGACTTATTCGGCTGAGAAGAAATAGCAAACAACTGGGGAAAGACCTCCTTCAAAGCTGCCAAACCTATCCACACATCATGCCAAAACAGAATTTTATCACCATTTCCCAGAGAAAACCTTACTTGAGACTCCACTTTCTTCAAGCACTTGGAAATACTATCCCAAGGGCTTCTTAAACTAGACTTAAACCTCCCAGCCGTATGCCAATTCCCCATACTATCTCCATGAATACTGCTAATCACTTTCCTCCAAAAACCATGAGGCTCAGTAAAGTATCTCCAACCCCATTTGGCAAGCAAGGCAATGTTCCTATTCTTTATACCCTCGATTCCCAAACCTCATTGATTTTGTCCCTTTGAAGCCAAACTCCATCTAACCAAATGATTTTCCTTGCTTCCCCCCGCTCCTTCTCAAAAAAACTCTCTCAGCAACCTTTCAATCATCAAGCAAGCCGCTGCCGACATTTGAAAAACGGATAGATAATATAATGGGATAGAAGATAGCACCGAATTACACAAAACCACCCTTCCACCTCTAGAAAGATTGAATCTCTTCCACCTTTCAATCCTTACCTGAATCTTCTCAACCACCGGCTGCCAAAAAGAAAGTAATTTAGGATGCCCACCCAATGGAAGGCCAAGGTACAAAAAGGGCATTGAGACTACCCTACAATTCAACCTATCCGCAAACTCATCCACCTTAGAATGGTATTACACTGCTTGTAGTGTATGTCGATGATATCGTTATCACTAGAGATGATACTTCAGGTATATCCTCTTTGAAAACTTTCCTTCAGGGTCAGTTTCATACTAAGGATCTGGGAACATTAAAGTATTTCTTGGGCATTGAATTGATGAGAAACAAGAAAGGTATCTTTTTGTCGCAACGGAAATATGTACTTGATTTGCTATCTGAGACAGGAAAACTAGGAGCTAAACCATGCAGTACTCCGATGATACCTAATTTGCAACTCACCAAAGAAGGAGAAGCATTTAAAGATCCTGAGAGATACAGAAGATTGATTGGAAAGTTGAATTATCTGATAGTAACACGACCAGACATAACTTATTCAGTAAGTGTTGTGAGCCAATATATGTCTTCGCCTACTGTGGATCATTGGGTTGCAGTTGAACAAATTATATGCTACTTAAAAGCTGCACCTGGACGCGGGATCTTATATAAAAATCACGGTCATATTAAGATTGAATGTTTTTCTGATGCTGACTGGGCAGGATCTAAAGAAGATAGAAGATCAACATCTGGATATTGTGTTTTTGTAGGAGGAAATTTGGTGTCGTGGAAGAGTAAGAAGCAAAATGTGGTATCACGTTCGAGTACTGAGTCAGAATATAGAGCCATGTTGCAGTCTGTGTGTGAAATAGTGTGGATAAATCAATTTTTGTCTGAGATTGGATTTAATATGTCTATGCCAGCTAAATTGTGGTGTGATAATCAAGCCGCACTTCACTTTCCTTCAAACCCAGTGTTTCATTAGAGAACTAAACATATTGAAGTGGATTGTCACTTTATTCGCGAGAAAATACAACGATGTTTGGTGTCCACAGGATATGTGAAGACTGGAGAACAATTGGGAGATATTCTTATTAAAACCTTAAATGGAGCAAGAATAAATTATCTGTGTAACAAGCTAGGCATGTTTGACATATTTGCTCCAGCTTGAGGGGGAGTGTTATAATATATATATTGTTGTCCTTTATCGTAATTGTAAATTCTTTAGTATTAGGGTTTCTTTGTATCCTATATATATTTGTCATAGAGCTCAAATGTGAATAGAACAAATATTTTCTTTCTCAATTCTGATTTACAATCACCACCAGTACCTTCCTTCTCAACCGAATCCACTGAAAGACTATAACAAGGCAAATGCCTAAAACAACCAAACTTAACTTCCTTTATTAGCTCCCAAAAAGCCAAACCCCCTTCCTTAAGGAACCCAAACGGCACATGAATGAAATTCCTTCCCCCTGTTTTAGGCCAAACCACACACCTCAAAAACCAACCAGAAACCGAACGAAGCTTCCCAACCGAATGGAACCTGAATCATCCCGAACTTGCTTGCAAAAAAACGATTGGATTGGCTTATTCCAAACCTCTACCAAGGACCTCTCCAACCACCCCAAATGCGACTCAGAAAGGAAGATGGATTGATTAGCCAGTACCTCATCTAATCCATAACCAGAGTTCTTAGGCCGAACACAAAAGAAAGAACCCCCAATTTTCCTGCTTTTAACTTCCATTTGAACTCAAGTAAATCTCAGAACATACAAAAATCAAGAAGAAGAAACCAGACAACCCAATAGCCTTTAAAAAAACCTTCTAAAGAGAACTAAATAAAAATGACAAACCAGACAAAGAACAGAACCACCAACGAAATATGAGAGAGCACCACGTCAAGAGAGGAGAGAGCGCACCCGCCATCTCCATAGAGAATTGCTTCAAAATCAGTGGTTACCAGCGGAAAATCCAAAAGTTATGCAGAGGTAGTTAGGGATTCAAGATCCATGGTTTGAGTCTTCACAACCTTTGGAAGAACATTGGGAAAATATGGTTCAATTTTGATTCCTTGGCCCGTTACAAACTGGGGAATGGGATAAGAACTAGTTTTTGAGAGGATCCATGGCTGAATAACAATAATGTCATGGTAATTGTCTCTGATATTTTTTCACCCAATAAGCACGGGAAAAGGATTAGGGCAGTTTTCTTGCTAGTGATCTTTTTCCTATAAGAAAATGGTTAGTGATTTTACGACACTGAAATATTTCATACCTAACTTAACTCTTTCTTCTTTTCACATTAATTTCTGTCCATCTTTTAATTATTTTCGAATAACTTATATACATGTACTCCTTCAGGCTTGGGAGGGAAGAGCATACGACTACTGTATGGAAAACTTAAGGAATGTGGGTTTCCCTGTTGATGGACTCGCTTTTGACCCAGACTTGGTAATAGTTCTTTCCGAGCTAGTTTAAGAATTGTTGTGGTGGACTTTGTTCTGATCCTTATATCGTGTGTTTCCTTTGTCTCTGCATTTGTCACTTCAATATTTAATTAGGTTATAAGAGGCCTTGTCATAGACAAAGAGAGAGGTAATTTAGTAAAGGCTGATCGTTTTGGTTATGTAAAAAGAGCAATGCATGGAACAACCATGCTGTCTACTCGAGATGTAAGGTATATGTTTAAGTATAACTTTGTGCTAAACTTCTTTTGTGCCAGATAGCCATTAATTCGATGAAAGGCATGCAACCAGTCTTTTAAATTGTAATAAGACATTAGCTCCACCTTTTTGTGGGCTAAAACAATAGCTCTTGCCTCTCAATTCATATAACACTCTTACGCAAGAATACCCGTGTGTATTTCTTATCATCATTATTGTATAATTTTCTGGAGCTTAAGATGGACATCAAGAAATACTCTGAATTGCCCGACTTTTCAACATTTTAAAATTTCTAAATTGTATTAAGATTTTTTTTAGAAGCCTTTGTTGTCAGATGTTGCATTTTTAGGTATAGGCTATAGCCTATAGGTATTAGGTAACTGGCTCAAACAACTTATAATTGGTGTATTATATTTAATGGTTCTTATTTTCTTCCCATATTGTATTTTACATGTAAATTTCATAGTTTGAAACGAAAAATTGAGCTTGAGAATTATTTAAATATATTACAATATAAAATATTGGCTATATAAGAGAGCAAGAGTTCGAGTCTGGTTAGTTTCGTTTTCATTATTTTAATGAAATCTTTGTTTCCTTGTAAAAAAAAAAAAGGAAAAGAAGTTAAAATATTGGCTATATATATATATTGTAGTAAATATACTTGCTTATATTAAAATACATATACTTCATATCCCAAATCCGATGCGTTACTGTGTACAGTTTTCCTATAAACGGGGCAGGGTGTTATGGGCCACACTTCTTGTATTATACTCATGACCGACCACAATAAGAGAACAAAAGTTTTAGATTATCAAGTTTTCCACCTGGTGCTTGAAAACTGAGGCTTTGGAGGATGCGGGATGCCCCCATACATCCCAAGCCGTTACCACAAAGACCACCCCTTAAAGAATGTGGGTTACTGTGTGCATGTCTCATTATGTTTGTTCCTTGTATATTGTGTTTTTGCTTCTCCTATCATATGCTCAAATTATCCCATAGGATTGAGTTTGGTAGATTAGCCTTGCTAGATTTTTTTTTAATCTTCACTATATTACATATTGCAAACAAAAACTATAGCTAAATTTTCTTGAGTGATGCTGATATTTTGTGCACAGTGAGATTTATGGGAGGGAATTGGTGGATCTGCGAAAGGAGAATCGATGGGAATTCCTCAATACACTATTTTCTGTATCAGAAGCTGTTGCATATATGCAGGTAGCCCTATTGTGATCCACTCTATTATTTGAACATTGCTTGCTCTTGTTACAAGTCAGTTGCTTTGCTTTGGCTTTCTAAAGAAATAAGAATTCCTTTGCCTAAAGTTGTTGATGTAGGACATATTATTCTAAACAGACTTTGTATTTCCCTTAGTTTCTTGAAGATCTTGTTTAAGTGATCTTCTTTTACTATTAGTAACTATTTTTACTGTTTAGTTCTTAAAGTTGTTCAACCAGTTATGTAACATAGAATTGAGAAAGAATAATAATCATTCTATCCACATTTGAGCTATATGACAAACATATATAGGTATACAAAGGAACCCTAATACTAAAGAATGTACAATTACGATAAAGGACAACAATATATGTATATTATAACACTCCCCCTCAAGCTGGAGCAAATATGACAAACATGCCCAGCTTGTTACACAGATAATTTATTCTTCCTCCATTTAAGGTTTTAGTAAAAATATCTCGCAATTACTCTCCAGTCTTCACATATCCTGTGGACACCAAACCTCGTTGTATTTTCTCGCGAATAAAGTGACAATCCACTTCAATATGTTTAGTTCTCTCATGAAACACTGGGTTAGAAGCAATGTGAAGTGCGGCTTGATTATCACACCACAATTTGGCTGGCATAGACATACTAAATCCAATCTCAGACAAAAATTGATGTATCCACACTATTTCACACACAGACTGCGACATAGCTCTATATTCTGACTCAGCACTCGAACGTGATACCACATTTTGCTTCTTACTCTTCCACGACACCAAATTTCCTCCTACAAAAACACAATATCCAGATGTTGATCTTCTATCTTCTTTAGATCCTGCCCAGTCAGCATCAGAAAAACATTCAATCTTTGTATGACCGTGATCTTTATATAAGATCCCGCGTCCAGGTGCAACTTTTAAGTAGCATATAATTTGTTCAACTGCAACCCAATGATCCACAGTAGGCGAAGATTATATTGGCTCACAACACTTACTGAATAAGCTATGTCTGGTCGTGTTACTGTCAGATGATTCAACTTTCCAACCAATCTTCTGTATCTCTCAAGATCTTTAAATGCTTCTCCTTCTTTGGTGAGTTGCAAATTAGGTATCATCGGAGTACTACATGGTTTAGCTCCTAGTTTTCCTGTCTCAGATAGCAAATCAAGTACATATTTCCGTTGGACAAAAAGATACCTTTCTTGCTTCTCATCACTTAAATGCCCAAGAAATACTTTAATGTTCCCAAATCCTTAGTATGAAACTGACCCTGAAGGAAAGTTTTCAAAGAGGATATACCTGAAATATCATCTCCAGTGATAACGATATCATCGACATACACTACAAGCAGTGTAATACCCTTCTCAAATCGTTGATAAAAGACAGAATGATCAGATGTGCTTTTCTTCATTTCAAACTGCTCAAGTGCTTGGCTAAATTTACCAAACCATGCGCGTGGGCTCTGTTTTAACCCATACAAAGATTTTCTAAGACGACAAACTTTATCACTCTCCCCCTGAGTAACAAAACCAGGTGGTTGCTCCATATATACTTCTTCCTGAAGATCGCAATGGAGAAATGCATTCTTAATATCAAGCTGATGCAAGAGCCAACCATGAGTAGCAACCATGGAAATAAATAATCGGATAGAAGTCAATTTAGCAACTGGAGAGAATGTGTCAGAATAATCTATCCCATAAGTCTGAGCATAACCTTTAACAACTAAGTGGGCTTTCAAGCGAGCAACAGATCCGTCGAGATTAACTTTAATGGCAAAAACCCATTTACATCCAATAGTCTTCTTTCCTGCAGGACGAGATACTAAATCCCAAGTACCATTATCATCTAAAGCATGCATCTTTTCGATCATTGCATTACGCCAACCAGAATGAGATAAAGCTTCATGAACAGAGTTAGGAAGACAGGTAGAATCAAGGGATGTAAAAAAAGAATATGTAGGTTGTGACAATGGGTGATAAGAGACACAAGAAGTAATAGGGTAAGTACAAATGCGTTTACCTTTACGAAGGGAAATGAGAAGCTCATCACAAGTTCCTGGATCAGATGCCGAAGAATCTTCTGGCATAGGACATGTGTCTGAAGGTTGTTGTGGTATCCGTCTGGTATAAACTTAGGTAATAGGCGGACGCTGAGGGATAGGTGCTGACAGAGGCAGAATAGGGGGAGATGAAGGAGAGACGATCTCATAGATAAGTGTGTCGTCCTCCCCCTGACATGAACTCGACGATGATGGGGTAAAGGGTAAAGCCTCAAAAAACATAACATCAGGAGAGACAAGATACTTGTTAAGACTAGGACAATAACAACGATACCCCTTTTGAACACGAGAATAACCCAGAAAGATGCATTTTAAAGACTTAGGATCTAACTTCGTACGATGAGGATTGATATCTCTAGCAAAACAAGTGCAACCAAATATTTTGGGTGCAATTGGGAACAAAGATTTAGTTGGGCAAAGAACACGATAAGGGATCTCACCATGAAGAACTGAAGAAGGCATTCTATTTATCAAAAAAACAAGCTGTGGAAACTGCATCTGCCCAAAAATGCTTTGGTACATTCATTTGAAAGGATAAAGCTCTAGCTGTTTAAAGTAAGTGTCAATTTTTCTTTTCAGCGACCCCATTTTGGGATGGAGTATCAGCGCAAGAGAATTGATGAAGAATGTCATTTGTACACAAGTAAGATCCCAACATGTTAGAAAAATATTCACCCGCATTATCAGTTCGCAAAATTTAAACAAAGGCATTAAACTGATTCTGAATCTCAGCATGGAAATTGCAAAAATGAGTAACTCAGATCGACTTTTCATTAAATATAAGCAAGTCAGACGTGAAAAATCGTCGACAAAAGTAACTCAATATCGAAATCCAGTTTTGGACATTACAGGACATGGACCCCACACATCAGAATGGACTAATTCAAACGGAGCACTAGCTCGTATATGGACCCTAGGACTCGAACTAAGACGATGAAATTTTGCAAACTGACACGACTCACAATTCAATGAAGACAAGGAAAGAAACTCTGGATACATTTTCTTCAACACGGGCAAAGATGGATGACCGACAATAGACCTCAAACGGAGATGCAACACCAGAGCATGCCACAACTTTCGGCATCTGTTGATAAAAAAATGTAATGGCCTTCAGACTCATATCCTTTACCAATAATCTTCTTCGTCATACGATCCGCTGGAAAGAATGAGATAAGACAATTAAGGTCACGAGTGAGTTTACTAACATAAATCAAATTAAACGAAAGTCAAGGCAAGTGTAAGACAGAAGATAAAGAGAGCGAGGGTGTGAGGTTAATGGTGCCAAATCCAAGAACAGAAGATGTCGAACCATCTGCTAAAGTGACAGATGAAAAAGTTGCAGAGGACAGAGAGATACAAAATAGGCTGGAATTACCTGTCATGTGAGCTGTGGCACCAGATTCGATGACCCATTTGGTGGAAGATGGAAGGAGACAATGATTCTTACCTGAGTCAACAATAGTTGCAATAGGATTCGATGAAGAAGATGCTTGTAGTGAATCCTGGTACGACTGGAATCTAGCAAAATCGTCTGCAGAAATAGTTACCGTTCTCTCAGGTGTATCATTTGTAGACGCAAGCTGAGCTACTTCGGGTCTTTTCCCCCTATTCAACAACTTCCAACAGTCACGTTTCATGTGACCCAGCTTACGACAGTAGTTACATATAATCTCTTGTGGCTCTTGTCGTCGATGATGATCAGAACCAAGTCTCTGATGGTTCCCGACAATTGACCCATGTCTCTGATGATCAGAACTAGGTCTTTGATGACCCGGCTTATCATTCATTCCTTTAGTGACCTTAGGATCATTGCGACTAACTAAAGCAATCGTTGGATGAGAAATGAAGAGCGGATGAAGAATTTTCTGTACGAAGAACTCTACTAAAAACTTCATCCAAAGAGGGGATCTCGGATCCTGAGAGAATTTGTGATTTGGCCATGTCAAATTCAGAGGAAAGGCCATTACGAAAGCTCATGACACCCATCTTTTCTCTTTGAGCTTGTTGAACCTTTATGTCGGTACTAAATGGGTGTAAAGTGTTCAATTCTGCACATGCTTTCTTAACCTGCATAAAATAATTCGTGACAGATCGGTCTTCCTGTTTCGCATGATAAAGAGTTGTGCAGACTTCATACATTTGGTTAACTTGCTCTTTTCCTGAGTATAAGAATTCTAAAAATTCGAGCAGTTCTTTTATAGAATCACAGTGATTTACCAATCCAACCACCTCACCCTTAATTGAATTCTTGATTTGAATATACAAACGAGCGTCATCATGCAACCAAATCCTCCTTGTATTGTCCTCTGGTGGATCCCGATCGATATGATCATCCATCTCAGAGTTTCGTAAATAGAACCTAATTGTTCGACTCCAATCATAATAGTTTGAACCATTCAACTTATGCTCCGTGATCTTTGAAGAGAGGGGAACCAAATTGGGTACAACTATAGGCTTCATCTCAGCCATTATTTTTTTGACAAAGCCCCCTCTCCCCCCCTCCTCCTCTAACCCAATCTTAAGAGTTACAAACAAAGGGGGCCCATGAAAGACATAAGTCAGAAATTAAATAGCCATCAAACAACTTGGAGAGAACACACCAGGATGAAGCTTTTATATGAATTGATTCGAATCTCCTACTCCACATCATGGCCTTGTCTTCAGAAGTTCTCTGATTTCTTTCGAACCATACTTCTGATAGCACTTCCTTCACACCATTCCTCTAAAGCAATTTTGCCTTAGGCCCCAACCTGGGGCCCGAAAGCAATTGGATTACATTCTCAGATACTACGTTTGAGAACACCCAACCCATGTTGAAAACTTGAAATAACTTTGCCCAACATCTTAGTGCAAATTCACATTGAAAGAATAGGTGGTAGGCCGACTCCCCTGAATTGAAACAGAAAACACAAACCGACGGTTGTAGAGTCACTGAAGCCTGCTTTCTCTGGAGCACTTCCGCAGTGTTCAGCTTCCCAAACACCAAAATCCACATCAAAACATTTACACGTCTAGGACAAGATTGATCCCACAAAGCCCGATACAACACTCTATCCATTGCCTGTCCCGCCTTTAAAAGGACACCACCGAAATTAATGAAAAACATCCCGATCTCTCGATAGACCAAAGTCTCCCATCATCATCCGAACTTGGCAATATATTCTTTAGAGTATTCAACAGATTGGCAAACTCTTCCATCTCCTCCTCCTCTAAGTTTCTTCTAAAGGAAAGACCCCAAGAAGCCGTTACATAATCCCAAGCCTCCGCCACTTTGATATCCTTCCCACCCACAACCTGGAATATAAGAGGAAAAGTTTCCTTGAGAGGAGAACTCCCAACCCAAACATCCTCCCAAAAACGTATCCTGAGCCCATTACCCAAACGACCTCACTTTCTCCCAATGCATCATCATACTAATCCAGGGACTTCTCAAGCTCCGCCCCCTTGCAACCGAAGGATTCCAACCATCTTTTGAAATTCCATGAATACTAGCCACCACCCTCTGCCATAACGCCAAGGGTTCACTCCCAAACCGTCATCCCCACTTTGCCAATAAGGCTACATTTTTTCTCCTTAAGTCCCTCACACCTAGCCCTCCCAACGACCTATCCTGAGCAACAAGATCCCAACGAGCAAATGATTAAATTTTGAGCCACTTCTCCCTTCCCAAAAGAAATTTCTCATTATTTGCTCCAATTTCTTCGAAGCAACAGAAGGCATTTCAAACACGGAGAAAAAATAAAGTGGCAAACTAGAGAGGACCGATGAACACAAAGTCATACGCCCTCCTCTTGACAAATTAAATTTCTTCCACCTATCGACTTTCTTTTCGAAGGCATCAATCACCGGCTGCCAAAAGCCCCATGTCCTTGGGTGACCACCCAGAGGTAAACCTAAATAAGAGAAGGGTAAACCACTCACCTTGCAGCCCAATAATCTAGCCATTGCATCAACCTCTGCCTCCTGAATATTAACCCCCACCACAACTGATTTGGACCAATTAACACGCAGGCCCGAGCAAGCTTCAAAGAGCGCAATAGTGTCTACTAGCACCTTCATCATATTATTATCATATTTACAAAAAAGAAGCGTATCATCAGCAAATTGCATAATAGGAATATGAATCTTATCCTTCCCCACTACAAATCCTTCATATAACCCTTGTCGATGCATGGTCTTAACCAAGGAAGATAACACTTCCGAAATTAGAAGAAAAAGATAAGAAGAAAGAGGATCTCCCTGCCTTAATCCCCTTGATGCCTTAACCCTGCCCCTAGGCCTTCCATTTATAAAGATTGAGAACATAGGATTCCTGACACATCCCAAAATCCACTGAATCCACTTAGGGTGAAAACCCTTCAAACACAATACTTCCTCAAGGAAGTCCCAATCCACACTATCAAAGGCTTTCTCAATATCAATCTTCACAATCCACCCCTTTTTCCTTTTTGCTCGATAATCTTCCACTATTTCATTAGCTATAACAATTGAATCCAATATCTGCCTTCCTTGGATAAAAGCACCCTGGAATTCTGACACAATAAAGGGCATCACCGCCTTCAACCTTTCAGCTAAGACCTTGGCCAAAATCTTGTAAGATGAAGAAATCAAACTAATTGGCCTAAAATCCTTCACCGAGCTAGCCCACTCTTTTTTCTGAATTAAACAGATAAAATTTTCCTTTTGAGCCGCATTGAGTTTCCCATTGGCAAAGAATTCCCCAAAAAACCTGTCAAAATCACTTTTCAACAAATGCCAAAATTTAAGATAAAATTCAGCAGTAATCGGCCCCCCCCGGTTTTCTCTCTTCTCTCTCCTCCCGACCTACCCTAATTTGCATCTTCCGATTTCGTTTCCTCGCCCCCGATTTCCTGCGGTGACCGGCTTCCCTTGCCTCCGATCTTCTCCGGTGTCCAGTTCCTTCTCCGGCGCTCGACCCTTAGGCCCGCATTTTTGTTTGAAATTATTTTTTTGATTTTGTGGTTCTCTTTCGAAGCCCTTTCGGTTCTGTCAGGTTTCGAATCGCCACATCTCTTCGTTGTCGTCGTTCTCAGTGTTTGTCTGCCCTGGTACTTCCTTATCGCTTATATCCTTGAAGAAACTTCATCCGGTCACTTGACGTTTGGACTTCCCCCGAGTTCGTTCCCGATTCTTGAATGCGCTGTGATAATAACTGACTGAGGAATATTGAGTTGTGGTTATGAAGACTTTCAGTTGTAGTGTTGGGGGCGGAGATTTCCAGCTATGGAAGGAAGGGTCAGAGGTCATCCTTCGGGCTGATTCGCATGGTGGTCTGATTCGGCTTTCCCTTGCTTATACCGTTTGGTTCCGCGATGCTTTTGCTAATATTGCACTGAAGGTATGTTCTTATTTCAAGCGTCGTAAGTTTAGGGACTCCGAGGCTACATTAGGGCTTTTTAAGATCAGGAAAAGGGAGAGGTGGTTTGCCGAAGGAGTGGTTTGGCCACCCTCTGGTGGTAGAAAGGTGTTTTTTGTTCCCTTGGGCAGGTATGAGATTGGTTGGGATGTGTTTAGGGATCTATTGAATGATTTCATATACTATATCAACCCTCTTTGTCGGGCTTTAGAATCTGAAGAGCCTCTATGTAGTTGGGCACTATCTTAAGGCAGCAGTGAGCGAGGTTTGGTGCTCTCGAAGCCGGTATCCCCAAAAGGGTATTGGGTTTGTAGGGAAAGGGAGGTTGTGTCCGTGGACTTTTCCAACTTATGGGTGGTCACGAAGTTATTTGCACACATCCGTTGGTCGGTTATAAAGGAAACTTTGGAGTCTTATTTTGAAAACAAGGTGCAGATCAACCATTTTGGAAGTGATAAGGCCCTTCTCCTCTTTGATAATGAGTTGAATCAATGCCCTAGGGAGGATTTTGATAGTAGTAGCCGGAAATGGAGAGTATTGGGAAATCTTCACCTAAAAGTTGAAAAATGGGATGATACAATACATGGTTTGCCCTCAGTGATGCCTGGTTATGGGGGTTGGATTGCAATCAGGAATCTTCCCCTTAAGTTGTGGAAAAAGGAGGTTTTTGAGGCCATAGGGCTGCAATTTGGGGGGTTGGTGGAGGTTTCTTTAGAAACTTTAAACCTTATCGATTTATCAATGGCCAGAATCAAGGTTGCACCTAACCTCTGTGGTTTTTGCCCAACTTCTATGCCTATAGAGGACCCAATCTTTGGGAAGTTTTGGATCTTCTTTGAAAATTTGGAAGAAGTAAAGACACCAATGAGATTGAGTGAGCCCCTAGTATTGAAGGATGTCACAAATTCCATTGACTTGGAGAGAATTCATCATGTAATGAAGGATGAGGCAGGTGTTGATTTTATTGAAGTACTGCCGTGGGCCAAGGGTAATTTTCTCCAGGTTGGGGGGGTGGAGTCTGTGGCTGCTATGGTAACCGAGAGGTCTGAAAGGGGTTTGCTGACCCCAGTGTTGATGGTCTTGAAAGCCCATCCCAGGAGAACCATGAGGTGCAGGGGTTTGGGCCTAGGGTCTTGAGTGGGCAGATTAGTGAAAAATCGATTGTTACTTGGAAATTTCGAG
This sequence comes from Trichosanthes cucumerina, assembly GCA_036507285.1. NCBI lineage: Eukaryota > Viridiplantae > Streptophyta > Magnoliopsida > Cucurbitales > Cucurbitaceae > Trichosanthes > Trichosanthes cucumerina. The sequence continues at coordinate 80,434,973 of CM071840.1, read as the reverse complement.
AGGGCCAATCGGTTGGTGAGGAGTTAACAGGGAGGAGCATCTCACCTTTGGAAGATGTTGTGGCAGGGTCAGGCTCTTCTTAAGAATTGGAGGGTGCATTATTGAGGGATGATCAATGCACCTTATTTGGTTCCATTGAGGCTGGTAATGGTCTTCTGGTAGCTGATTCGTGCGAAGAGGCTTTGTTTGATAACAACGGTCTAGTTCAACAGATTCCAGATTTCGATGTTGCCTCTTTGTTTTCACCCCTGTTGCCCTGTAGAGTGAAGGAAGTGAGGGACACTTTTTATGGTAAATATTATTCAAGAAGGAAGCCCATGATCAAGGATGTTAAGAAGTTTTCTGGTCCCCTTGTATTTTCTGATTTTTCGGGGGAGAGGTTAGAGTTTCTTTTTCCTTCTGCACCAGAGCCTCTGGTAAGCTCAAATAAACATCTTAATGCTTCGGGTTTTGCCTTTGAGGAATGTCATCTTGGACCGAAGGGGTCTCGCTTTTTAAAGCCTCTCTTCAACCAATTTTAGGTGCTATCCAAAAGATTCTCATTTGTATCTCCAAAGTGGTTGGTCAAAATTCTGGTTTTGAATATGACTCCGAGGTCAGTCTAAGCAGTCCGGATATAGGCTCAGTAAGAAGTTTGGGTGAGAAGTTGTTGGAAGACCTTTCTCCAGTGTTTAATTTGGTTGAATTATTTAACTCCGCAGATCGCCAGCTTTCTTCGGGGGTTAAGAAGGGGTCGAAGAAGAAGAAGATGTTTGATTGTCCTGCTGAGTTGTCTCGGTTTAGTGATTTAATTAAAGCAAGTGGACTGCAGTTTAAAGAAATTGTAGCAGGAGGAAATCAAGTTGATGAAATTTGATGACAAAGTGTTTAAATCCGGTTGGATGAGCTCTGGTTGAAGCTTATGGGAAATCAGGTGGCAAGATGTTAATATCTAAGTTCTTTGGAGAAAGGAAGTGGTAAGTTTTCTTTCTGTTTCAAAGGTTGGATGATTCTCTTTGGTGCCAGAAGTAGATTTTTGAGAAGACCGTGGTTGATTGTTGCAAAGCAATGGAGTGAGTTATTTTACTGGTTCGGTTTCAATTTGGAAATGGCTTCGAACTTGTTTTTGGGAAGCTAATTGGTTGGAAACCTGAAGGAAGTGGAATTGGAGAATTTAGTGGATTTGGAGGGGCTGTTAAATGTTTTGAGGTCGTCACAAAGGGAAGATTGGAGGATTTGGGCTTTTGAGCCTTTGGGATGATTCTCTCTTAAGTCACTGCCTTCCTTTTTTGTCAAAGGTCCTTTTGGATTCTCTTTTGTGCTCGTTGGTCAGGATTCAGTGGTCATTTGGAGTGACTGCTCTTATCTCGGGTTTAAGGTTTGCACGAGTTCAAAGGCTGTTTGAAGTCAAAGAAGTAGGGTGGGTTTGAAGTTTTGATTCATTTTGTCTTCAGGCTTCTTCTTGGTGTTTCTCTCCAAGGAATTTGTTGGCTTCTCATTTCCAGATTTACGCTTTCCCTGACAGCCTTTTATTCATATGGTTTAATCTTGGTTGGAGTTTCTTAGATTTTGTTTTCTTCTTGCTTAATGCGTTGTTTTGTTCTTTACCTTTCTCTTACAGACTTGTACTTGTTCTTTTGTATTTTCATTATATCAATGAAATTGTTTTGTTACCTTGTCAAAAAAAAAAGATAAAATTCAGCAGTGAAACCGTCTGGCCCAGGCGCCTTGTTCTTCCCCATTCCTTTTAATGCCTCCACTATTTCATGCTCAGAAAAGCTAGCAATCAATCCTTCATTCTGCTGATTTGAGACCCTCTCCCATTCAAAAGCACTTGGGATAAATCTTTTCCCTTCAATTTTGGAGTAAAGTCCTTGAAAGAATGAAATTACCTCCAACTCAATGGCACTTGCCGTGATTAAGACTTCTCCTTCCGAATTTATCAACTCCACCAGCATCCTCTTTCTCCTTTTTGCAGCCAGAAACTTGTGGAAAAAGCCCGTGTTCTCATCCCCCTCTTTCAACTAGCACAATTTACACCTTTGAATCAAATCCCGCTCCTCTACCAAATAAATATTTGCCAACTCCCCCATTGCTGCAGCCCTAGCAGAAATTTCAACTAATGATAAACCACCAGCATCGGCTTTTTCATCTAGCCATCGGATTTCATTCAATAAATCACCTTCCTTTTGCTTCTTTAGTTTTTCAACATTACTCGACCAATTCTTAATAGAATCTTTCAGATTGCGAAGCTTTAGACCAATCACAAAACCAGCCCATCCATAGGCCCTATCATTTCCCAAGGATTCCTCAATGATCTTAACACAATTCCGATTATTTAGCCATGAGTTAAAGAAACGAAACGGAATCGGTCCCCATTGAAAAGCACCAGCCTCTAACAATAGGGGAAAGTGATCTGAAAAGATTTGAGTCTGTCTAGAAACCCTCGAATTCTCGAAAGCCTCATCCCATTCTGAGTTTATAAAAAATCTGTCAATCAGAGACCTCGAACTTTCATCCCCTGGTTTGGACCAAGTGAAGGTTCCATTTGAAAGGGGCAGTTCCATCAAATCAAGTTCCGTAATAAGTTTGTTAAACTTTCTCATACCTTTAGTCATTCTCCGTTGTGGCATCCTCTCATGCACCCATCTAGTCAAGTTGAAATCACCTCCCAAACACCAAGGCCCCTCACAATAATAAGAGAGAGACCTCCACTCTTCCCACAAAAACTTCCTCTCTTGATAATGATTGGGCCCATAGAAATTGGAAATCCAGAAAGACTTCCCTTGCAAAGAGGTTGCATTAATCGAAATGGAATAGCCACCCTTCAACACTTCCTTAACCACAATCTTTGCCTCATCCCACATAACCAACAATCCCCCCGAACGACCAAAAGCTTCCACGTGAACCCAACCAACCTCCCTTGAGCTCCATAAAGATTTCACCACACTATCATTTATGGTTGCCAATTTTGTTTCTTGAATTAGAACCACATCTGGACATAACCTTTGAAGATATCTCTTCATGCTAACCCTTTTAAAACCATCCCCCAATCCCCTTGTGTTCCACGACAGGATTTGCTCCTCAAAACTCTGATTTGCTACCATTCTCTTAAGTTGAAACTATCTATCACTCGGACACAACAGGC